>JARHVA010003094.1:787500-1190000 GCA_037957365.1 Torreya grandis
CACCATGGTTGACTAGGTCAATCCTACCTCATTTTCCTATAGACTCGATGTTTTGAAGGACATGGTAGGGGAATTTATAGGAAATTTTATGAACAAATTATGCTTTTTTATGAATAAAATGTCTTAGGATTTAACATCCATGAATTTTATTTCATGTTAACTTCTTAGTACCTCAATTTTCATGTTATTTTCTTTGAAAAACCTAATTTTTACCCTGATTCCTATAGTTCCATATAATAAATTGGAATTTATGGGATCATATCTGAGTTTAATTTATGTTTTAATATGTTTTATGTTGATCCATGAGGCTTTTGTATCAATAAAATCAACTTTTCTCAAAACTGGTCACTATGAGGGTTTGGGAGGGTTTTGGAGTTGAATCTTCTTAATGATGATTCATGAAACAAAAAAATAAAAATACAAAATTATTTAAATTAATGTATAGTATACATACACCCTTAATATCCATAAAAATATTGGGTTTCGATGAAAAATATATGATAAGATATCACATGAAGGAAATTTGCCTATAGGGTTTGCAAGCATTTTGGGCATGCTTATGCTCTTAGTGATTGTTCATAAATAGAAACACCTAAAACAACATAAATTTTTCATGAATTATAATTTCATATGTGTCCTAAAATCATGATAAGATCATATGTCTAAAATCTTCACGTGGTGAAAGATATGAGCATTTGATCAGGTGGTTTCAATGGCTGTCTAAAACTACATAATTTAACTTTCCTCTTTGGGATGAAAATAACTCCTCCATTACTTCTCCATGGTTTAAATAATCATAATTTTAATTTTAACATGTCAAAAAATCACTCTATAGGTGCCATCTTGCTTGATAGGTCAAAAAATGCCATATGGAACTATAGGCTTAATTGCTTATTTTATCCCTCAAGGGCAAGGTTTGCATATAATGTGGAGTTTTGACACTATTAAAATTTATTATGAATATTTATTAACATCCTAAAATTATTTATAAAACATTATAATTCATCTATAACCATCCTAACACACCTGAAATCCCTCTAGAAGCCTGCTTGCTCAAATGGTGACCTTAAATGGACATGTTGATGATTGTGTCAAAATAATGGGAACATAAAATTGTAAAAAGACCTATCCAATGATATTATTATCTTTATGTTATCATAATTATTAGGTGTACTAATTTTTAATTCTCGGTTCCATGTGTAGGTGCCTCAAACTTGTCATTTCTCTCAAGTTAGGCTCATGTGTTTGACTATGACTGTATTTTGGTGTTTTACCATGGCGTTTGGGTTATAATAAAAATGTATAGGCTTTTATCAGATTTAAATAACATACTTTTATTAATTATTACTCCTCATGGTTACCCCTAATCTTTCATGTCTCTTATGTCACTTTGTTCTTCCTCAATAGACCTCATATGACTGTGTATACACTACTACATGCGGAATTTATATGCAATGGAGGTATTTGATAGGAATGTAATCCCTCTTGGTTATTTGAATACCCTAAAATCATCTAAAAACCACTCTCACATGCCTTTGATGTCATATTTACTCTAAAACAATGATTTCGAGCCTACATATAGTCTCATTCTATATAATTAACTTGTATTGTACCTTCATGTTGAGTTGAGAGTGCCATATTGATTGAATATATTATTTAAGGATGACAAGTAGTTACTTTGTTTGTATAGGATGTCTCACATAAATCCACCTCCTGATCCAAACTTCTTGAGTTATGATTACTAGTAAATGTCTATGTGAGAAAACCCAACTCTTGAGATTTATAAGCCTACTATAGGTGATCTTTTGGGGTGACTGAGTGTGTACAAATGCCTAAAACACATTTCCTATTAATTATATTTATATCACCAATAATTTTACATCATGAATCCTCAATACTCCATGAAACTTTTGTTAGACCATTATCCCTAAGTAAACTCCTTATGTGTTTGGTGGCTATATATATGTGGCTATAGGTACATTTGTAAGGTGATCTAATTGTATAAGTGTATTTTACCTCTATATTGATTTACTTTATCTCACTATAATTCATCCTCCCACAAGAGTGACCTATATACTTCCAAAACAACTGCACTTCCATTATTACAAGCTTGATGACCTAAACTTCATATTCCAAGAGGCCCTCAATTTATTATAGGTGTTTTCTTTAGGGTAAACCTTACTGTATGATTTTTTATGATTTGGAGATCATTAATTTTGATGAGTAAAAATGATCAAATCATTCTATAACATCTTCTTGAATTGAAACTTCACTCTAGGCCTTTGTGCTTGAAAGCATTGTACATAGCTACAGGCTTGTTCTAAGTATGGTTGTGACTTCCCTTTGAGTTAACTTTTAACCCTAAGTTTGCACTTTATTAAAGCCCTTTTAACCCTTATGATTATTTTATAACATCATCATTTCTTGTAACCTTATTTTGAACAATACAACTTCCCTAAAAAAACACTATCTTCATCAATGCTCATTAGCTTTAAGGATGGCTAAGTCCATAAGTTACAATAGGGGGATGCTTGAAGGGTAATTCAACTAACTATGGTACTAATTGTTTATAAACCTCTTCAAAAATGATCTCTAATTAGTTTATAAGTTTATTTCTCTTTGAGGATTTATTAAACATATTTCTCTATAGACTATACCATAAACTTGAAAACAAACACCTTTCAATCCCTATATACTTGTCTACACTTATGACTATAGGTGTGTACAGATTATAACAATGATTTTAAAACTCTTGGAATGTCTTAAAAAAACACAAGGTCTCCCTTTTTATTCTCTTTTTGTCATGATTATCTCCAAAACATAAAATCCTCCTTGAAGCATGCATCATGAAACATTCGTATAAACACGAACTCCTTTTCATGACCATGGTTTAATGTCATGAGGCTATTGTAGGTCTAAATCTATGTTTTTATGCCATTTTACAACCCCATATGTTTATTTTTGAGCTAGTAACTAAGGTTGTTGGTCTTTCTTTCTAAATATGCATTTATGATCAATTTAGTCCCCTTTTATATTGAAAAGGTCTTGTACATTGCCAAATCCCTAGTTGTAGCATGATTTTAAATTGAAACCTAACCTATAGGAGGGTGTCAAACCTTGAAACAAGGCCAATTAACCTGAAGTCATTCACTAAGTGATTTACTTAAACCTTGCCCCTAATGATCTCAAAATCTCACATAGTTACATCTTGATCTTATGTCAATGACCAACCATCTTGAGTCCATAGACTAAGTGTAACATTTTTATGATTCAAATAGGTATGTAGATGGAAGTTTGACCTTGAAGAGGACATTAAGATTCATAAATATATAGGGTGAGTTGGTACCAATATCACTTTAAGATCCAAGTTTTCACCTTGAATCCCCATACTATTTTCCCTTCTTACATACCTTTTGTGTGAGATTTATTTCAAAGCTTAGTTAGTAAAGAGAGTCAACATCATGTTGTAGGTGAATGTTGACTATATGATTCATGGATTGAGGTGAAATAGTTATGATAAGGTCACATTAGCATTGGTTATCTTCACTTTGATTTATGTTAAGATGAATGGATTTTGAACAAATAACACTTAGAGGAGATCCCTATCACTTTTCTTACTATCCTTGTGAATATGAATGAAATAATATTTTTTTGGTCTTTTATTGATCACTTAAGTTATGAACCACCAATTTCAATTCATGGAGAGGAAAAAAATGGGTCACTCTCATGATTAAACAAATATTGGACTTTAACACATTTTTGGAGGCTAATTTTGACATGTGGGAGCCCAAGATAGGCCTTTTTTGGCTTAAAAATACATCAAAACAGGTTTTTAAAATATGAAACTTTAGAACTAAATTCAATTCATGTATTTGAATATGTTTAAAGTTATTTATACCAACCTTAATGACTCTTATCTCTAATTTTAATATTTTAAGACTAAAACTCTCCCTTTCAAGCCAAAAATACATAGTTTAGATGACTTTGAAAGGCTCATAATAGTACCAAGAAAAGTTTTGGTTTGTAGGGGTTACTATTTGACCTTGATAGGAAAAATTACCTACATTTCTGGTGAATCATAGGGGTTGACTAGCCTGCTAGTAAAAATAAGATAGTAGATTTTACATGGAAATGGTGAACTAAAGTATAATAACTTGACTTAATGACTCTCTTGACTAGAAAATAGACTCTTTTGGGCTTGAAACACTTCTTTTATTATGAAAATAACAAGACTAAAGTGAAATAACAAATAAAATAGAAAGAAATGAATACTAACCTAAGGTATTAGGAAAGAAACATAAAAGAGAAGTAGACTAATGCATGTGTTATTCACTTATTGAATAAGCTAACCTAAAATAAGATGCTTTCCTCCAAGATAAAATGGAAATATATTTTATACACCATGGAACTTTGAAACATGTTTTCTATCTCTGGATAGTCTCTTCTTATAGATAATATCACTTGTATGTCCATGTATTCTTGATGATGCAAATGGGCCTCCTCTTTCCACTCTTAGGTACATGGATTGAAGATATGGATCCAAGTTCCAATCACCCTCCTCCCATATTCTCCTACTTTTCAAGAATAATTCCAATTCTTCTTCATTAATGGGCTACCAATGATCTGATATATCTTCCATAATATTTTGATTTTGATCCTCATGAACAAGTAACTTGTCAAGATCTTCATGATTGACTTTTTGTATCTCTTTAGGCATGCTAAAGGATAAAATCTCCTCATTTTATTGGTATTTAGGAATAATAATTTGAGGTATTATATAAAAAAAAACCTATTCATTTTTCTTATATTAGTCTTTAAATCTTCAATAAGTGTAAGACCCTAAATAGCTTGATATTCTTTGAAAATATACATATATTACTACCAAAAATCCTTATCATTACCTTGATACTTATCTTGCATTCATCAATGGTCAATTTTGCAAGTTCTTAAGGAGCATATTGATTTTGAATAGCTATTATGTGATCAAGAGGTTCTTGATAAATAACCTCTTGTGGCACATATAAAACCTTTTCTTCATGGATCTGATCTTCTACTTGAAGTTCATCCTATAACTCACCTTCTTTGACATTATGAAAGACTAAGTCATGGTTGTCCTTACCTATAAGTATCTCAATGATTATGTTATCTTAATCTTCACTTGAAGCTTCTTTCTCATCTTCATGAAATTCATTCATCTTAACTAAACTTTACTGATTTGACTCACAAAGGAGAGGTTCCTTTTCAATAATTGGAATGGTATATCCCTAAAATTATTTAGTAAGATCAGAAAGGTTTAGACATGTTACCATAGATTCCTAATTTTGTTCATGGACCTGATCCTATTTGATCACCTTCATCTCCTCTCTCTATTTCACTATTTATTGAATAGCTTTACATGAAGGAAAGGTCATGGGATTTTGAAGAGAAATAAGTGGAAGTTGAAATATCTCTTGCTTTCTCTTAACTTAATTATCTTGATTTATGTTTGAAGGTTATTCTTTCTCTCTAGACTATTGTATTTGCTTCCCAGTCATAGCATGGGTTTAAAAACCTCTACTTTTGTATGTATTACAATCATGGGTGTGAAATAAGGAACCTATTGTTGTGTTGCCTTTGTGGCTGCCATTCAAAACTAAAGATGTTGATTTTCAAGCTCAAACTACTTGGATAAATTAGCCTCAAAATCATGGATTAAATCACTAGAGATATCTCCCTAAAAACTTGAAGATGTAAATTCCTGTATGATCCTCTATGTAACCTAAATATTAGAATCCTCAAAACATACTTCTTTAACCTTATGAGGTCTCTTTTGGATAGACATCCAGGTAGGAAAGTTAGGCAAGGTATGAATGGAACTTTTAGGGCTATGGTAAACATTGGTTTGGCATTCATCGAGAGAAAAGGGAAACTCTATCTAAACATACAAGTGATTGTGATGACCATGGGATTTATCATAAACCACCAACCTCTCTTTAATGCCTACAATTAGACCACCTATGTCTAGGATATCAACACTAAACTTTGAATGGCCTTGCCTTTTGAAAGATGCACATACCTCTTTAGACTACTATAAATTAGCTCTCATTTTCTAAATTTCATGCTTTAAAATCACAAAACCATATATATTCTTAGTGTCTATACTTACCATATGTTTCTCATAGCCAAATAGGGTTTATTTGAATCTTGAAATGGATTATTTTAGGACTTTATTAGGTTGGTCAGAAAGATAAAAATATTACTATGGGATATTATAGGACTAGTATGAGTCATCATACTGTTGATAAGGCTCTATATACTCATCATATGGATAATATGGATCATGATAAGGCTAATGAGGATAATATTGGAACTATTGATTAGGAAAAGAATGATGGAGTCCTTCTCTATAGGATGCCATGGCCTAGAAAATCATGAAGATAACTAAAATTATGAACAAAAATATTCCTTTTACCTTGAGATAAGAACCATAAGAGTACTTGAAACTAGATCTAAAGATGAATATGCTATAAACTTATACTCTAGTGGTTGAATTTATGTCCCATTGAGTATGTTAGAACTGTTATCAACCAATATATCACCCTTATTGAGAGCTAATAGTTTTCTTTGAAAATCCTTCACACCTGGACTAACATTGGAATGATCTAAGGTGTGGGACACCTAAACTCAGACTAGACCTCTAGTTTCGATGAGGATAGCTACTCTAATTATCACTTTGCACTGCTTACTAAACTACTATTTTTTGTGATGAAAAGGGTTTGAATGAAAATAGAAGGGAAATATTTTATACTATTGGTGATACACCTATATTATTGGTTCATCCACTTTACTTAAACTAATAAAATACCGCTAAGACCAAATAATGACTAAATCTACAACTCCAAAGTCTTTAATGAATCATTATTTCATATAGAGGTTTCATTAGTTGATCAAATCATGAGGGAAATTATGGAATAGGCCTAATTAAAGTCACTAACTAGTCAATTCTATCTACTATTAGCTTAGTCAAATGACATCAAACACTAAACATGACCTACATAAGTTAGCATACTAGTAGCTAGGTGAGGTCATGACCTAACAAGGGAGAAAATACTACCACATGTTCAAATCAACCAATATAAACACACTATACAAAAATATGGAAATCTAAATATATTACTTTTATTATCTCAAAAGTTTACAAAGCTCAATGTTGTTAGAGTCTAGTCATGCCCAAGAGAGGGATATGGAAAATGGCTTAAAATCCTACATATATAGAAATAGAAATAACTCTAGACAAGATATTGGAATGGAGATGAGAAGAGGAGGTAAAATCCATTTCAATTTCATTCAAACTTGAGTACAAATATTATAACAATAGTCCTTAATAAATCTCCTTTTGTTGAAAATTTTGCATGATCTTCCTTTTTATTGTTGGAAAGAGATCGTGGGCCCTTCTTGAGTTGTTGAAGATTATTTGCATGAATTTTATGTCATATCTTGGTGGATAAATCCTATTTTAAGTTATTTTAAATGTGATAATTTCCTCATTTACATGAGGTCCATGAAAGATGCATGAAGATAGTCAACTAGTAAACTTAAGTGATGATTGGTTCTTAAGGACTAGTTAACTCTACTTGAACTCCTTTTACATGAAATGGACCTTGAATGTTGAATTTTAATGATAATATAAACTTTAATGTAATTTATAAAATGTTTTAACTCTAAAATAACTCAAATATATCCTTTTCAATGCCAATTATCTTTGCTTGTTTGATCAAATAGGCCTACTAGGCCAAATAGGACTAGTAGCCTACTTCATCCACTTAAAGGCCATATAACCTACATAAAACTTTGAAAAAATACAAAAATTATTATATTATACCTTAATCAACTCCTAATACCATGATATAGTTGTTATTAATGAATAAACCCTTGCCACTCAGTCACCATGGTTTATTAGGTCAATCCTACCTCATTTTCCTATAGACTGGATGTTTTGAAGGCATTTTTAGTAGAACTTATAGGAATATTTATGACTAAATTATGATTTGGGGATGAATAAAAATTCTAAATATTCAACACCCATGAATTTGATTTCATGTAAACTTCCTTACACCTCATTTTTCCTATTTTTTCTTCAAAAAACCTAGTTTATGCCTTGATACATATAGCTCCATACAAAAAAAAAGAATTTATGGGATAATATATGATATTAATTTATTTTTAAATATTTTTAAAGTTGATACATGAGGTTTTTATATCAATAAAATCAACTTTTCCCAAAACTAGTCACTATGAAGGTTTAGGAGGGTTTTAGAGATTAATCTTATTAACAATGAGTCATGAATTGAAGAATTAAAAATAAAAAATAATTTACATGAATTTTTATTATAAATAACCCCTCAATATCCCTAAAATATTAGGTTCCCATGTAAATTATATGAGAAGATATCATGTGAAGGAAATTTGTTTGTAGGGTTTGCAAGCATTATGGACATGTTTACGCTCTTAGATATTTTTCATAAATAAAATAAACTAAAATAGCATTAATTATTCATGAATTATATTTAAATATGGTTACTAAAATCATGATAAGAGTGTTTTTCCAAACTCTTCATGTGGTGAAAGATACAATCATTTGATCAGGTATCTTGAATGTGTGTCTAGAACTGTAGAGTTCAAATTTACTATTTGGGATAAAAATGAATCCTATATTCCTTATCAATTATTTAAATCATCATCATGGGAATTTTATCATTTCATCAAATCACTTTTTAGGTGTCAATTTTCTTGATAGGTCAAAAATTCCTTATGGAGCTATAAGCCTAATTGATTGTTTTGGCCCTCAAGGGCATGGTTTGCATATAATTTGGATTCTAGACACTTTTTAAAGGTCTTATTAATATTTATTAACATCTTCCCATTATTTTAAAACATTCCAATTAATATCCAACCATCATAACACACCTTAAACCCCTCTAGAATCCTTACTACTCCAATGGTGACCTTGAATGGACATGTTGGTGACTATGTCAAAATAGTGTGTAATTAAAATTGTAAAAAGAACTATAAAATATTATTATTATATTTATGTGGTCATAAGAATGAGTTTTACCAATTTAAAATTCTTAATTCCATGTTTAAGTGCCTCAAACATGTCATTTCTCTCAAGATAGTCTCATGTGTTTGACTGTGACTATATTTCAGTGTTTTACCATGGTGTTTGGTTTCTAATAAAGATTTATAAAATTTTATTAGGTCATAAAAACCCTCCTTGTATTCATTATTACTACTCATGGTTACCCTCAATCTTCCATGTCTCTTATGTTAGTTTTCTCTTCCTTAATAAACCTCATATGCATGTCTATACACTACTACATGTGGACATTGCAAGAAATGGACGTATTTGATGGGAATATCATCCCTATTTGTGATTTAAATAACTTAAAATAATATAAAAATACTCTCACATACCCTTGATGGCATATTGACTCTCAAATAATGCTTTTGAGCCTACGTACAGTCTCATTCTATAGAGTTAACTTGTATTATACCTTCATGCTGAGTCGATAGTGACCTAGTGCTTGACTATAGTATTTTAAGATGGAACGTAGTTACTTAGTTTATATATGATGTATCACATTAATACTCCTACTATAAACTTATTGAGTTATGATTTTTAATAGCTGAGTGTGTGAGAAAGCATAACTTTAGGGATTTATAAGCCTATTGTAGGTGATCTTTTGGGGCGACTAAGTGTGTATAAATGCCTAAAACACCTTTACTCATAATTATATTTATATCATCAATGACTTTACCTTATTACTCATCAATAATCCATGTAATATTTGTTATACCATTAGCCTTAAGTAAACTCCTTAGTGTTTGGTAGCTATAGATATTGGTTGTAGGTATATTTGGTAAGTTGATCTAATTGTATAAGTGTCTTTGACCTCTATACTAATGTCTCTGATCTCACTCAAATTTATCCTACCACAATAGTGAACTCTATACTTCCAAAACAACTTCACTTCCATTTTTTAGAGCTTGTTGACCTAGAGTTCATATTCCAAGAGGCCCTTAATTTATTGTAGGTTCTCTCTTTGGGGTAAACCTAATAGTATGATTTGGAGATCATGAATTTTGATGAGTATAAATGATCAAATCATTTTATATCATCCTCTTAAATTGAAACTTCACTCAAGGTCATTTTTCTTGCAAACTATGTAGATGGCTACATGCCTGTTCTAAGTATGGTTGTGACTTGCCTTTGAGTTGACTATTGGCCCTAAGTTTGCAATTGATTGGAGCCCTTTTAACCCTTATGATGAGTTTATAACATCAATTTTTTTTTGAAATTTATCTTGAACAAGAAAACTTCCCTAGAAAACATTATCTTTATCAATGCTCATTAGTTTGAAGGATGGCCAAGTGCATAAGTGACTATATGGGAGAGCTTGAAGGGTAATTCAACTAACTATGGTACTAAGTGTTTAGGATCCTCTTCAAAAATGATCTTTGATAAATTTATAAGTTTTTTTCTCTTAAAGGATTTATTAAACATGTTTTTTTATCCATAGATAATACCATCAAATTGAAAACAAAGCCCTCTTAACCCCTCTATACTTGACTACACTTATGAATATAGGTGTTTACAAACTATAATAATGATTTGAAAATGCTTGGTGTGTTTGAATAGAAAATAAGGTATCCTTTTTTATTTCCCCTCTTTCATGATGACCTCCAAAACATAAAACCCTCCTTGAAGCTTTCATCATAAAATCTTCATCAAAAAACCAACTCCTTTTCATGACTATGGTTTAATGTCATGATGATACTATAGGTCTCAATCTATGTTTTTGAGACATTTTATAACCCCATATGTGTATTTTTGAGCTATGAACTGAGATTATTATTCTTTCTCTCTAACTATGTATTTGATGATCAATCTAGTCCCCTTTTATATTGAAAAGGTCTTGTGCACTATCGAATCCCTGGTTGTAGCATGAATTTTAATTAAAACCTAGCCTGTAGGTGGGTTTCAAACCTTGAAACAATGCCAATTGACTTGAATTCATTCAATTAGATGATTTACTTAAACCATGTCCTTATTTATATCAAAATGTCACTCAATTACATCTTGATGTTATGTCAATGACCAACCACCTTGAGTCCATAGACTAAGTGTAACATTTTTTAGGTCAAATAAGTTTATAGATGGAACTTTGACCTTGAATAGGATAGTAAGATACATAAATATATAGGGTGAGTTGTTACCAACATCACTTAAAGATCCAATATATAGGCTAGGTTTCATGAAAGTTATTTATTATTAGATACTATTGTAAGTGCACTTCTCCTTAGCTATAGTAGGTCATATTGTATTATATGACCTCTTAGAATGAACTTGATACCCTTTTTATGTGTTCTATCCTTCTCATGAGATGTATGATTGGATGGAGGTGAATTAAATGGGTGGTTAGATATGAATGGATAATGAGGACACTTGAATAAGGGTAGAAAAAAGGTTGATAAGTGAGAATGGTAGTGGTATGATAGTGGTAATGAAAATGAACAAAATAAAGGTGGAAAAGAGTATTGAGAGCATGTTAAGAACATTTTTAGAGTCCAATGAAATAATTTAATCATCTTATACCTTATATACTATTTTTGTGGCCATTACAGAAGAGTAAGAAGATGAAATTGAAACCTAAGACAATGCTAAAAACCTCAAAATATGCAAAGAAACCTTAAATTTTGCTAAATTGGCTTTTTGGTGATGCTTGAAAGCATATATATATATATATATATATGGTATTTTTGGATATTAAAACTTATGAAACTTTGATAAAATTGATTGGATAACAAGATAAACATTAAGGAGACCTTGTAAACATAAATTCAAGAAAACTTGATGTTGCATTCTCTCTCCATGACTGTATAATTTCTTTTTAAGCATGTAGACTACATAATTGAACTCCTCTTGTCAAATATCCTTTGTTTGAACATAAAACATGTGAAAATTACATATATATTTTCATTTTAAGGTATATTAGGTTTTTGAGAATCTCCAAAAAATGGATTTCTCTTGAAATGATGCCCTGATGAGGAGAAATTGAAGAAAATTGGTTGTCTTCCTAGTTGCAAGATTGCATAATTTAGACTAACTTCAAATGGATTATTAATGAGGGATAAGAGATAAATTATATAACCACTTAATCCATTATGAATCCCTTTTATTCTACTATATTTGACCCAAAATTCAAACCTATACCTTCTCTCATCAATATGTACCAACATCAAACCTGCAAGCTTGTTACTATGTGGAAAGGAGCCACTTGAAAAGAAGAGACTAGTTTAGGGCCTAAATTACATCTAAATACCCTTAAATTATTCATGAATATTTCTTATGCTATAATTTTCCTAGTTCATACCTTCACCATACAAAATTTTGTACAAGTCTATACTATCCTTGTGACTATGAATGAAATATGCTCTTTTTAGCTTTTTATTAATAACATAAGCTATGAACCACAAATTTAAATGTTTGGAGATGAAAAACATGGGGAAATTGATTGATAAAAAAAATATTAGACTTTTATAATGATTTTTAAGGCCAATTTTGGCATGTGGGAGCCCAAGATAGGCCTCTTTTGGCTTAAAAATACATCAAAACACCTTTTTAAAATATGAAAATTTAGAAATAAGTTAAAGTAATGTATTTGAATATGTTTTAAGGTATTTTTACCACATTTAATGATTCTTAACTCTAATTTTTAAATTTTAAGACAAAAAATCTCCCTTTTAGGCCAAAAATACATTGTTTAGACTACTTTGAAAGGCTTATAATAATACAAGGAAATTTTTTAGTTTTTAGGGGTTGGTATTTATCCCTAAAAGGACAAATTACCAACATTTATGTTGAGTCATAGGGGTTGACCAGCTTTTTGGTCAAAATAACATAGTAAATTTCACACAACAATGGCAAAGTAAAGCATAACAACTTGACTTGATTACTCTCTTGACTGGAAAATAGACTCTTTTGGGCTTTGAAACACCTCTTTGACTGTGAAAACAACAAGACTAAATGGAAGAAAAAACTAAACTATAAATCAATTATAAATAAGCTAAGGAAACATGAAAGTAACACAAAAGGGAAGTAGACTGTTAATTGTAATATTCACTTATTGAAACAAACTAAACTAAAACAACTAACCTAAAATAAGATGCTTTCCTCTAAGATTAAATGGAAAAATATTTTTTGCACCATGGAAATTTTAAACATGTTTTCCATCTCTTGATAGTCTCTTCTTATAGATAAGAGCACTTGTATGTCCTTGTCTTCTTGATGATATAGCTAAGCCACTTGCTTATATTCTTAGGTATATGGATTGAATATATGGATCCAAGATCCAATCATTGTCCTCCCATATTCTATGACTTTGAATGAATAATGATAATTATTCTTCATTCATGGTTGCCAATGATCTACTATATCTTTCATAATACCTTGATTCTACTCCTCATGGATATGTGACTTGTCAAGATATTCATGATTGGATTATTGTATCTCTTCAGGTATGGTAAAGGACAAAATTTCCTAATTTGAGGTACAAGATCAACAAAAACCTATTCAATATTCTTATATTTATGAATTTGCTCCTCTTGTGAGCCAAATTGGATATATTCAATAGTTGATTATTCTTTAAGATATTTAATAAGAAGTGTAAGACCCTGAGTAGCTTGATATTGTTTGAAAATATCCATATATTATTGCCAAAAATACTCATCATTACCTTTATACTTATTTTATTTGATTGGATTGCATTCATCAATCATCAATTTTATAAGTTCTTGAGGAGCATCTTTATTTGGGATAGTTTCTATGTGATCAAGAGGCTCTTGAGAAATAACCTCTTATGGCACATCTAAAACCTTTTCTTCATGAATCTCATCTTCTATTTGAAGTTCATCCTACAACTCACCTTATTAGACATTATGAAAGACTAAGTCATGGTTGTCCTTACCTACACGTGTCTCATTAATGATATTGTCTTAATCTCTAATTGAAGCTTCTTTCTCATCTTCATAAAATCCATTCATTTTAGCTAAACTTTCTTGATTTATCCCATAAAAGAGAGGCTCCTTCTCAAGAATCAGCATGGTATATCCCTGAAAGAATTGAATAAGATGAGAAAGGTCCATATATGTTACCATAGATGCCTAATTTTGTTCATGGAGCTTCTCCTCTTTTATCAACTTCACCTCCTCTCTTTGTTGCACTATTTGTTGAATAACTTTCCATGAAGGAAAGGTCTTGGGATTTTGAGGAGAAAGGAGTGGAGGATAAAATATCTCTTGCTTGATCTTAACTTCAATATCTTGAGTTATTATTAAATGTTATTATTTCTCTTTGGACCACTATATTTTCTTTCAATTCATAAACATGGGTTTAAAAACCTCTTCTTATATACTATTTACATCCATGGGTGTGAAAGAAGGAACTTTCTACTATGTTGCCTTTGTAGCTACCATTGAATATTGAAGATGTTGATTTGTAAGCTCAATATTATTGGATAAATTAGACTCAAAATCATGTATTAAATCATTGATATCTCTCCCTATAAAATTTTATATGTAGGTTCTTGTATGATCTTCTATGAAACATAAAGATTAGACTCCTCAAAACATACTTCTTTAACCTTTTGAGGTCTCTCTTGGATATACTTCTAGGTAGGAAATCTAGGCAAGGTCTAAATGGAATTTTGAGAGCTATGATAAAGATTGGTTTTGCATTCATGAAGAGAAAATGGAAGCTCTATAGGAACATACTGGTGATTGTGATGACTCTAGGGTCTCTCATAAACCACCAACCTCTCTTCAATGCATACAATTAGACCACCTATGCCTAGGATATTAAAACTAAACTTTTAATGGCCTTGTCTTATGAAAGATACACATACCTCTTTATCTTGAAAAAAATTAGCTCTCATGTTATAAATTTTATGCTTGTAAATATCCTATCCATAGCTCTTCTTAGTGTCTACACTTATCATCTATTTCTCATAGCCAAATAGGGTTTGTTTAAAGCTTGAGATGGATTGTTTTGTGACTTGATTAAGTTGGTCAGGAAGATAAAAATATTCATGAAGGATATTATAGGATTTATGTGTCATCATAATACTAAAAATACACTGTATACTCATCATATGGATGATATGGATCATTATAAGGATAATATGGGTCATGAGGATCATACTGGAACTACTAATAAAGAGAAGAATGATGTAATCCTTCTTTGTAGGCTACCATGGCCTATAAAATCATGAAGCTAATTAAAATTATGAAAAAAAAAATAATTTTACCTTGAGATAAGGACCATAAGAGTACAATTATCTCTAAAGATGAATATACTACAAACTTGTACTCTAATGGCTAAATTTTTATCCCAATGGGCATGCTAGAATTGTTAGCAACTCATATTGCACCCTACTTGAAGGCTGATAGATAGCTAAAATATTGTAAGGGAGAAATTAATACCACATGTTGAAATCAACCAACATAAACACACTATACCCAAATATGTAAATGTGAAAATAGTCATTTTATTATATTAGAAGGTTACAAAGCTCAATATTGGTAGAGTTTAGTGATGCCCAAGAGAGGGATCTTGAAAATGACTTTAAAAACTACATATATATAAATAGAATCATCTCTAGCTAATATATTAGTATAGAGGTGAGAAGAGGAGGTCAATTCTAATTAAATTTCAATCAACCTTGAGTAAAATTTTTATAACAATAGTCTTTAATAAATCTTTTTGTGTTTAAAATCTAGCATGATCTTCCTTTTTGGCATTGGAGAGAGATGGTGAGACCTTATTAGGTTGTTGATGATTATTTTCATGAATGTCATGCCATATATTGGTGGATATATCCTCTTTGAAGTGATTTTAAAACATGATAATGTTCTCCTTTGCATGAATTTCATGAAAGATGCATGAAGATAGTCAACTAGTCAACTGAAGTGATGATTGGTTCTTAAGGACTAGTTAACTCTACTTGAACTCCTTTGGCATGAAATGACCCTTGAATTATGAATGTGAATGATAATATCAACTTGAACAGAAGTTATACAATGTGGTAACTCTAAAAAAACTCAAATATATCCTTTTCAATGCCAATTTGCTTTGCTTATTTGATCAAATAGGCCTACTTAGCCAAATAGGCCTAGTAGTCTACTTCATGCACTTGAAGTCCATAAAACCTATACAAAATTTTGAAAAACTAAAAAAATATGATATTAGACCTGAATCAATTCCTCACACCATGAGATAGGTGTTCTTGATGAATAAACCCTTGTTACTCAGTCACCATGGTTCATTAGGTCAATCCTACCTCATTTTCCTACAAACTGGATGTTTTGAAGGAACTAATAGGGTAACTTACAAGAATATTTTAGAACAAATGATGATTTGGGTATGAATACAATCCTCATTCTTCAACATCAATGAATTTGATTTCATGTAAACTAGTTTGTACCTCATTTTCATACTTTTTTCTTCAAAAACCCTTATTTATACACTAATATGTATAATTTTCTACAAAAAACTAGTATTTCTAGGATCATCTCTGAGTTTAATTTATGCTTAAAGAGGTTTAAGTTGATCCCTGATGTTTTGATATCAATAAATCAAATTTTCTCAAAAATGGTCACTATGAGGGTTTGTGAGGGTTTTGGAGCTAAATATTCTTTATGATGATTCATGAAGGACAGACCTCCAAATCCAAAATTCTTTCCATTAATGTGTATTATACATACCTACTCAACATCCTTGAAAATATTGGGTGCCCATGACAAATATATGAGAAGATATCACGTGAAGGAAATTTTCTTGTAGGTTTTGCAAGAATTTTGGGCATGCTTTTGCTCTTAGTGATTATGCATAAAGTACAACCCATAAATAAACCTTACTTTTTAATTAATTATAATTTCATATGGTTTCTCACATATTATAATATCTTTTGGCCAAATTCTTTGCTTGGTGAAAGATATGAGCATTTGATCAGGTGGCTTGAATGGGTGTCTCAAACTATAAAATTTAAATTTCATCCTTAGGATAAAAATGACTCCTCCATTTATTCTCCATGATTTAATTCATCATCATGGGAATTTTTACATGTCATCAAATGACTCTATATGTTCCATCATTCTTGATAGATAAAAAAAAGCCTTATGGAGATATAGGCCTGATTACATGGTTTACATATAATTTGGAGTTTAGAAACTATTTAAGGGTATTATGAATATGTGTTAACATAATATCATTATTTTAAAACATTAAAATTAATCTCCAACTATCCTAACACACCTTAAACCCCTCTAGAATCCTACCTACTCTAATGGTGACCTTGAATGGGCATGCTAGTGACCGTGTCAAAATAGTGGGCACTTCAACTTCTCAAAATACTTCTCAAATTTAATTATGAGATTTATTTGGTCTAAATATTAGGTATGCCAGTTTTCAAGTCTTAATTTTATGTGTAGGTGCCTCAAAATTTCCATTTCTCTCAAGCCGAGCTTATGTGTTTGATTGTGACTATATTTTGGTGTTTTATCATGGTGTTTGGTTTCTAATAAAGATTGATAGGATTTTATAAAGTCATAAAAATCCTCATTTTATTCATGATTACTCCTCATTGTTACCCCCAATATTTCATGTCTCTTATGTCACTTAGCTCTTCCTTAATAGACCTCATATGACTATGTAAACACTACTAAAAGTGGACATTCAAAGAAATGGAAGTATTTGATGGTCATATCATCCCTATTTCTACTTTAATTCCATAAAATCATCTAAAAATGACTCTCACATGACCTTGATGTCATATTGACTCTCAAACAATGTTTTTGAGCTTACATACAATTTCATTCCATATAGTTAACATGTATTGTACCTTCATGCTGAGTTGATAATGACCTAGTGATTGAAAAATGAATCTATCTTGATGTTCCTAATCTCACTAAAATTCATCCTTCCCTAATATTTATCTCTATACTTCCAAAACATCTTTACTTCCATTATTTAGAGCTTGTTGAACTAAACTTCATATTCCAAGAGGCCCTCAGTCTGTTATAGGTACTCTCTTTAGGGTAAACCTAACTATATGATTTGTTTATTATTTAGAGATAATTAATTTTGATGAGTAAAAATTATCAAATCATTATATAACATCCTTTTGAATTTAAACTTCACTCTAGGCCTTTGTGCTTGAAAACTCTATAGATGAATGCATGTTTGTTCTAAGTATGGCTATGACTTACCTTTGAGTTGACTATTAGCCCTAATTTTGAACTTGATTAGAGACATTTGACCCTTATTATGAGATTATAACATCATCATTTATTAAAAAATTACATTTAACAATAAAACTTCCCTCTAAAACAATACCTTCATCAATTCTCATTAGCTTGAAGGATGGCTAAGTCCATAAGTGATTGTAGGGAGTGCTTGAAGGGTAATTCAATTGACTATGGTACTGACTGTTTAAACCCTCTTAAAAAATTATCTTTGATCAGTTTATAATTTTTGTTCTCTTAAAGTATTTATTGAACATGTTGTTTCTCCATAGACTATACCATTAATTTTAAAACAAACCCCTCTTAAGCCCTTTGTACTTGACTATACTTATGACTATAGGTATGTATGGAATATAACAATAATTTGAAAATGTTTGGAGTGTTTGAATAAAACACAAGGTCTCCTTTTTGATTCCCCCTCTATCATGATGATTTCTAAAATACAAAACCCTCCTTGAATCTTACATCATGAAACCGTCATACAAACATCAACTCCTTTTCATGACTGTGGTCCAATGTCATGAGGTTGTTGTTGGTCTTAATCTATGATTTTTTAGACATTTTAGAATGAAATATGTGTCTTTTTGAGATATGAATTGAGGTTATTGGTATTTCTTTCTAACTATACATTTGATTATCAATCTAGTCCCCTTTTAAATTGAAAAGGTCTTGTAGACTACCAAATCCTTGGCTGTAGCATGATTTTTCATTGAAAACTAGCATGTAGGTGGGTGTAAAACCTTGAAATAATGCCAATTGACCTAAATTCATTCACTTATATTATTTACTTAAACCCTATCCCTATTTATCTCAAAATATCACTTAGTTACATCTTGATCTTATGCCAATTACCAACCACCTTGAGTCTTATTGTAGGATCAATTTGCACCCTTGGAGAGAGTTCTTTAGGATCCCTTCAATTGAGCTACATAATGGAAAAAACCCCAGGCTATGGGCCACCTATATTAGGGTTGGACCTTTTTAAAAATTTAGATTCACATTGATGTTCACCTAAACTAATGCTTTACAAGGAAAAGGGTTAGAAAAAGGATAAGGGATCCTAAAAAGGTTAAAAGGGTGACGCACCAAAGTTAAATGGACACTCATATAAGATTGAACACACACTAGAATAGTAAAATATAACTATGGCTTACTCAATCTCACAATTTCACTAGCTACATTAATATTTCAGAAAAGAGGTTCTAAGTAGAATACTAATCTTGACCTGCAAGTTAGATTGAAAACACCTTCAAAGAGGCAAGCAGAAGTATAGTAAACTAGGAAGAATCTCCTTCACAAATTCACCATACACAAGAATACTAAGCACTAATTGAAGACAATAGATAGGTAAAGAGTTGATCCTATTACCTTAAAAGGTGGTTCTTACAATATTTTCATAGGGTTTAACCATAAAAAATGAGCAAACATTTTCAAGAGTCTCAATGAATATCCTTCTCCCAAAAAAGAATGATAAATTTAAAGAGATGAGAACTCCTTCAATGGTAATGCGACTAGGATATATAGGAGAATAAAGAGAGAGAAAAGATGTAGGAATAAATCATTAGAAAAGGAACACACCATCTTAGGTCATTAATTTAACCTAATCTTTCACCTTTTACTCCTTATCCAATCAAAGCCTTGCCACCATTTTGATCAATCAGGACACTGCCTATGGCTTATTGAGTGAGAAAGTCACCAAAGGTTCCAAGGATGCATTTAATGTCCATAGCTATAGGTCCCAACAATAGACATTTTTTTAATCCTTCACACCATCTCTCACTTGAAGACAAAACTTCATGTTAATGTATCTAGTAGAATCAGGGGTTTATGCATTTTAGGTGGATTTTTGTCAAAAATATGGCCATGCTAAAGAATGAGGACCCTTTGCATTAATCACATATCTATTTTATCTCTATGTTGGAATCATAGGTCCATTATTTGAATGTAAAACCAATCTAATATTATTAGTTTTCCTACAGCCTTTATATTAATGTAGACCTATAGACTATATAGCCATTTTCATCGATTATAATAGGTCTAGATATACCCATTCTATATTTTTAGGGGCCTAGAATTCATATATGCATGGATCCTTCTTTGAAATGGCAAACATATTGATAGAAACAACCCTGCATGGTATAAGTTTATGAACTAAAGGTCCATATATAGATTTAATGGCAGTCTTTTATGTTTTTATGTGTTACTACATCAATTTGTCCCTTTAATGGTGTTGTATCAAGCTTCAATGGCAACCAGATGATCTTATAAGACCTATTTTCCTTGGTTTAAAATGGTTCCTCAACCTCTATCAAAAATCTTGGGCTTACAATTTTCTCATTTTTTTTGATATCTGACTCAACTAGCTGACATATTAACCTTTACTCAGCCATCGATCTTGATCTTTACAATTGAGTATGAGCCATTGATCTTGCCCTTGATTTATTAACTTTTTTTGAGCTGGTGCCACTTGGCAGCCAAAAATTATTTCTAAGTATCCTTTTGTTAGGGTCCTTTTTCATGAGCTTAAACTTGATGTCCATGCTCCCATCAAATGATGTTCACATGAACATCTTTAACATTTGCATGATAGTAAAATTCAAGCTCAAAGGAATTTTTTTTTCTCAATATTAAACTTGATGTTAGCATGATAATCTTATGATATAGGTCCAACTTTTAATATTTATATCTTAAAGACAAAAATCATGTAAGGAGCAAATTTGTTGGAGATGTACCTGAGACTGAAAACATTGTGCCCACTTGATCCGTTGGCTCTGAGAGTTTTCTAATTATTTTTACAAAATGTTAAAGTGAGATACCCTATGTTAATTTCATGATGTTTGCATACCTATCATGGTAAAAAATGTCTAAACTTAGTGAGTTCTATCTAAGGAGCCAACTTTGAACATGCATAACTTTTAATGCGCTTCATCAGATGACCTAAAACTTAGAGAATAAAAACTCAAGACTAAGATGAATAAACACGTATGACCATTTTATATTGAGATGAGCTAGGATATATCCTCATCAATATGGTCACTCAAATCTATTTGAGCTTTTTACAAATTGTTTATGTATGGAAACTTAGTAAATTTTGTCTGAGAGGCCAACTTTGAGTCTTCATATCTTCTACTACGCTTAGAAGCATGACCTAAAATTTAATGGATATATTATTAGGACTAATGTGATCAAAATTATATAAGAAATTATCCTTGACTCATCCACATGTGGTAATTATAACATTATCAAATTTCTTAGTTATAATTTCTACCACTAGACCCAAAATGTCAAGATGAACATAATGAAGAACCAGATGACTACCATGCACTTCCATAATCATTACAAGCATTCTTGACACCCCATAGGGTCTATAAAACTCTAGACCTATCTTTTATAAATTGAAAATTTATGATTTAAGTGAAATCAAAGGGTTTCAAAATCTTTGTGGGTAAAATGAGATCCTTGGATCACTCATTCCATCCACAACTTTTGCCCATCTACTCATTCATTAACAAACTAATCCATCTGGGCACAAAATTGGTATGTGTGCCAAAATGGAAAACATATTTGGTGACTCATAAGGAATCATTCTTGTTATTATTGAGAACCCAAACCATTTGCCTTGACTGTTCCATTGGGCTTATGGAGTCCCAAGTCTTCCCTCACTTAATCATGAAGATACCACAAGGTTATCCCTATCTAGAACCTTTATAGAAGCAACAAGATCAAAATAAAAATAATAAAAAAGTACCAAAGGAACTTATTGAAAAGGAAACTCATATCAAAAAATAAATGTGCATAAGGCACTTAAAGGAAAGCATAAAAGATACTCTAATATGTATAATATGTTACAATGGATGCAATTATATTTAATAATAATGTTTTAAATGAATGTCATTTACTGGGATGGGTAATACCTATCCATATAGTTAGGAAAGCTAAAAATTATTGTGTTCTTTACATCAATGGATCAAATAAGGAACACTCCACAAGCTATCAAACTTGGTATGTTTTTTTGGTTTGGCCTTATTTGAGTTCCATTTGAGGGCTAGGTCCCCTTCCTTAAAACTCTTTGTTATAGCTCTCGTATCAAAGGATTTTTTGACCTGATCTTGATGTGATTCCAAATTTTTCATGACAAGGTCCATAGTTTCTTTCATCTCCAAGAGCTATATCATCCTCACATTTATGGCCTCATCCTCCATCAAATCAAGCTGATGTGCCTACTCTAATATAAGTATCTCAAGGGAGATAGGCAATTTGGCTTTCCTTCCATACACAATAACATATGGATAATTTCCAATGATAGTTTTATGAGTCACCCTATCAGCCCATAAATCTATCCTTAGCTTGGTGTGTTATGTTCTCTAATTGTTTTCCATGGTCATCTTGATGATCCTTAATAAATTCTTATTTGTGGGCTCTGCTAGTCCATTTCCTTGAGGATAGTAGTTAGAAGAGGTGTTGAGGTAGATGACCCATTTGAGATCCCACTCACTTATCTTCATACCAAGTAATTCCATTTCATTATCATAAATTATGGTGTTTGGGACACCAAATCTGGTCATAAGGATGTCAAAGAAGTCCAAAACTACACCTTCACTAGCCTACTTCAAAGCAATGGCTTCCACCCACTTGGTGAAGTAGGTAGTTATAGTGAACACCCATTTATGCCATGTACTTGATGGTGGATTGATCATCCCTATGATGTCTAGTCCCCATTACATGAAGGTTTACTCCACCTCAATTGGATTGAGTAAAAGGGTTGCTAATTTATACTTTCCTACAATGAGGGCACACCTCTAGAATTTTCTAACCCATCAATGATCATCCTTGAAAATATTTTTCCATTAATAACCATCCCTTATTATCTTTATTTTTTTGGTTATAGGTGTAAAATTACCTCATACAAGTTCATCATGGAATTGCTCCAAGAGCTTGGTCACTTGTTCATCTTCTATACATCTAAAGAGTACCCCATTAAGGCCCTTATTAAAAATAACAACATCAAATAATGCATAAGGTATATATTTAATCCTAAAATACATTCTTTTGGCTATCCAAACCTTTGGGACATTCTCTAGTTTCTAAGAAGTGAACCATATCTTGAAGCTAACTCTTTTGAAATGGAGTTGCACCTGCTTGTGAGTTATCTTGGGTCACCAAAATAGCTTCCTTATCTTCTTGGAGGTTATTTACTATGTGCTCACACAATCCCTTACCTCTAAAAAACTTGGTAACTTTGATCTACATGTTATATTCCATGATTTTTGTGATCTATTCTTCTCTCTTTTCATTCAAATCTTTGTTAAGGAAGGAGTTACCAACTCTAGGATGAGACACCATAAGGTGGATCCCAATCTTGGAGAGCATGGGCCTAAACTTCTTGAGGCTTCTTAAGGATACAAAAAATTTCTTCTCAATGAAATTGTACCTCAACTCATATCCTTCCAAACCTTGACTAAAAAAATCAAATATCTACTCCATTCCTTTGCCATTATTTTGCATCAACATAGTTGATATGTTGTCAAATGTTAGAAAATGTATACAAGATGAAGTCCTTGGAGAAGTCCAAATTTATGAGTTAGGGGGCCTAGGTAATGGAATATTTAATGGATTAAAAGGCTAACTTGCCTTCATTATACTAAGCAAACACTTATATTTTATTTATCATGGTGGTGATAAGTTTGACCAGGTTTTCAAAACTAGGTATGAACCTTATCACAAAGTTAATCTTCCCAAAAAAGCTCTGGATCCCCTTCTTATGTTTTGGAAAGGATAAGGCTAAGATGACACTTAATCTATTAGGGTCAATGGATAATCGTTATTTTGAAACAATGTGACCTAAAAGATTACCTTCATGCATAATAAATACACATTTATTGGGATTTAAATATATCCCATACTCTCTAAAATATAAACCTCAGATGTTCCATATGCTCACTAGCATTCTTGAAGAAGACTATGATATCATCCAAGTAAACTAATATAGTTTAATTTATCAGTCCTTAGAAGACCATGTTTATTTACCTTTGAAAGGTTAACCTAGTATGGGATAATCCAAAAGGCATCTTTTGATAAGAAAATGTGCCCCACTTAGTGGTGAAGGTAATCTTGTACTAGTCTTCCTCTTTTACTAGCACCTAGTTATAACCTAAATATCCATCCAAAGAGAGAAGCATTATTATCCAACAAATACTTTAAGGAGTTACTCTATAGATGGCATAGGTAGTGATCCTTCAAAGAGACTCTATTAAGATCCCTAAAGTCTACACATAGTCTGATCTCCCCACTGTTATTTTTGATAGGTACTAGATTAGCTACCCATCAGGAGAGCTTGATTGGGAAGATGATCCTAGATTTAATAAGCTTGTTCAATTAATTTCTCATGATATCTTAAATCTTAGGGTTTATAGTACTATACTTCTTCTTGATAGGCTTGGAATTATCCTCTATCTCTATAGTGTGTTAGGCCAAATTAGGCTCAAATCCTTTCAGGTCACTATATTTCTAGGCAAAGATGTTTGCATATTCCTTGGAAAGCTATATGATAGCATGCCTTTTAATTTTAGTACTTACCATTCCATGCTTAATTAGCTCATCTTCAAATATAATAACTCTCTCATATTTCTCTTCATTAGTTGACATCACTTCTTTATCTTTCCTCATATGGTCACCTTCATGAAAGAGACCTTCTAGGGTGACTAAGCCTTTAAGAATCTTATTAGACATTAATTGAATAATTTGCTCCTCATACTGATGCTTTAATATTCCTTGGTTGATGGAGGATAACTTTTATTTTTACTATAATAAATATGCAATCTTTTTGTCATTTTCAAAGACCTACTAATGAGCTTCATTATTTGACACTAATGGTATTATTACCACTTTGACATGTGGCTACACCTTGGTCCTTTTCAATTAATTAGGGATATCAAAGTGAGCCCCCACATCTACTAGCCAATAAACATGTTGATTATATCCCCTTGGAGCTAATTAAATGTTGAAAGCCTCAAATTCCTTAATTAGGTCCCACATTATATGCTTGTAGGATTTCATTAAGGGTTTCTTAGTGGCATTCTAACCTCTGACATATTGTACAAACATTTCATTATCCCCATAGACTTAAAATTTCTTAATCCCTCTATTACTAACCCATTAAAGGCCATGGATGAGAAACCTTATATTCTACTACATTATAGGAAAAGTTGTATTGGAACATATATAAAGAGAAGTACTTATCATTTTAAGGGGATATCAACATAACACATACACCCACTCCATGCTTGCTCCTTGAGCCATAAAAGAACAACTTCCATAGACCAATAAGATCTTCTTGAGGCCTCATGATGGATGGAATGCATTGTATTTATTCATGAAAATAGTAAAAACCTAATTCCATTTATTCAACACCTTTTAAGGGGTTTACCAACTATATTTCACTCCATAACTCATCTAAGAACATGCCTGGTACTTCTTCTAGATGATTTTTCATCTTTTTCCCCATTACAAATTCATCATCACCAATTATGGTGAAATTAATGTTGACATTATCTAGTCCATAGGGATCTATGTGTAATTTTTTAATGGGCTTAGATTTGATTAAACCTTTAGCACCATACCTTGTTCTGAATGTCATATATGACCAATTTGATGTAAGGTAGCCTCCTATCTTTATTATGAACTATGTGGATAAGCATAGTGCAAAGTAAGGATGCATATCCAAGATCAATACTTCTTGAGAAACTAAGACACTATGATAAGCATGCAAGGTCATATTAAGGGCCTTGAATATGCCAAATGGCTTGGTATAAGAACCATCAAGTTGTAACACTCCTTTTGACTAGGGCTCATATTTCAGACCAAGTTAACCAGTTATGGACTTTAGCATTACCGAGGTACTAGCCCCACTATCCACTAAGCAATTGTGCACTAGAGAGTTACCAATGATCACTAAAATATAGAAGGGAGGAGGCTTGACTACTTTACCTAATTTCCCTTCATTTGGTCCTTTGGCTATATTGGTGAGAACTTAATTCACCTTGCTAGGTGGCTTGTCTAGAATTGTTTTAACATTAATTTTTGATAAAGCTTCCTAAATAATGTCCACTTGATAAGGAATGGAGAGTCTATCCCACATTAACACACTCATATTAGTTTTCTTCATTTGTTGGACAATGTTGATGGGTGAACCACCAACATTTCCTTGTGATTTGGAAGCTACCACTATTGTTAATTGAACTTGTGAACCTTAGGGGACCAAGACATTTCCATAATTTTGACCCCTTGGAACTATAGGAACCTTTAGAGTGACAATAGGTTCATTTGGCTTTGTTAGTGAAGGAGTAATGGTAGGAAGTTCTTTGAAAGCTTCTTAGTTACCATCCATGTTCTTTCTTTTAAATATTGTATTTTTAGCCACTAGAATGTAGGCTTGGCTAGAACTAGCCCAATGGTTAGATGCATCACATTCTTCTTTCTAATAATTAACCATGGTGGCATCTATTTAGTTTGGTCCCTGATTAGACCCTTGACCTAGTGGAGTCTCTTTTAGTTTGGTCATCATAGGTACCTCTACATTTTAGGCTATAAAATCTTAGTTGTACCCAAAATTAGTAGCCTGATGCCATTGATCATTGAAGGCTTGGTTAAGGTAAATATTTGAGACAATATGTTGACCAAAAGACTAATTCTAAGGAATGGTACCCTCTAATTTTTGAGCCACATTATTTTGAGCTAGTACCAAGGTGTTGGAAGTTCTAGAAATATTAATATTGTAGTTATTCTACTTATTGTAGCCATGATGCCCTTGTCCTTGGTTTTGGCCTTGTCCCTATCCTTGGTAGTTCCCTTTGTATGGTGGAATATTTTCTTAAAAATCTTGGTACTGAGGTTGATATGAACCTTTATAATTCCTATTGAAGGCATGATATCTCTTAACATTTACTAGCTCATTTACCAAGGACTAAAACATGCTCTTGAGTTCTTAGAAGTTATTTTGGTCTTAGGAGTCATGGGATCCACTAGTGGAAGCTTTCTCTTATTTTGGTGGAAGTATTGAAGTAATTATTAGTATAAGAGTAATGACATCAAGTGGAGGGATAAAAATAGGAGGTGGTCTAATTTCAGGAAATAAGGGTATTGGTGGTCTAGGTGTAAAATTTCTAGCTTGAACTAGATACTGTTTTTCTTTGATGGCCACCTCATAAGCATCTTCAATTATATTACCCCCCATAGATTGGATCATCACTAATATATCACTATTTAAAGCCTTAAAATAAGCTATAAAGTCAAAGTTAAGGGTTGGTCTAACTAAGACTAGGATTCTATCTCAAGTTTTTTAGAACCTTGTGTTGAAGTCTTGCATGACTTCATGAGGAACTCTCCTATACATAGTTAGTTAATCTAAAAGTGAAAAATGGTCACTTATATCTTCAGATAATTTACACAAGGCTTATCCTAATTGGTCCCATGTTTAAATTAAATTAGTATTGAGGACTCTATACCAATCTAGGACATTTACTTTAAAATAAGTAATTAATAACCTAGTAGCTATATTTTCCTTAGTGACATTATGGCTATTGAAAAAATTGGCTATCCATGAGGTGCTCAGAAGGTGTCATAACTTGGTCACTACCATAATAAGGAACACTTAAGGGTTGAAACTAGGATAGGATCATATTGGTCAAGGTTTAAAGGACTTTTTCCATTAAAATTCACAAAATCTCTAGGGGTTTCCATGGCTATGTAAGGGGTTAATAAAGGTCTTCTTGTAGGGGTAGGCCTTGAAAATGACCTAGGAGTAAAGGTTGCCTAATATGGGTGTGTATAGGAAAACTTTAATATTTTTGATAAATTTAAAGGTAGTTTAATAAATTCAAAGGGAATACCTCTTTAAGCTATACTTATTATCACCTTTGGTATGAGATATAACTACCGCTTTGCACTGAAGTGTTGATTCTTCCTTTTGGAGTCACCATATGTTATTACTTGGTAGATTAACTATAAAAAATTGATCAAACCAACATCAACATTGATCAACCTTATTTTTGGAGTGTGGTCCCACTGAGCATGCCTTAAACTATTGTAGTCTTAATTTTTACCCTTGGAACAACCTCAAGCTCCCTCTAATTGAGCTACACAATGGGAACAACCCTAGGATGTGGGTCACCTATGTTGGGGTTGGACCTATAAAGAAGGCCAACTTACTCTTGATGCTCATATAAAATAATACTTCATAGGGAAAAGGGTTCGGAAAGGGATAAGGGCTCTTAGAAAGGTTAAAAGAGTGATACACCAAAGTCAAATGGGCACTCATATAATCTTGAACACACACTAGATTAGAAAAAGACAACTATGGATTACTCAAATTCATAATTTCATTAGTTGCATAAATATTTCATAGAAGAGGTTCTAAGTAGAACACTAATCTAGCTCTGAAAGTTAGCTTGAAAATACATTCAAAGAGGCAAGTAGAAGGATAATAAACTAGGGAGAATATCCTTCATAAATTCACAATACACAAACATACTAAGCAGTAATTGAAGACAAGAGATAGGTAAATAGTTGATCCTATTACTTTAAAAGGTAGTTCTTATAATATTTTGATAGGGTTTAATCATATCAAATGAACAAAAAATTTCAAGAGTCTCAATGAGTATCCTTATCCCAAAAAAGAATGATAAATTCTAAGAGCTAAGAACCCATTCAATGGGAATGAGACTAGGATATATAGGAGAAGAAAGAAAGGACATGGTAGAACACCATCAAATAAGGAGCACACCATCTAAGGTCATTAATTAAACTTGAGCTACCAGCTTTTGATCCTTAGCCACTGAAAGCCTTGCCACATTTTTGATCAATCAGGACATTTCCCATGACTTATTGAGTGATAAAGTCCCTAAACATTTCAAAGATTCATTGAATGCCCCTAGATGTAGTTCCCAACACTAGACATTTTCTTTGATCCTTCACACCATCTCTTACTTTAATACAAAACTTCATGCTCATGGATTTCAAAAAATCATGGCTTTGTGTATTTTAGGTGGTTGCTTGTCAAAAATATGGCCATGCTGAAGGATGAGGACCCTTTGCATTAATCACATATCTACTTTATCTCTATGTTTGGATCATAGGTACATCCTATAGATGGAAAACCAATCTAAGATTATTATTTTTCCTATATATTTTATATTAATGTAGACCTATAGACTATATATCACTTTTTATGGATTATATTAGGTTGAAATAGACCGATTCTATCTTCATAGGGACCTAGAGTTCATATATGCATGGATCCTTTTTTGAAATGGTGAACACAGTCGCATAAATAACCCTGCATGATATAATTTTATGAACCAAAGGTTCATTTTATAGATTTAATGGTAGTATTTTATGCTATTTATGTCTTACTTCATTAGTGTGTCCTTTTATGATGTTGGATTGAACTTTAATGGAGATCGAATGATCCTGCAAACTATTTTCCATGGTAAAAAATTGTTCCTCAACCTCTATTGAAAGTCTTGGGCTTATAATTTACTCATTGGTTATTTATATCTGAATCTACACATTGATATATTGATTGACATTTTCTCATAACTTCAATCTAGATTTTTATGATTGAATGAGAGCCATCGATCCTACCCTTGATTTGTCAACTTTATCCAAGCTGATGCCACTTGGTAGTCTTGTATTAGTTCTTAGGATATTATTTCTAGTATTTAGCCTCATACACCTATGGATGGTAGTCTCTCATGATCCTTGACTATTTGACTCATTTCACACCATTGGATTGAGACTATATAATGTGAATCATTAGATTTTTTGGGACCCACTGTTCGAAATCCAACAACTACTTCATGAGCTTGAACTTGACATTCATACTCCTGTAAAATGATGTTCACATGACCATCATAAAAATTCATGAAACCATAAAATTTAAGCTCAAAATTATTAGTTTTTCTCAAGCTTAAACTTGATGTTAGTGTCAGTGTCTTATGTTATAGGTCTAATTTTGAATATTTATATCTTAAAGTGCAAAAATCATGGAGGGACCAAATTTGTTGGAGATGTTCCTGAGACCAAAAACATTATGCCCACTTGATCCATTAAATTTGGGAGATTTCTAAGTATTTTTAAAAAATATTCAAGTGAGATACCCTATGTGATTTGTGTGACATCTATGTACCTATCATGGTTTTAAATGGCTGAGTATGGAAAATTAGCAAATTCTATATGAGGAACCAACTTTGAGCATACATAACTTTCAATGTGCTTCATGAAATGACTTAAAACTTAGTGCATAGTAACTAAGGACTAACCTAAACAAACCCATATAACCATTTTATCTTAAGACTACCACACGTATGGGATATGGCCTTATCAACATGCCCACTTGGGTTTATTTGAGTTTTTTTAAAAAATTGGCTAAGTATGGAAACTTAGCAAATTTTATCTAAAAGGTGAAATTTAAGTATTCATATCTTCTATTATACTTAGATGAATTCCCTATAATTTAGTGCATATGTTCTTGGGACTAATATGATTAGACCCATGTGATCAATTCTCCATGACTCATCTACACATAACAATAATAATGTTAAAAAATTACCGACTCAAAATTTTTACCACTATTCCCAAAATGTCAAGATGAACAAAATGAAGAACCAAATGATTACCATGCACATCCATAGTCATTCCAAGAACTCTTGACACCCTATAGAGTCTCTTCAACTCTAGACTTATCCTTTAGAAATTGATAATTTACACTTTAAGTAAACTTGAATTATTTTAAGATATTTATGGGTAAAATTAGATCCTTAGATCACTCATTCCATCCATTACTTTTGTCTATCTTCTCATTAATTAGCAACTTGATCCATCTGGTCATAAGCTTGGTTTGTGAGCCAAAATGGCCCACAAGTCCATAGATTAAGTGTAACATTTTCTGAGTCAAATAGATCAATAGATAGAAGTTTAACCTTGAATAAGATAGTAAGATGCATAAAGCTATAGGGTAACTTCATACCAACATCACTTGAAGATCCAAAATTTCACCTTGAAGCCCACTATTATTTTTCTCTTCTTACATACCTTTTTTTTAATATTTATTTCAAAGCTTAGTTGGTAAAAAGAGTCAACACCCTAGTGTAGGTGGATGTTGACTGTATGATTAATGGACTAAGTTGAAATAGATGTGAGAAGATCACATCAGCCTTGGTGAGCTTAAATTTGATTTATGTTAACTTGAAGGGAGTTTGAAAAAATAACACTTAGAGGAAATCCTTGTCACTTTTCTTAGTTCCCTCCATTTGAAGCCTTTTAATATGCTTATTATTTTATATAGACATGATTATATTTTAACCTTAAAGGAAGCATCATAACCATAGGATAATACTTGTCTTTCCCTTGATGCATTTTGATGGGATGATGTGATTTGAGGCATTAAAAATATGCATTTTAGTATATCCTTCCCTATTTTTCTTCATGAAAGCTATTTACTATTAGATATAGTTGTAGGTGCACTTCTCTTTAGATATATTTGGTCATCTTGGAGTGTATGACCTCTTAAAATGACCTTGATTCCCCTTTTATGTGTTCTAGCCTTCTCATGAGATGGATGATAGGATGAATGTGAGTGGATGTGGTGGTGAGATATGAATGGAGAATGAGAGGACACTTGAATGAGGGTATAATAAAGGTTAATTAGTGAAAATGGTAGTGGTATGACAATGGTAATGGAGATGAACAAAATGAACTTGGAAACGAGAATTGGGAGCATGTTAAGACCATTTTTTGAGTCCAATGGAAGCATGTAACCATCCTATACCTTATATACTAGTTTTTTTGCCTTTGGAGAAGAGGAAGAAGCTGAAATTTAAACCTATGACAATGCTAAAATCCTCAAAATATTCAAAGAAACCTTAAAGTTTACTAAATTGGCTTTCTTGGTGATGCTTGAGAGCATATATATGGTATTATTGGATATGAAACCTTATGAAACTTTGATAAAATTTATTAGAGAACATGATAAACATTAAATATACCTATAAACACAAATTCAAGAATACTTGATGTTGCTTTCTCTCTCCATGATCGTACAATTCCTTTTAAAGCATGTAGACTACAAAATTAAACTCCTCTTGTCAAATATCATTTGTTTGAACATAAAACATGTTAAAAGGACATGTAAAATATCATGGAAAGGTATATTATGTTTCTAATAATCTCCATAAACTATAATTATCTTGAAATGATGCCTTGGTGAGGAGAAATTGAAGAAAACCAATTTGCTTCCTACTTGTAAGACTGTATAATTTAGCTTGACTTCAAATGGATGATTCATGAGGGAGAAGAGACCAATTAAAAAAAAACGTGATACATAAATAATCCTTCTTAGTCTAATTTTGTTAATCCCAAATTCATACCTATACCTTTTCTCTCCAATCCTTACAAGCATCAAACCTGCAAGCCTGTCACTATGTGCAAAGGAACCACTGACAAGAAGAGATCATTTTAGGGCCTGAATTTTATCCAATTTTATTGAAATTATTAATGAAGTTTTGATATAATATAATCTTCTTGGTTCATACCTCCACCATATGGAATTTTGTACAAGTCCACACTATCCTTGTGAATATGAATGAAATAAGCTCTTTTTGGCTTTTTATTGATAACTTAATCTATGAACCATAAATTTTAATACATGGAGAGGAAAAACTTGGGTAAATTTCATGATGAAATAAATATTTTACTTTTAACATGATTTTGGAGGTCAATTTTGGCATGTGGGACCCTAAGATAGGCCCTCTTGGCTTAAAAATGCATAAAAACACCTTTTTAAAATGTGAAACTTTAGAACTAAGTTGAAGTCATGTATTTGAATATGATGTAAGGTATTTTGACCAAATTTAATGACTCTTAACTCTAATTTTGACATTTTAAGAACAAAACTCTCCCTTTTAGGCAAAAAATACATAGTTTAGATGACTTTGAAAGGCTCATAATAATACCAAGAAAAGTTTCAATTTGTAGGGGTTGGTATTTGGCCTTGACAAGACAAATTACCAAAACTTGTGTATAGCACACCTTGAATTTGATTGATCCCAATTTTATTTATTTTATTGTGTATGACCTATAACTAAGAGCATATTATAGTATAAATCAATTCATATAATTTAAAATTTGAAATAATTTAAATTATTGAAAAGAAAAGAGATCAATGAAGTAGTACACCTATGTATCATTTCAACCATGTTACCTCTTTATGATTTAATATGTAATGATGATTATTTATGAATAATTGGAGGTATAATAAGGTAAAACCTAAAACTTTGAAGGATAAAGAGGGAGATTGGAAGGTGTTATGCCCCCAATCTAGTGTAAGGGTGAGTTGTGGCATGGCCATTGAGATCATTATAACTCAATAACATAACTCAAGTGTGATTATATATAATATGGTAAGGGTGAGTGATTTAATAAAATAATATTATAAATATGGTGGGATTAAGTGATTTAATATATCTAATATATAAATCTATTCAGGTCAAATGATTTCATCACTTTAGCCTATAAATTTGAACTAACTATTATGGTAAACATGATCGATAATAGTACATACTAGTGTAATCAGTACATCTTGATGAGTAGTATAATTAGTAATTTTTGCAATTTTTGGTGAAATATCATGTAATATTTACTTATAATATGCTTGATTTGGAGTGTGTGTGTCATAAATCTTATAAAATATGCTTCAAATCTATAGAAAATTAGTGTAATATATAAGATTATGATCCAAGTGTATATTTTAATCATGAAATTGAAATGAAGTTTATGCATGTGTGGAGGTAATTTATTTATGAAATTCACCCATTTAAATTTAGATATAATTATTAAGTGTGTAAGTTTGGAATTCATGTTATTATGACATTCCCCCACTAAAATAAGTAAATACTGAGGTGTATAGGTGTGGAGGTCATGCCTTTATGGCATGCCCCCACTAAAAAATTGAAAATGTGAAGGTGTATAAGTGTGGAGGTCATGCTTTTATGACATTCACCTACTAAAATTAGGACACTATGAAAATTTTGGAGGTCATGCTTTTATGACATGCCCCCACTGATATGCCTCATTGAGGTGAGGGAACTAGAATATGTAAGGTACCTTACCTCAAAAGGATAAGATAGTTGTATAATCAGTGTGTGAATCATGAAGAATATAGGGATAAAATGTTGAAGTATATATATCATTTATGATCACATTAGGTGATCAAATAAAGTCACAAAGATGCATTTTATTGATAATAGAAATATATAAAGAGTAATTCTATAAGCTCAACAAGCAATAAAGTACACACACAAGAGAACTCAATGTAATGAAAATGAATGGTCTAAGGAGAAATATACAAGGGACATGTTAAAATATTACACATTTGAAAGGAATGACAAATTTAAATTTACAATTAATATGGAAAGACATATTCAAATGTCCAATCATCATACAATGGCACATGGGACAACATGCAAGTAGCATATTCAAATGCTTCACAAGTAATAATTTATAAATTAATGTACTACACTCAAGGAAGTGACAATGTGAATAAAGGAAGTATAAGAAACCAACAAGAGCATATTATACTAGTCCCTTCATATATGTGCTATCAAAAAACATTATGTAATAAACCATATTAAGTACATTGTGAAAGATATGAGCATGGATATAGAGATATATAAGTGTTAACATATAAGATCAAAGATGAAAATGTAAAAATTATTATAAAGGATATGTAGCTTATATTAATCATGATCGAAGAAGGTAAATTCCATAACATTACATATGACATGGGTAAAAGATATGTCCAAAATATGTAAGTGCATAAATCATGTGTCTAGGTATGCTTGTATCACACTTAAATATGTTTGAAACCTGTGTATATAAGAGTGGAATGATATGCTATCTAATAACTTAAATCAAACAACATATATTCTAAAGAAATCATATAATATGGGAATGTTGAATATTTTTTGATTTTTGAATTTGTTTGTATATTTTTATATTTTGAATATCTCATTCTTATGTATTTTTAGAATATTTGATTTTTTTTTCTTATTTTAGAAAATTGGATTTTAGAATCATGATTATATTTTTAAATATTATATCTTAGGGAATAATATGTTATTTTGTGGGTCATTTATATGACAAACCCTCTTATGTTTTCATATTTCTAATGTTTTAATGTTCTCTAGTAATATATTATGGCAATTGTCGCTATAGGTTTATTAAGAAATTCATTGTGTGAAATGCAAACTTATTTATTTTCAAAATAATAGATAAGGCACATATTTTTTTTATTTATAATTTATTTCATATCTATTGACCATTGTTTCCTAAACTATAAAGTTAAATTTGGTCTATGGTTCATTACCCATATTGGTGTATCGACCACTTTTGGTCTAGATGCAATTGGTAGAATAATGTATCCAAGGGAGCCTAAGAAAAGTGGGAAATATTGTAATTCGTATATCATGGACAAAATATCATAAACAAGATACATTAAAAAACATTTCTTGATTAGTTTTATCAAAATTAAGGTGTGGACAATAGGTTTCATCACTATTTGTAGTAATAGTTAAAACATCGTGTCTAAGATGTTTTGAATCATACCTCATTGTATCCTTATCTTTTGAAATATAAAAAATTAGAGGTATTTTTTCATTCCTTGAGTATTATTTTTATATCTCCACCATGTTTGTAATTTTTAATTATAGAGCCCCATAATGATCATTATATTAGCTACTGATCTTATGATAAGTGGAATATGGTTATCTTTCTATTTGGACAAGTCTACTCCTTGACCTCTATTTGTTAGGAGCTAAAGATAACATCTGATGCTCAAGTAACATAGAAAGTATTGTATGTAGAACATATTTATTTTGTAATCCAAAAATCCATTGTGGATACTTATGTGAAGATTCCATATTATTGAAATGATATAGTTATATTTCCCCCTTATAAGGTTGACTTAATGTTTATATCCAAGAGGGATGGATTGAGTAATAAGTATTTACATGTTCATGTAATAATTTTTCCTTGACCTTATCTATGTGTACCTTTGTATCCTCTAACAAATAATTTAACCTATATGTTCTAAACCTTATAGGTGTGACTAGGTTATGAATAATATGCTCAAGTGTATAAAAAAATATTTTTTTATGATTATTTATTTATCATAGTATGAGGAAGTTCATCATAACTATCATAATAGTATGAAATTTTTACATCTTTTTGCTCAGTGCTAACCAATAAAAGAATCTAAAATGTTGTATCTTATGGTCTTTTTGATATCATTTACTCATTTGGTAATGGTTATTTTTTTAATTGTGTATCCATGTGTACCTTAATAACTAGTGCCTTATAATAATCTTGAGGTAAATGAAAATTTTTCCTTGATTATCCCATCTCATAAGTTAGTATGCTTTCTATTGGAATGTATTTATTTGGTTTTATGAGTTTTAGACCCCTTCCATTTTTAAATGTAACATTTGAAAAAAATTGAAAGGTTAATTAATGGCATGCATTTCTAATAAGGTCCCATCATGTATGAATTTGACACATCGATGTAATGTAGATGGGATGGCCTCCATTGTGTGTACCGAAGTTCTACCCAATATTAATTTATAATTCACTAATTGAGACATTAATTGGAATGTATTTGAAACCATATTTCATCCCAATGTCACATCTAATGCGATTTGGCCAATTGGTGGGCTACATGAATTGTCAAACCCTTCGATATGCTTATCTAATTTTGGAAGAAGATTGGTGATAATACCTATTATGGTTAAGAATTTAATGACACAAATATTTAGACCATATCTATTATCAATTATCACCCTTTTTATTCCCTTGTTATGCATACTTACTTGTATGAATAAAGGAAAATCTTGGTTAATAATATATTTTTATGGTAAATGTTTTGGATCAAAGGTAATAAAATTTGAGTTGTTTTTAAGATCTTGCATAATATATACAAAGTAAGTAAATTATTTATCACTTGGTACTTGTGTTTCATGAAATTATTCATATAGGATATATTTATAGATAGATTATTTTAAAATTTTGAGAATTAAAATATTATCAGGTATATTTATCAATTGCACAACAAGATCACATCCTTTAGTTTTAATCATTAGTTTAGTCTTTGGATGAACCTATTGTATATTAATATGTGATAGAATAGGTTTGGTACCCCTACCTTTTAGCATAGTCATAGTATGGGCAATAAAATCAAATATAAGTGGATGGTATCTATCACTCAAATAGGATCAAAGCATACACATTCATGTTAGGAAAACAACTCTATACTATAATAAAAAGAGTTTTAGAGAGATATTAAAGTTTGATCTTGTTTTGAAAGAATATCTTTGTGTTAATTGATTTTGTAATTGATTTTGATTATATCACTTATTGATTTAACATAGCAAACCATGACTATAATTATAGACTAGATAATGAAGTAACTAGTGTATGTATCCATATTAAACATGATTTTAGGGAAAAAAATTATTTTTTAAGTTATAAAAAAATTGAAATAAAAATAAATATTTAGAAAAACAACAAATACTAAAACCATAGGTCAAACTAGGGATTTGAGACCAAAGGTTAGGTTCATCAAATGTTTAACCTTAAATATTTTATATGTGGTAATAGGGTTAAGAATATAGAAGTAGTTCAAGAAAAAGGGTCAAAAACTAATCTATAATAGGCCAATTAATATAAAACTTAGATTAATAATATTATAATTCATACAATAGATATTCCTAAAAATAATAAAATATAAATATTAAAATATATTACAATAAATAATAAATAATGGTACTTAAAAGGTTTAATATGCATAGATAGATTTATAATAGAAACAAATGTAATTTATGTAGGATTAGTATTCTAGATCAGTCTTCATATTCTAAAAACTTTACTTTTGTGGCCATATATACTACCTTCAGATCTAGACACTACCATCAACACTAGTGTCTAAATATGATGAATGTATCTAGTATTTAATAATGACTTGATTTAGATGTGACCAACTTCAGTATTATGGGTTTTCTATCACCTTTATTATGGTATATTCAAGTTTGGGATATAGATTTTCACTCTTTATTGATTGATCAAACCTTATCTTTTCACCTTTATTCTCCCTTTGAATAGGCTTGCTAAAAAATGGGTTAGTGTGCTTATAATATTGAGATCCTCAAAGAACCCTCTATCAATGGGAATTACTTACATATCTAATATTCCAAGGAGGGCCTTAGACTTAACGTTTTTTTTAATTATGTGTGGGAAAGTGTGTGCACAAGGGTGAATTATACTATATAAAGACTCATGTTGTATACACATAGTATTTTAAAACTTTTATCAATTACTAATGCTCTTTATATTACAGGAACATATCAAATCTCAATCTCTCTAAGTGAACACCTTAAGGGGTGGACCAAGAAAGTGGGGTATATAATTGGTGCTTTGTAGGATTATTGTCCTTTTAACCACTTATTATCTACACACTTATCTCCTAAAAACCATTCCCTAATCTATATCTTGTACACTCCTCTAGTATTTTAACACCTTTAGTACCCATCTTCCTAACCTAAAAAACCTTTTGACAATTTACATGATTAGGTTGACTGGGTCAACATTGTACTCTTAATAGTGAAATTGATTTAAGGTCTATAATGGCTCTTGGCCTACCTAGGCTATGACTTAGTGATTTTTTTTCAATAATGATATAAGGTTAACTAGGTCGACCCTATCAACCAAAGCTTTTATAAGGGCTTAGGGTTAAATCCACCTATATATACACAATAATTTATCCATTATTTATATAAGAGAAGAAGAAGTAAGAGTTATTACACATCTACTTATCCAACATTCTACTTGAGGAGTAAGCTTAGGTTTTCATACTTTATTTATAGATATGAATTTTATCTTATAGAGAAGTATTTTGGATGCATTAATAGGTTGTGTATCCTAGAGATGATTTATCCTTTTCATCTTTAAATACCACAACAACTTTTTGTGAAGCACCTTGGCCAAGGGATAGATTGAGTCTTGGTGGCTTCATCTTGAAAGGTAAGTATTCTTAAATTTGTTCCTCCTTTATAAGAGTAGATAGATATTCATTTGAACTTCTTTTCCATCCATTAGGATTACATATACATTGACATGATTATATGTCTTTTATGCATGTTTATTTTTGTGAGCAGTAGATTAGATTCATTTATGTTACTTATTATTAGTATAGAAAATATGAAAATATAGGACTTGGTTAGGGTTATTTCATAGTTTTACTTGATTGAAGGCTTTAGAACCTTCCCTAGTGTTATTATTTGTGATAATATATCCCCTATTAGGTTTAAGAGATTCATATTGGTCATGTTATTGATTATCTAATGTATCCATAATTAGAAGTGTACGTCAGATCTACCTTCTTTGATTTAGGATTGATTTGTGGATCTGATACATTTCTAATTATAAACATTCTATGAACTTGATATGAATATAACCATTGTAGGTTTTCTTTCATGCTTTTCATTTCTTTTATTTATTATTTTTTTTTATATTTACAATATGAGGTTGACTAGGCTAGTATAGTTTCTAACTTTTGTACAGATTTTTAACACATAATTGCTTCAAAATGACATTGTTCTTTTTATGTAAGTCTTCATCGGATATAGGTTATTGGATCCAACATGTTGACAAAGTACTCTTATTCACTTCAAAATAATAGACTATGTTTAAAAGATCAACTCAATCTCTTATTCATCGCTAGAACAACAAACTAGGTTGACCAAGCCATTATAATCATCTTAATAGGCTTCAACAAATAGGAAATTGTAAAATCATGTCAACCCAATTGACACATTTCAAAAAATTACAAGTAGCATTCAAGGAGATTAAACAAAAATCTCACAATATTGAACATCTTCCAACCCACCAAGGTTCCTTTATTTGTCTCTATTTCAATTTATTTCTTCCTTATAGTTATATTTTATAAAGTTTGTAGTCTTCAAAATTATAATCATACAACAAACTAGGTCAACCTGATCGACCTAGTTCTATATTCTATCTTTTGTATAAAAGACTAGGTCAACCTATTCGACTTAGTTATTAGAGACTTGCTTCTATAGTATAAAAATGACTCTATCAAATTTGTTCTATAATTTTTTCATATACTATAATATGAATCAACTATGTACTATGATTAAAATTAATAATTAATAACTATATGCTAGTAATTACTTCATGCTTTCATTTTCAATTTTTAGCATACTTAGAATAGATCACATAGTCTAATTAAGTAGTTTTTCAATATACTATTTAGTTTCACTATTTTTATCTTTCTTACACACACTACCAAATCACATAAATTCAAAATTAATTTAAACATTTTTCTACCCAAGACCTACCTACTTAGATTTCATCACCAAGGGAGAAGCTGACTTAGTTTTCTAGCTAAGTATAAACATGTGGTTAATGGTATCTATTAGAAAAACACATGACACCATCATCAATACAATATTTTTAAGTGAGGGGGTAAGCCCCAATACCAAGCTAGTACCATAGACAACATAGATCCATTTTAGCCTAAACATCCTAAAACCATCCATAGATTGATTTATAGTTCCCTATTTCCATCTAGCTTCCCCATCACACTTAAATAACACTTTATAATAATCTAAAAAATCTAAGATTAATTTTAGTTATACTTTAATTTTTAGTTGACTAGTCACTCACTATTTTATAATTGTATGTTTTATTTCAAAAACTTACATTGGCCAATGTTGGTGAAAGGTTTTGTGTTGTGTACCTCAATTGGGATCATTCTGATTGACCCAATTAATTGTGTTGTTAGTGCCTAAAATTTTACATAATTTTTTTTACCCTTATTAAATATTAATTCTTGATTTTTATATATTTTATTCCTATCTCCAAGTGTTCATCCAAATTTATGAAGTCCTATTTTCATAATCAAGTCATAAAAAACCCCTATTCTCACTCTTGCCTTGTGTAAGCCCTGTGAGATTTCTATTTTAATAACTTTTCAAGGTGTAAAATCAAAATCAATATTGATTGGTAAAGTTATCATGGAGGTCCTTATGCCCATGTGGCATTGGAAAGAGATAGTTAGCATGTAAAAAACTCATGCCTATCAATGAGAGATCCACGTGGAAAGTTTGGATTACAGTTTCCAAGTATGAAAAGGCCATGCCATTAGTGAAACCCTTTTGGAAAAGTAAAAAATTAAGACTTGTTAAAATGAAAAGCATGGGAAATGGCAAAATTTTGAAGGGTCTTATGCAAATTGTGTATAGGGTGGTAAATTCCATGGAAATGCATAGCGGAGGTGACAAGGCCAATATAAAAAATTGTGAATTTGAAAATTGCTTCATGATCTCCCTTTCCTAGTACATAAAAGCATGGAAAGAAATTAATGTGTAAAATTCAAGTCTCAACACTACAACTTTCAAATTATTTATTGGTCTCCCAATCCCATGAAAAGGGAGTATAGTTTGAATGTCATGTGAAAGGTTTAGAGGAGTAGTGAAAAAGGGTGTAAATGGGACACACTAGAATAAGTGTTTGAATGAATATTACAATCCATGTTATCAAAGACAATCCACTTGGATGTCAATCTTGTAAACAATTTAAAAGCATGATCTTTTAAGGCATGAAAATCGCATGGAAAGTCACATAGGAAATTAAATAAAATTTCACTAAGTTAATGTGTGGGGACTATGTGGGATCTTGGTGGAGATTGTAGCATTGAATTCAATTTTGACAAACTAAAAATGACACCATAAATGTTTTTGGGGATATAAGTGGGGAAAGCAACTTGTAAAACACACATCTTAAAATTAAAATTTTCAAACTGTTTCTTAGTTTTTAGATCCTATAGAAAAGAGAAGGCCCATGATGGAAAATGGAAACTAAGATGCACTTTGCAAGTTTGTAAACTTGAAAAATGTAAGCCAAGTTTCAGATCCCATAGAGTAAAATTTTTACTATGTGGTTGGTTAAATGGTAGTGTAAAGTGGTATTTCTTTAAGGTCATCAATTTAGAGAGGGACACTTGTCAATATTCTGGTGCAACAACTTCAAGAGGAAGAAAATTCCAAGTTGTGATACAATAAGGTTCCACATGAAAAAATTGGTATCACTACTAAGAAAAGTTTAATCATCATTTTTTAATGATGAATGGTTTTTTTGGATCTCAATGGACAACCATTATATCCATCTACTCTTGAGTAAAGCACCATTTTAGCTATTTTTTTTTATCATAACTATGGCAAATGAGAGATAAGAACACTAGTAAATATACATGATGACTTGAAAATTACTTGTACAATGTTTTAAATTTTTCATGTTGGTAGATAAATAAGTACATTTCTAAGGGATTTGGGTGATAAAAATCATGTTTTTATTTTTTTTAACTATGAAGCTTAGGTATTCTTCGAAAAATAATTTTATAGGGATGGGTATTTCAATCAGAAAACTAGCTATGGTATTATCACTAGTGAGCTTGTGATCAATAATGCAACTAAATCCTTTTATTTACTAACAATAATAACATATGATATTATGAAGGCCATTATAATGAATGTAAAACAAATGAATACCTCCACTTTAAGGAACTTATTGAGACTCCTCAACAAACCAATTTAGAATCACTTCAAACAATATTGATTCCAAAAGATATAAACTTCCTCATAACCGATACAAATTAGGTAAAAATTAATGAACACTTGAAAACAAGTAGTCTTTGTCTTGTTTCTATATTTGGAAGTGAAAGAATAACAAAATTGATGCCATTAGGGAGTTCTTGAAAGAATCACAGTCTATCAATAAGTCATTGTCCACTCTTGGAGGTGTTATTTATACACTTGTAGCCAAAAGTATCCATATACCCTATAATAACTCCAAAATCATATATTTTCTACAAGATTCATTAGGACATTAAAAAATATTCAATGTTCATACAAATTAGTCCCCAGGAGAATGACATGAGAGAAACATTGTGCTTGTTCTATTTATCCTTTAGGGTTTGGGAGGTCGAGTTTGTTCTTGTTCAAAGAGAAAAATATGTTAGTAAATGTTCTAAGTATAAACATATGGCCAAGAGGATTAGAAAGGATAGAAAGGAGGAAAAAAATATTAAAGAAATTTTGCATGCCCATGGATCTAATAATTCAGCTAGGGAACTAAATTTGGCAACTGATATATGGGGAAATAAAGTAGGGTGATTCAGATCTATGTCTTTAGATTCAGAAACATGATGAAGAAATAGAGATATATTATTGTGTTGAAGCAAATAAAGGGTTGGATTCTAATAAAATTATTTATAAGGTTCTTTGCTAAACTAGGTTGGAATAGAATTAGGTGGAAAGTTAAGAAAGGGTAAGTTTTAAAAGTTGCAAATGAGGCTTGAAAGTCCATGGAAAATTGTGGTGGGATAAGAAACTTGAAAAATCAAGTCTTCAAAATGAAAATTTCAATGTGTATTAAAATATCCCAATCCCCCTAGTCAACCCAACATAGAATAAAGTCAATTTAAATGGATCTCTAGGGAGATTTCATGAAATAATGCAATTTTACATATTTACAAGTGTGAAAATTGCAAATTACACTTGGATCTCCCAAACCTAGTAGTCAACACCAGTCAAACATGAGGTCTTATCTCAAAGTGGAAGTTTCCAATCCAATTACAATTTTGCATTTTTACAAATTGCAAATTACACTTGAAGTTCTTAGTTCCCTGAGGAAACATATGAGGGGAATTATAACTATAATTTACAATTTGCACTTGGAGTTCCCAGTTCCTTGAGGGAAATTTTGAGAGGAACTACAACTACAATTTACAAGTTAAAAATTTCACTTAGATTTCCTAGTTACCTATGGGAAATTTATATGTGAAATGCAACTATGAATTACAATTTGCCAATTTGCAAGTTGTAAATATGTTGTTGAGTTCTAGATTTATACCATACAAAGGATGTGCAAATTTACAAATTGGACCCAGAGTTCCCCATAAGGTTAAAACATGAAAATTAATGAACATAAGAATTAATTTATTTTCAAAAACCCAAAAAATTCAAATTTGAAAAAAAAAAGTGTGAAAAAACAAGTTAAATCAAAAAGGTAAAAATGAGTTATGTTTTGCATTTTCCATTGATTTTCTTATTAGAAAACCTCCATGGGAGAAATATTGTAGGTATGAAATATCAAGGTAGAAAATTCTAAAGAAGATCATTTAAATGGCCATGGATCTATAGTTTTCTAATACCATCATTGAAATACAAGGGTTATTCTTTGGTATGCATAAGAGGAATGGTAATTGTCTTGAAGTTTTCAATTGGAATAATGAGTGGTCAAAGGCATGTCTAGGTAGTTGCATAAGAAGACAAAGGGTTTGTTTGGATCTCAGGCAAATATTCTCCTTCAAGCTTAAGTAAAATAGATTTATAGCCAATTACAAAAAAAATTCGTTACAAATATTCATCATTAAATGTAGAGATAGTTATAAGAATCATTTTTTTTGCAAAGGCATGAAGATTCTAGGCATGGCAAGGAGCATATTCTAGCTAGAAACATTTTGAAGAAATTTGAGGGCTAACTGAAAATTTTCAATATTTTAAATTGCAACACATATTATTAAAATGGAAATGGGTGAAAAAATTGTATAAAAAGAGGGCTTGTCCTTTTTTCTAAGGTTATTGTTGGTTAGTTTTTTATAAGTATAGGCTCTTTCATTTTTGAGATCTATTATTGTATGTGCATTTTGTCTCTCTTTCTAAGGTGGTTATATTTGTAAAACCATTATCTATCTCTGAGAGCATTGAAATATGTCTCCCCTATCCAATAAGGAACAAACTCATCATGCTTATCCCCATGGTAGCATTATGAAATAATGATGTATGTAAAATTTTATTACAAGATAATGGAAAATAGTTGTGGTTTTTACTCTTTCCTATTGATGAAATGCAATAATATGTGTTACAATTTCTATTGATTGGATATATGGTTATATGCTTATGAATGGCTATCATCTTTGACATAGATCTAGGTTATAAACCCCATTCTACAATATGATGTGGAAATATGTTATTTATATCCTCTTAAAGGCACCCTAGGTTTATATATTTAATAAGAAAAAGTATTTTAAATTCTAGTTGTAGTGTATGCTTTAGGTTTTCAAGAATCATTTGAGTATTTTCATTGCATTGGAACCAAAAGATACAAATCATTCCTAGTAGTTCCCCTTAGCTTATATTTTAGTTTTTCTACATCTTTGAAAATGAAAAATGTCAAGTATGTTGAAACATTTCTTACTATTTAAAAAACCACCAGAACACCACTCTTTTTTATAAATACCAAACTCATCCTACCCTATTCTACCCTATAAATAATACATCTATTACATATTATAAGTGTTATTTGCTTGCGAATGCATAAAAATTTCATACTTAAAATGTGTTTGTATTTTGTGCTTTAAAGACCAACATTTTAGTCTTCTATTGATCTCTCTATTGTAAAATTTTCTTTAAAAATGAAGGTTGTAATCATATACCCATCTATCTTCATTAGCTTATTTTTGGTGTTATGCAGACTTATTACCTAGTTAATACAAAATTCATGAGTCTGATTAAAACTAATTATCAACCTAGGGTAGCATACTTTTCAAGAATGTTAGCACTATATATGCATTATTGATTCATAGATTAACTTACTTTATTAGTTGTAGTGTAATGAACTTATGCTAAATTCACTAGATAGTTATATTATGAGACTATTATAACATAACTATAGAAATAATTCACACTTATGAATCACACATGCATCACACTTTATATAATCAAGCTAATAATGAAATCAACTTACAACACACTTAAATTAAGGAGGGTCAAGATATTCACTACAACTCCTTCTGATGGGGCCCTTCCTTGTTCAAAATTGAGTTATGATCCTTCTCTAAGATACTTGTAAAAGCTTCTTATAGAATCAACCTTCTCATTACTTATATCTATAGAAACTAAAGATCACTATAGAAGATTAAAATATTCAGAATGTAATGACTTCTATAATTCTACTATTTTATTATCATCTATCTAACTCCTAATATGATCTAGGTTCTACCATTAAATTAAAAATGTAGTTTATTAGATTAAACCAAAAATACTAAACTAAATAAAGTATAAATACTTTAATAAATTCCATAGTTAAACTTCAAGTGGTTAGTAACTAAATTTACTTGTTTTAGGCCTTATTAAGTTAAGGACAATGTATACTATTTTGTTGTTTTACTTATTTTTGTTTCTTTCGCATTGTCCTTGTCTTTCTCATCTTTGGTAGAAAATCCAATATTCATTACATGAGGGGAGTCCATACAATATATATGGTCCTCTTAAATCATTCACTTGGTTCCCAAGATAGATCTGTCCTTAAGATTTGATCATAATAATAGTTTTATTCTATGTAGTGGCTATGGGTAATTTGTAGGTGAAAGATTATTATTGTTGTAAATAATATGTAATGGCTATGGGAAACCTATAGATGGAAACTAAAAATTGCTATGAGAAACCTATATATGTAATCTTATAGTTGTTATGATCACCCTATAGGTGGAAGCTAGCAATGGCTATGGGAAACCTATAGGTGGAACTAACAATTGTTGCGGGCACCCTACAGGTGGAAGCCAATAGTGGCTATGGGAAACATATAGGTGGAAGCCTATAGTTGTTATAGGTAGCCTCTAAATGTTATGCCCAAATAATATTCTTTTAGCCTTATTTTACCCTTCAAATGTTTGTTAAATAAAGTTACACATGTATAATCTAATCAAAGAAAAAGCATCATTAATTCATAACATAACATACATACATACATACATACATACATGCATATATATATATATATATATATATATATATATGTATTTATGTATGTATCTATATATATATATATGTATATATATATATATATATATATATATATGTATATATATGTGTATATATATGTATATATATGTATATATATGTATATATATATGTATATATATATATATGTACATATATGTATATATCTATGTATGTATGTGTATATATATATATATATATATATATATATATATAGATACATACATACATACATACATACATACATATATACATATATATATATGTATGTATGTATGTATGTATATATATGTATATATAAATGCACACACAAAATAGTAAATTCATTCATTCATTTGTATGAGTCATGGATGGCTATGGAGATTTACATAGAAAATTATATATACTAGGTAGGGATGAGGCTATAAAATAGAGAAATTTGTGGCCTCATTACACCCCCTACTTAACCTCTTACTAAACCTCAATCAAGCCTTGGCTAAATTTTAAAACCATAATTTTTTTTGAAATATAGAGGCTCAATGTAGCCTGACCCTTCAAAGATATAAAAGCCTTTAACATCATCAATGCTATTCCATATTTTCTTTTCTACCTCTCTATCATCTAGGACCTTTCCCTTAGGAACCAAAACATAGGAGGTTGAAAAAACAACCCCAACCATTTTACCATTCTCCTCTTAACAAGCTCAATATACACGTATATTTTGTGTATGATCTCCCTAAGTTTTTGAGGGGAATAAGATTCCTTTATTTTTAATTAATTAGAGATTTTTGCCCATCTATGAGAACAAGAAAAAAAATTATTTCAATCTCTTTCCATAAGACTCAAATAATTATTTTTAACTTCTTCTTATGTTCCTTATGACCCATGCTTATAGATTACTTGAGTTTATGAAGAAGATCCATTCTTTTATTACAACATTTGGATTACTTGATTCACCCATAATCATTAGAGTAGCTTCTTTTTCTTTTTATTGATACTCCACCTATTTCCTTCTTCTTGCTTCATTAAGGACGTATGAATTAAATTCATTCAATTGGACATCCCCCAAGTATATATTTGGATTCCAATCTATATCATTAGGTACAACATATTGGTGTATGTAAAACTCACTTAAATATGCTTAGAGATTAGGGTCAGCATATCTATAGACTTTAAAGAAATAATTAGAGTCACAAACCATGTAGGTTTGATCATTATATATCATATCATATTTTAATTTAAGTCATCTCTCTTCTAAGTAGATAACATACACTCTAGAAGGTGATTTGCACTCCATTAACATTTTAGTGGTTTCATGCATTTTATTAATCTTTTCCTTCATATACTTGATCCCAATTTTATCCAATTCTAATTTTTATTTTAAGTCATCTTGTTTATCTCTTGTTTCAACATATACCTTAAATCTTTATACCAAATCCTTGTAGTAAGTTTCATCATCAACAGATTTTTCCTTAAGAAAATTTAAGAGGTCATAAGTTTCTACATGCATGGAAGCTACAAGATCCACATCAATAACTTCTTCTACGATATGTGTTTTTATAGTGGGAAATGGAGGAGAAAAATCTATTGTATAAAGGTACCAAAGGTAGAACATTATCTTCTACAAGTGCTTATGAGTGTAAATTAATGCTATCTATGGGCAAGGTAGATGAAGTTATTGTAGGTTCCTCTAATAAACTTTCTCTTGCCATAGATGGTTCTATAAATTTTGGTTTCCCTAAAAAATTTTCTAGACCTCTTTTAGCTTTCAACTCTATTATTTCATTCCTTAACCTATATATTTCTTTTATATTTTATTTCAAGGTTTGGCACTCTTGGTCATGAAGAACTATCTCTTGTTTTGTTTATTCTTCCATAGTCTATTCTTTAGTTAATTATTCTTCTTCTATAGGCTGATATGTCATTCTTAGCTCTTCTATGTACCCAATGTTTATGAGGAGATCCATATCTTCCTTAGTGAATTTGAGTGTCTTCAGTGACTGTACTTCTTCTTCTTTGGTAGATTCATCTTCAGTAGACCATTCTATAATCTTAAACCCATCAGAGGTCTTCCAAATATTGGACTCTTTCTTTTCCTTTTCTTCCTCATTGATGTCTATGGGTGAGGGGGCTATAGTTATCTTTTGTTTCTTAATTCTCTGAGATCTCCTAGGATGAGGTTTCCTTCTTCTTGATATAGGGGGTTTATTTTCTTCAATTTTCTTCTACTTTTTAGGAGGGGTGGCTATTGGAACTTCTTCCTATGTAGTAGTTGATGGAAGAACTTCCTCTTGACCTAAAAGAGACATGGTGGAAGAATAAATCCTTGGTGAGGAGATAGTTGGAATAGTGGGATAGGAAATATTATTCTTAGTATGTGTGGTGAAATTTCCTCCTCTGTCATCAAGAAGTAGGACTAGTTTCCTTCTCCTTCTTCTACCTGTATCAATTTCAGATGGACCATCAATAGCTATGGGCTATCATAAAACACTAGTGCCTATAATACCTTATTGTGTAGTCTATTGGGCCTACTCTTTAGGAGATTCCTCCTCATTATTTCCCTCTTCTTGATAAGGTTCACCATTCCATAGGGTTATAAATTTTTCCTAGCTAAGGTCATGCCTAATAATTTTTATTCCATGTTTAGTTATCAACCATATTAGGCAATGATGAGATAGGGGTTTCTCAATCCAATTTTGGTACTCCTTGGATTTCCTTTTTAGAATGTTCCATAGGTGATTTGGAATAGTAATGGTCTTATCATGCCTTAAGTGATTTAGAAATTTAAATAGGAGAGTATGAATTAGAGAGTACCTTCATTCACAAGTCATAAATTTGATGATGTATGAGGCTATTTCCCTCTAAGATGTAGGTAGGTTTATTATCTCCAAACCACCTTTCTTTAGTACTAACATTTCATCTCCTTGATAGAACTACTATCTAGCTTCTTGACCATTGGGTTTGGCTTGCCAGTTCTCTCCTATACTTGGCAGCCAATTTACCTGGCTTACCGTTTCTTTAGTGACTGTAAATGTGATGCTATATATAGTATCTTGTTCTCATATAAAGGATCCTATAAATTCCATAGAAAGGGATTCTAGTAATTTCTATAATTTCTCAAAATAAGTGGTGCATCAAACTCTATTGAAGAAAACGTAGCTGTATGGGTCTCCTTGAAGTTGCCTATGATCTATGGGTTCCATTCTCACAACTAACCCTCCCATTCTTTTAAGTTTATATTTATATCAATATTTTCAATTGGTAATTAGAAACACACTCTATTTGGCTTCTAAATTTATACCTATAACAAGGTAGCATTTGTTTAATAATGATGGTTTGTGGTTGCAGGTTGCAAGTTGTAGGTTATAACATGCTTCAGATTTGCATGAATGTTTTTACTTGTAAGAGAAAACAATGAAAGTGATTATTTTCCATATAGGTTATTATGGCATAATTATGGAATATAATCCCACACATATGAAACTTATAGTGCATGGTATTATCTCCCACAACATTCTCCTCCTCCCATGTGAGCTATCACTTGTCTCCAAGTGATGTGGAATGAGTAGGATAAAAGAGATAGAATGGGATCATGATTAGGGATATAAGTGTGGGTTGAGACATCATAATGAGGTTTTAAGTGTGAATTGAGAGGTAGTAATGAATGATGTGTTAATTATTTAATGTGATTTTCAATATAATACATGTTATATTAAAACAATAAATACTTTTCTATGACCAAAATATATGGCATACCTTTTTAATGATTTACCTAGGGTGACACCGAGGATTTTCATGTGAGTGTTTGCTTGTGAGTGGTTGATAGAATGTAATGATTTTGATGGTAGTTATAACTAGACTGAAGTGGGCCCCTTTAAGTAATTATGAGATTATAGGATGCTATCATTCCATGGTGTCCCCAGCTCTCCTACATGTAATCATTACAACTTGCATAGAACTAGAATATGGGTCTTGTAATTAGATGAGAGATTATTGCCCTCGTATAACAAGGTGGTTATTGTAGATCTATGTTATCAAAGTCAACTGTTATATGAACATAGAAGAGGGCATTATTACTTTTTGATTTTCCTCTACATGAACCTACTGATGATTTATCTCTGTGTTGTCTTACTCTCTATGGATTTTGTGCCTAGTGATTTTTTCTTTTAGAAATCAATAAGGTTTCCAAATTTGAGACTTGTGCTCTAAAAATCCTAGATATCACTATGTGACAGAGTGAAATCATCTCTATGAAATGATTATAATATAAAATTATTTCATGTGTGTCCTTACAGCCATAAATTTTGGTTTGAAACACTCCAAATAGAGATTAAAAGTGTATGCTTTTGTTGTGGCTCTTACGTTGTTATTCAGAGGTAAACCTAACCAATGTTTTGACATTTTTTCTCTAATCCTCCTTCACTCCTCCTCTATCTTATCTGGTGTCTTCCATGTATTTCTCAAAAGCTCATAGCTAAGGCCATATCTTAGAGTTTGTGAAGAACTATCCCACATGTGCTAAGAGAGGTGTTAGGGTATAGCAACTATAAAGTTATACCTAGCTATGGGGAAGGTGCTTGTAGTAGCTACAAAAGAGCCCATAATAATTGAAAAATACCTTTATTGACAAATGTGCCTATAAAAATGGTGAGGGAGGTACCTACAGTAGATACATAATAGCCCATGGTAACTAGAGGAAGATGAATAGTTTTATTCAAAATGATTGTTTATTTTCCCTTTTGGTTTTTACCCCTAAATAGCTAGTAAGCTAGTTTTCTATTTAGGCCCATTTTATAGTTTTGGGTACCCAATAGGCTAGTTTTCCACTCAAAAACTACCAAAAATACCCAAAAAGGGTTTTAATTATTGGTTTTTTTTACTCTAACTATTATCTATAGTAGAATGATTATTCTGGGTCCTTGCCAAGTTAGTTGTGAGGGTGATTGGTCAAGATCCAAGTGAAGGTCTCAATCTTCATGCTAGAGGAGGGCTAAGATGTCTTATTTTTATTCTTCATCTCTGTGTTGGTTGGTTCTCCTTTTCTCTGGTGAGACATCATGCTGATTGAGTGCACCATTATATCCAGTTTGTAATTTCATGTGTATGTGCTTGGTAATCTCCTCTTGAGTGAGTGGATTTTTGTAAAACTTTATTCTATGGCAATTAACTAATAAATAAAATCTTAACAAATCAATGGTTTTGAGTTATACTACTCCATTATCATAAACATGCTCATTCTCAAATGGACCAAGCCATCTGGTCTAGAGTTTCCCTTATGATCCTTATATTTTGAATAAAAAAGAAGGGCCCAATCTCCTACATTAAATTTATTGGTCTTAATATACCTATAATGTCATCTAATCCATTGGTGTTATAAAATTTATATGTTCTATAATTCTTGCTATCTATATTCATCTAAGGCATTTAGCTGCATAAGCCTTTCTTTCTATGCTTTAGATATATCCATCCTAAGTTCTAGTGTTGTTTATAAGGTCTTGTACTCAAATTCAATTGGAAAGACATGTTTATTCCCATAGACCAACTCATATGGGGTGAAACCTATATTATTCTTCCACATGATTCTATAATCCCAAACAACTTTAGGAATTCTAGCCTCCCAATCCTTATGGGACATACTAACAGTCTTGGTCAAAATATTTTCTAACTCTATATTGGTGACTTATATCTATCCATTGGACTATGGATGATATGGAGATTATTTCTTATTCATAATATCATATTGTTGGAACAAATAAATAATTAAACTATTAGTGAATTAGGGTCCTTGATCAGTGACTATTTCTCATGGCACACCATATCTTGTGAATATTTATTCATAGAATAAAGTTTCCACCTTCTCATATCTAACATGTGTAAAGACCTTTACTTCCACCTATTTAGTGACATAGTTAGTACATATAAGGATGTACTCTTTATTATTATATTTTGGATCAAAATATCCTACAAATTTTAGGTCCCAGTTTGTAAATAGTTTAAGGACCATTTGAGGCTGCAAAGGCATCTCATCTAAACATGTGGCACTCTCTATACATTGACATCTATCATAATGAGTAGTATAAATTATTTAATTTATATGGAGTGAGGGCCAATAATATCCTATATTCAAGATTTTTACTATTATACGCTTGGAATCAAAGTGCCCTCCATAGGGTTCATCATGGTAGGCTTTGAGGATATCTAGAACTTTATCTTCTCTGAGACATATTTTGATGATGGAGTTATGCCTAGTATAGAAAATAAATCTAGATAGCTATGAATACCTACCACTTTTTTGAATCAAAGATATTTTTTGTTTATGGAAGAAGTGCTATAAAAGCAACCCTATGGAAAGGTATTTAGCAATATCAACATACCAAGGTGTGGTAAGGGTGAGGAAGACTAGGTGCTCATCTAGAAATGAGTCATTCACTATGGTATCTTATTAAAGGGATTATAGGTGTGACAAGAAGTCATCCATGACATTGTCCTTACTAGGCTTATCTACAATGGTTAGATCAAATTCTTATAATAAGAGTAGTTATCTTATCACTCTACTTGGGACAACTGATTTGTTCATAAGGTACCGAATGGTTGCATGGTCTATATGAACAAAGAATTGATACCTTGTTATGTAGTGACAAAAATTTTTGATAGCATAAACTACTACCAAAAACTCTTTTTTAGTGATTGTGTAATTTAATTTTGGTGTTTATAGGTTTTTGCTTGCAAAATATATGGCATAATTGAGTGCTTCCTATTTTTGGCTTAGCATAGCTCCTAGGCTAGTATATAAAGCATCTATTTGAATATGTAAGGGAAGCTTCCAATCAAGACCATGTAGAATAGGGGTGGTGTTCAATAATTCTTTCAATTGTTTGAAGGTTGTATCATGGGTAGGAGTCCATATGAATTTAGCATCTTTAGTTAGAAGAGTGAACAATTGTGCTACTACTTTGATGAAATTATTGATAAATCTCCTGCAGTAACCAATAAGTCCTAAAAACTCCTAACATCTTTCTATTTATGAGGAATAGATAGGTTTTTTATGATGTTTATTTTTTTAGTGTCAACATTAATTCCTTCAGTAGATACATGGTGACCTAAGACAATTCCTTATATCATAAGCATGTAGTATTTATAATGACTTAAAGATAAATGGTGCTCTTGATAGCATTACAACACTTTTTCTAGGTTCTTTAGGTACTCATCAAATGTTTCTCCATAAATAGTAAAGTCATCCATATAGATCTATACACATTCATTGGCCATATCTGTAAAGATACTCAAGACAACCCTCTAGAATGTTGTAGGAGCATTACACAACCCAAAATTTAATACAACATAAGAATAAGTACCTTAGGGACAAGTGAAGGTGATTTTCTCTTGGTCCTCAGGAGCAATCCTAATCTGGTTGTAACCACTAAAGCTTTCCAAAAAGGGAAAATATGTTTTCCCTACTAGTGTGTCCAACACCTAATCAATGAAGGGTAGAGGAAAGTGATCCTTTTTGGTTGTTGTATTAAGTTCCCTATAATATATGCATACATTCCATTCTCCATTTTTATTTATTAAAATTACCAATGGTGAAACCCATTCAATATATAATATGGGATATACAAATCTAGTGGTCAAGAGTTTTTGTAATTCCACTTTGACTATTTCTCTAAAAGTTAGATTCATCCTACATTATGGCTATCTGATTGGTTAGCACTCTTATTTAATATAGATATGATGTGTGCATGTTTATGGGCTGATTCTTTACATATCCTCATAATCATATGAAAACATGCATTGGTTTGAATACAACATACTAACTAGGTGCCTTTCCTCATTTGACTCCAACTTACTATTAATAAGTAATGTTTTTCTTAGAGAGATTTTAATTTACCATGAGATTGATTTCATCATTTATATATTACTAATGGATCTGTTTTGGCTAAAGTTATGAGGTAATAACTAGTAGAATATTTCATATATAGATACATCATAATTAACATCTTCCCATAGGCTATAAAATGGGCACTCAACACATTGTAGGTTGTTGAGATCTATAGAATGAGTTCTCTAATTACTATGGAGAACATTAGAGAGAATTGTATCTTCCTCTTTATTAGCCAAGTTGCATGGATGGTCTATAGTGAATTCAAGAATCTAAAGAGGCTAGTCTACCTCATCTTATTCAACCCATAATGTATGCTCTGGTGCCAAGGCTGGCTATGTTGAAGGATAGAAGACCAACTTCTTATTGTGTTTATGATTAGATATCAACATGTTACCTCATTTGTAGCTAATAAAGGCATTAGATAAAGAAATTCAAGGTCATCCTAAGATAATAAGATATCCACCCAAACTAGACTTTGGCTACATCACAATGAAATCTATAGGATACTCCCAAGAATCTATAGTAATGATAAGATCTTCAATGACTCCTTATGGTCTAACTGTAGACATATCAGCCATTTTTAGAATTATAGATGTGGGATGAATATTATTCAATTATAGTTTGTTCATGGTTTTAGTTGTCATTACATTTATTACAACCCCCAGGTCTATTAATGTATTATATAACTGCTAATCATGGATCTAGACTATTACTACTAGACATCTTAGATCTGAATATTTCTTTGGTAGGGTGTTTCCCAGTATAATGTCTACTAGCTAACCAATCACATGCATTATATTGGGATCCTTGTTATTCCTTATACGTTTACATAGACATAAGTCTCTAATAGCTTTCAAATATATAGGTACATCCTTGATGGCCTAGAAGAGAGTAATTTTAACATAGAGATTATCGGGTTGTCTTATGAAATCAAATTTAGGCTCAATTGCATGGCACTAAAGGTTAAGTCATTCTAGAAATGGTGGGGATACTTCATCAATAATTTTATTTGTTAGTTTAGAGAGTTATTATGGTGGTGAAGGTGGGTTAGCATGATCTTCTAGAGTTTTTTGATTTGGTTCCATTATTATGGGTAGGGCTAGGGGTGGTAAAAATTTCCTTGAGTGTAGGTGAACATCACTGATGTTCATCGTATATGCCAAGTAATAGATAAGTACAATATTGAATGTTGGTTGTAATAGCTTATTTATAGGATTCTATATGGGTTGGGTAGGGAGTTAATTAGGTTTGGGTGTAGCTTTTATATTTTAAATAAGATTAGGAGGTTGTTTTTATTATTTTAGAGGGAATCCTCCCTGATGGATTCCCAAGGGATGATTGGGTCTCCAGAGCTACTACCATTGGTTTGTGAAAGGTGGGCCTTGGGGTGGTTTCCAAACTTGTATCCAAGTTAGGGATACATTCTATGGAGGTTTACAAGAGGTGGTGGGGTAACTTTTCTAAGGTGGCTACTAGCTATAATTAAGAGGTGGGACATTAATTCATAGACTAGTCCAATTGGGAGTAGTATTTGTTAATTGTGAATTAAAAGAGGTAGAATTTGCAAAAGGTGGATTTTGTCCCATAAATAGATAAGATGGTCATTGAATCCATGTATTTATTTTTACAACATAGAAAACTTGGCATACATATCCTTCTATAGCATGTAGCTATATTGTTTCTAGTTTTTCATCTGTGATGTTAGCTACTTTAGCATGAAGCTTGTGACACCTACAATTTATTTTATTCTTCTTAAAATCTAGATAATAGATGGTCAAAGCTTGATCTAAGTCTACTTGATTTTTCCATGAGTTTAGGATATATAATTAGGTATCTAAATAACTAATGACATCTTGTTTCATGTCTTTTAAGAGGTTACTAACTTCAAATTTTGATAGGCCACTTATAGCTACTAATCGAAGCTTACTGCCCCTGACTTTGTTTATGGCAGACCTGGAATAATTATTAATCTACTCTTTGATGTCTATAAATGGAATATGGGATATATCTCCCCCACTTATTATGTCCAAGTATTATAGATAATCTTCTTAGACTCCTTTCAATAAGATGAGTTTTAGAGATTCTTCTCCTAGTGCACTTTTCTTGAATTTATGTACACTAAAAATGAACCATTTAACATAGTCTTTTAAAGATTCATCACCTTCTTGAGTCATACTAGGCTATCATTTATTCATTAATTTATTTCTTGTCCATATTCTTGATACTTAACTATAAATTTGAATTTCATGTCCTCCCAAGTGTGAAGTGAATTACTACCCAGTCCCATGAACCAATGAAGTGCTAAGTCTTTAAGGGTGGCTAGAAAAAGTTTCAATTTTTATACATCCTACCTATATTCATAAATTCTATTGAGGCTATAAAATTAAAATTAAAATGTGTCTAGGTCTTCTGATAATGTACCTCTAAAATTGAGCAAGGTTGAGGGTGGAATATTTTTCATTTATTTTATGTCTATTGCATCTAGAAAATGAAATTGAAAAGTAACTATGTCTAGAGTCTTGTTGTCATCCAAAAAGTCTCCTTATCTATTCATGATGAATTTTATTTTGATATCAATACCAAAGGTACTCAAGATCACATCTTTAAATTATGTATCATTACTTTCATCAACATGATAGTAAATGTTTATCTACTGATCTATAGTCTTTCTACCAGATGAGAAATCTAAAGATTTTATTGATCTTTCTTTGATTTGTTTAGAAAAGCCTTATTGGAATGTTGTTCTGATATTACTTTTAGGAGTGTTTGGTTTATGAAATTCTCCTTCATTTCTCTTTAATAACTCAACTAATTCTTCTTCCACTTCTATTTCCTTTTTTAAAGTTAATAGTACTTCTTCTGCAAGCTACTTCCTTTGGTTTGTAGTGTTTCCTTCTTCAAGATCCCTCTAGATTATGGTATATTTTTTAACAAGATTCTTAGTTTCTATAGGTATTTATGGTTATTTATTGATACCAACTTGTGGCTTTTTTATGCCACACCTTTTGGTTGTGTCACACCATTTAGTTATCTTGTCCCTTCCTGCATAGGGTTAGTGTATTTTTCTTTCTTGTGTATTCCAGGGAATTGTTTTATAATAAGCAAAAATTAAAATAAAGGAGTTTGGAAATAAAAATGAGTGGAGTTGAAATTTTACTTCTAGAAATAATTAAAGTTATCTACTGAAAGTGGGAAAATTACTCTAGAAAGTAGAAATGAAAGTATAAAAATTACCCTAGAAAGTAGGAAAATTACCTTAGAAAAAAAGAAAATTACCCTAGAAATCAAGAAATGAAAGCAATAAAATCACCTTAGAAAGCAAGAAATGAAAGCAGGAAAATTAAATGCACATTTTATAGAAATTAAATCACTCTTGAAAGAAAGTAAATTATAAAAAAACCATGAACTAAGTAAAATTAAAAGATTGTAAAGAGGCATTCAAGGTTGTGCACCATCAACATCTAGAAACTTAGACATCTAGTATAAGACACCATCATGCCCTCATTCAACTTGCCCAAATGGGTAGGATAGTACATCAAAAAAAATTTACACCATCACCATCCAAGAACCTAGACATCTGGCATAAGACACCATAGTGTCCTCACTTGACTTGCCTAACTAGGTAGGATAGTGCATTAATCAATCTTGAAAAGCAATAATTGGCACCCTCCTCAACAATGACACCAAAATGTTATGCAAACTTATTACCTAGTTAATACCAAAATCTTGAGTTTGATTAATATTAATTGTCAACCTAGGGTATGCATACTTTTCAATGATGTTAGCACTATATATGTATTATTTATTCATAGATCAACTTCCTTTACTAGTTATAGTACAATGAACTTATGATGAATTCACTAGATAGTTGTACTATGAGACTATTATAATATAAATATAAAAATAATTCACACTTATGAATCACACATACATCATAATATATATAATCAAACTAATAATGAAATCAACTTACAAAAAAATTAAACTAAGGAGGGTTAGGATCTTCACATCTCCTTCTGAGGGGGTCCTTCATTTAAAACTAAGTTTCAATCCTTCTCTGAGAGACTTGGAGAAGCTTCTTACAGAATCAACCTTCTCATTAATCATATTTTTAGTAATTAAATATTTCTAAATAATATTATAATATTCAAAATGTAATGACTTTTACAATTCCACTAGTTTTTTATCATCTATCTAACTCCTATATGATATAGATTCTGCCATTAAATACATAGGGTAGTGTATTAGCTTAAACCAAAAATACTAAACTAGGGAAAGTAAAAATACTTTAGGAACTTCCCTAGTCAACATTTAGGTGGTTAGTAACTGAAGTTACTTTTTTTAGACCTAACTAGGTTAAGGACAATGTATACTATTTTGCTATTTTACTTCTTTTTGTCTCCTTCCCATTGTCCTTATCTTTCTCATCTTTGGTAGCACATATAAGATTCCTTGTATGTGGAGAGTTTTTTGAATAGTTATGATCCTCTTAAATAATTCACTTGGTTCCCAAGATAACTAGATGTGTCCTTAAGATATGATCACAATAATATTTATGTTCTGTGTAGTGGCTGTGAGCAACTTATAGGTGAAATCCTATTATTTCTATAAGAATCTGTAGTAGCTACAGGAAACTTGTAGTGGATATGGGAAACTTATAGATGGAAGGCTATAGTTTTTTTGGGCACCTTGTAGGTGGAATCCAATAGAGGCTATGGGTAACTTGTGGGTGGAGCCAATAGTTGTTGCAAGTACTCAATAGGTTGAAGCCAATAGTGGCTATGAACAACCTATAGGTGGAAGCCTATAGTTGTTATGGGAAACCTATAATTGTTGTGCCTAAACAAGATTATTTTAGAATTATATTACCCTTTAAATGTTTGTTAAATAAATTTACACAAGTATAATCTAGCCAAAGAAAAATAATCTTTAATTCATAACATAGTATATATATATCAATGCACACACAAAATCATAAAGTCACTCATTCATTTATACGCGTCATGATTGGTTATGGAGATTTACATAGAAAAATATATATACTAGGTATAGATGAGGATATAAAATAGATCAATTGGTGGCCTCATCATATGGCCTAGTACATTTATTCATCTATGTGACAAACCTTCTTGTGTGGAGTGTGCAACTTTGGTTATGCCTTATTTAAAGTTGAATTTTTCCCCAATATTCCCCATGAAGATTGAATTATAGAATACCTCCATATGATAAATCTACCCTATAGGTCCTATCAACTTAGGTCAAGTAGATCCAAAAGTAGCAAGGAGCTAACCATATCCTTTGTTGGTGCTTTCCAGTCATTGTCTGTATTTGGTCCATACATACCCTTCCCTAACTATAGTGACATATCAATAGGTTTATCATTTATGTTTTTCATTTTTATCAAGTGTGAAAGGCTAAGTAAAATATGTGTATAATTTGGAGCCAACACTTAACTGGTGCCATTATCAAGGACTAAAACATCAAATCTTGGCACTTGTGTTGCTAGGGACTCTTGCAAAGAGATGTAAGTAATTCAAGTTTTAAATTTATCCAAATATATTTATGCTTTTTTGACTATATTTGGTCAATCAATGCCCTGATACTTTTTTGACACCATTTTTAGGGATTAAATTGAAATTCTTGTCACCTATGTTGTTGGGGACTCTTAAAAAGAGATATAAAAAATTTAGGTTATCAATTTCTCTAGCTATATTTGATGCATGTAATCTTAGCTACATTTTTAGATAAATTATATTCATATTTTATAATGAGTTTTAAATTTGGGGTTATTTGATCATGCTTTAATACTTTGGGTCATCAACAAGTTTATCACTCCATTGGGGATGTTGCCAAAAATTTGAAATATTTGATATATTGACTTCTATTGTGTTTCTTATAAAGAGTTGTTAACTTGTAATATTGGAAGTTGATCTCCCCTTTTGAAAATAAATCTAAATTTGTAGTATCTTTGATTTCTATCTCATCAATAATCTTCAACAAAGTTTAGTTTTAGCATGTATCATAACATGTTCATAAATTATTATATTCTAGAAGTTTGCTTATATTGGTGACTCCAACTTTACCATTTAGTTTCAAGGAAGATCAGTGCTTGATTTTAATATATTAAATTTTAGCATTGAGTGTTATTTTGATTTCAAATCTAGAAGGACTAAGGTCATCCTTCAAAGGTGACTCATCCAAACAAATTGTCTCACCCTTGAGTGTTCATTAAAGAAGAATGAGACAAGTTTGGAGACCGATTGAAGGACAAAGTTCAATTACAAAGGAGTGTTTGGACTGCCAAGATTTTATTACACCTTAACTTTTATTTGTTTAACTTTATATTATTGAGTATTATCATAGTTCTCCTAGTAATTTAGAATCATATATAACCATTTATTATCCATCTCCTTCTCAACTAGTTGAATCTCCTCTTAAGTTTGATCCACCAAGTCCACCTCACTTACCCCTTCACAACCCTTAGCCATTTGATCTTGAACCTACCATTGAAAATATCATGAGGCATATGGATAAAGATGATAATAAACATCTTGAATTCTAAATTCCTAGATTTAGACCAATTAACATTGATGAAATGGAAGGCTATCCTAATGAAGTCCTAAATGAAGTAAGGGATGGTCTTCCCAAATTTCAAGGGAATAATGTAGTGATTGGTGATCAACACTTGAGGGATTTCCACATTATCATTAAAGATTATGAGGTTGAAAATGAGGATGTTTTATTTAAGTTGTTTGTGTATGCACTTAAAGAAGACACTCATGAATGGTTTAATTCCCTTCCTAGTGGGTGCATTGATTTATGGGAAGAAATGAAGAATGTTTTTAAAATTCAATATGGTGATAGGATTGATACTAGGTTTCTTTTGGCCAAGTTTTAAAACATTAAAAAGAACATAAATGAGTGTGTGTAGGATTTTAAAACAAGGTTTAATAAAATTATGATGAGGTTACCTAAGAACATTAGGCCTAGTGATAGAACATGCTTGATTAAATATTGTGATACCTTTGACAAAAAGGATGTGTACTACTTGAGGGACAAGGCTCTCACTATTAAGCATGGAATATACTGAGAGCGGGGTGAATCAATATATTATATATCTTATAAAACTTTCCCTTTATCAAATTCCACCTAATCAAACATTTAAGATATGCAATAAAACTCAAACAATAAACATCACACAAGACAAAGAGAGACACCAGATATAACGTGGAAACCCAATGTGGGAAAAACCACAGAGAATCAATCTCAAATATATTCATGAGAACAACCCCATAGAAGCACCATACCCCTTTGCCAAGTACAAACCTTAGCTACAATTCGTGAGCACCAACCCATAGGAGCTTCAAACCCCTTTGTCGAGCACCAACCTAGCACCTATTTGTGAGCACCAACCCCTTTGTCGAGCACCAACCCATAGGAGCACCAACCCCTTTTCCAAGTACCAACAAATGATAGATCAATACAACATCTCCTTCCTCTCTCTCACTTTTGCTCTTCTAAGCTAGATATAACAAATACAAATCATATTCATCTCTCACATTTTCTCTTCTAAGCTAGATATTACAATATCAAATCAACCTCTAACACTCATATTAAAAATGGCTACTCAAGCCTTTATTTATAACTTTCCAAATGACCTTTGGTCTTCCCCCTTTGTGACCCTTCAATCCTCATGGAAAATGGCACCAATCTTGGATGACCCTTCATATCCAAGCATTTGAGAAGTCATGTGGTGACCCTTCATGACAAAAAATGTCCTTCCCACTTTTGTCCTTTTCATTGGTGACTCTTCGTATTCCTTAAAGTGTCCCTTCATGAGAAATTGCACCTTTACCCTTTTATCTTCAATTGGTGACTCTTGGTATTCCCTAAGATGACTCTTCATGGGAAAATGCATCCCATCCTTCTTTTGTCTTTATCTCAAGCCTCTTCAACTTCTCCATGGGCCCTTCTTTTCTCATATGAAACCAAAAATATATTTGTTAATATTAAATAAATATTAACTCACATGAGCCAAGATAAATAATATTAAATGCAATGGGGCATTTATCACAATAATGCTAAACCTTTGACATCAATGACAATATTTCCAACAATCTCCCCCTTTGTCATTGATGGCAACCTCAATCTTGAAACTGCCACATCCTGTCACCTACACATACCATCATCTAAAAACATACAGGAACTTCCCCTTACTGTAGCAACATGTACTTGTTCCCTATACCTATTTTTTGAACTTTTACCTTTACCTATTATTCTCCCCCTTTGACATCAATGGCAAAGGGCCTACCTAGAGCTAACACTTAGCTCCCCCTCACTTTATGCTAAACATCAATGGCAGGAAGTAATAGAAATTACTCCCAACTCCTCTTGCCAATCTTTGAATGTATCCTTTGATCGTGCCTTTGAAAAGATATCTGACAATAGATACACATTTTTCCCTATCCTTTGAGCATCTGCAATCAACTCATTTGAATCTTTTCTTCTAATCTCACAACCTTCAGCATGAAACCTTAATGTGTATCCTTGATCACAAATTTGACTAACACTCAACAGATTATGCTTGAGACCTTTTACATACAAAACATTTTTAGTCTTAGTTCTACCATAATCCAAACTCAAAGTACCTTTTCTAGCTATCTTGGTAGTGGTTTTATCTCCAAACCTCACTGTACCACCATTAATCTTCTTTAGAGAAATGAAATTACTTTTATCTCCTATCATATGCCTTGAACATCTGCTATCAATTAACCATGGCTGATCTTTACCTCCCACATGCAGAGTTGTCTGCACCATCATAAAATCTTCATGTTGTTTCTTTTGCCATGTACATGTCTGAACCTTCTTCCTGATGAATGGATATTTGACACTCTAATTATTCTTCTTGATGAATGGAGCTTTGAACCTCTGATCCTTCTTGGCTGACTCAAACACACTTCTGTAATACTGAGTTATGTGTTCGTAGTTGTTGTACTTATATCATACTATAGTCTCTTCATCAAAGCTTGATAGTGGAGCAAAAGAGCTATGGCTTCTACTTGACTCTACTTGACTTTACTTCTCCTTATTTCTTAGATTATTAGCTCTTTTTATACATTCTAATTTCTTGTGACCATATCCATTATAATAAAAATAATAGCCATAAAAATAAGACCTGTCTGTATATCTCTGACCTGATTGCCTTTTGTATTTTTGTTCCTTCTAGCCTTCTCTATTTGGAATGTCCTCTGTATTCTTCACTTCTCCCCTTTTTGTTTCCTCTTGTGTAAGAGCTTTAGCATAGCTCTTTTTCTTTTCAAATCTGATCCCTATTTTATCTGAATATGTTTTTTGACTTTTTAATATCTTATTTAGGATGTTAGTGCTATCTTCAAATTTTGAATCACTGGCTGCTTTATCACTGACTACTTTCTTAATATCTTCTTTTAAAGAGGCAATTTCAATAACATACCTTTCACAATCTTTTCTTGCTATTTCCAACTATGTTTTGAGATCTTCATCATTATTCTTGGCTTCTTCAAAGTGTGCTTGTAGATCTTCAATCATTTCCTTTGACTCTTGTTCATTTTTCTCAATCTGGTACTCTAACCTTTGATTCTTCTTCTGAATAGCTTCTAACTCTTCTAGGGCACAATTGAGTTCTCTTTCCATATCTACTTTAGCTTCCTCCTCTTCTTCTTCTTGATCATCATCATGTATGGCCATGAATAGAATCTCTTCTTCTTCTAAATCACTGACTCCACTATCTTCAACTGAGCTAGGATCCTTAGAATACAAGATCTTCTTCTTGGATCCCTTCTTGGATTTGCCTTTGAAATTCTTATTGTATGTAGGCTTTTCTTCTTCTTCATCTTTAACCTTATATGGGCATCTAGCTAAAAAATGTCCAATATTTCCACAATTAAAACATTTAAAAGGTAATTTTCCTTGATATTTACTTGTTCTTCTTTTCGACCTGTGAATGAAAAGTGCTTTGTTGTCATCTTCATCATCACTAGAACTATCACTTGATTCTTGAATCTTAGCTTTCTTGTTCTTTGATGTCTTGAAAGCTGCTTCTCTCTTTGAGGGTTTATCTTGTTTTGTCTGCATCTCATATGTTGTGAGAATACCATGAAGCTCATCCATCTTTAGCTTGGCTAAATTCTTCATCTCCTCGATTACTAAAACATTTTCATCATATCTCATTGGTAGAGATCTCAAAACCTCTTGCACCACTGTTGACTCTTCTAATGTTTCTCCAAGACCTTGAATCTGATTTACTACTTGATCAACTCGCAAAAGATAACTTGCTATATCTTCTTCTTCTTCCATCTTCAAACTTTCAAACTGCCTTCTAAAAGTCTGCAACTTAGCTTGCTAAACCTTTCCATCACCTTTGTAAATATTCTCAAGTTTTACCCAAGTTTTTTGAGAAGATTTTAATTGCATAACCTTAACAAATTTAGATTCACATAAACCACAAAAAATAGCATTTAAAGCTTTAGCATTAGATTCACTTGCCTTCTTTTTTGCTAGAGAAATTATAGATGTCTATGGCTCTTCATATTCCTTCACCATTGATTTCCATATCTTGAATCCAAGGGCCATCAAATAAACCTTCATTCTCATTCTCCAAAAATCATAATTCATCCCATCAAACAAAGGTGCCTTATTTGTAGAAAATCCTTCCTGTGACCCAGCCATCGTGTTTTCCCGATCTACCTTCAAGCTGTAAAACTTTTCAAAAAGGAACTTGCTCTGATACCAATTGTTAAGCATAGAATATACTGAGTGGGGGGGGTGAATCAGTATATTATATATCTTATAAAACTTTCCCTTTATCAAATTCCACCTAATCAAATATTCATGATATGCAATAAAACTCAAACAATAAACATCACACAAGATAGAGATAGACACCAGATATAACATGGAAACCCAATGTGGGAAAAACCATGGAGAATAAATCTCAAATATATTCATGAGAACAACCCCACTGGAGCACCATACCCCTTTGCCAAGTACAAACCTCAGCTATAATTCATGAGCACCAACCCACAGGAGCTTCAAACCCCTTTACCGAGCACCAACCCAACACCTATTCGTGAGCACCAACCCATAAGAGCACCAACCCCTTTGCCAAGCACCAACCTAGTAACAATTTGTGAGCACCAACCCATAGGAGCACTAACCCCTTTGCCAAGCACCAAAAAATGATAGATCAATACAACATCTCCTTCCTCTCTCTCACTTTTGCTCTTCTAAGCTAGATATAACAAATACAAATCATATTCATCTCTCATAATTGCTCTTCTAAGCTAGATATTACAATATCAAATCAACCTCTCACACTCATATTACAAATGGCTACTCAAGCCTTTATTTATAGCTTTCTAAATGGCCTTTGGCCTTCCCCCTTTGTGACCCTTCAATCCTCATGGAAAATGGTGCCAATCTTGGATGACCCTTCATATCCAATCATTTGAAAAGTCTTGTGGTGACCCTTCATGACCAAAAACGTCCTTCCCACTTTTGTCCTTATTTTTGGTGACTCTTCATATTCCTCAAAGTGTCCCTTCATGAGAAATTGCACCTTTACTCTTTTGTCTTCACTTGGTGACTCTTGGTATTCCCCAAGATTACTCTTCATGGGAAAGTGCATCCCATCCTTCTTTTGTCTTTATCTCGTGGCTCTTCGACTTCTCTATGGGCCCTTCTTTTGTCTCATATGCAACCAAAAATATTTTCATTAATATTAAATAAATATTAACTCACATTAGCCAAGATAAATAATATTAAATGCAATGGGGCCTTTATCACCAATAATTTTAAACCTTTAACATCAATGACAATATTTCCAACACTCACAAACCCAAGATTAGCATTCATATGTCCATCCAAATTGAAAATAACATAAAGGCTATGGGTAAGCCCATGAATAAGTAGAATGATGTGAAGTTGGTCAATCTAGAAAAAATCCAATCCACTAAGACAACCAACCTTGAGGAGATTATTATGACTTTGGCCTTCACTATCAAGGAGATGTCCTACAATCTAGATAGAACTAAGAAAGGATTGCCTCATGGGTCTATAGGTCAAGAGAGAGATCCAAATTAGAATCAAGACCAAGGGAGGCCTCCTTTCCATATTTGAGATAATGATAGAGAGAAGAGGCCTTCTTGTGACAAAAGAAATGATAAAATAAGAGAGTTGGAAAAGAAGTGCCTAATCCATTAAATGCCAAAGTAAATGATGTAAATTATGATTTTGACATTTATTGGTGTGACAAATGCTTATTTACCCATCCTACATGTGATGTTGTTGAATCAATTGATGAAGATGCAGATGGTCCTAAGTCTATATTTGATGATGATGAGACTTTGATGGTTGATTATCAAGTCTCCCAAAGTAATTTATCTACCTCCATGGAATTTATAGGTGATACCACTATTTATCATTTTTGGAGTTCAATTAAAAAGGTACATTTCCCAACTCTCAAAGTTTTTTGTGGTGTTAACATGACACAAACATATGAATTTCCCATCATGATTTTGAATTTTTAAGATCAATGATGATTAAAAAATATGATGGAAGAATTCCTTTAGTTAAGGACAGTCAGTTGCTAATTAATTTAGTAGTTTCCAAAGAGAGAATATAACCTAAAATTTAGTCAATAAGGTACTTCTCCTCAAGACACTACCCCTGTAAATCCAAGGGTAAGGGATGAAAGTAAGAAAGGAAAACTACAACAGTCCCTAATCCCTCTAAGTTAACACCTATTTCCCAATTTACTAAACCAAGAGGTTCCCCAACTAAGAATAGAGTACCCTTACAAGGGTGTGAGTGATGTTAGAAATAACCCACTATTGAAGACTATTGTAAAACATATAAATATATCATAGCCTATTCTACTTAAGAATTTAAGTGATTATATTCTTGATGAAGGTGTTATCACACTTCCACCTAATATGCTTCTTCCTCAGTATAGTGTGTGTGATATGGCCCAAGTTTTGAGCCAACTAAAAATTGCCATGCCACTTTTTGAGTTATTGCTAATACTTGAACATAGGAAGAGGGCATTTGGATATTTAGAATTTGGTGAGAACATAGATGCTCATGAAATGAATTCACCCCAATACTCCTAGATGAATATGAAGAATCAGATGAGGTTTTTGAACCCACTCCAAATATTAATTGGGGACTATATTGGTAGAAAGTTAGCTAAATGTGAATCTATTTTACACAACCTTGCCAATTAATGGTCTGATTATCCACAATTTCATGTTTAATTCTAGATTTTCTTACAATGTGATGACCCTAGGTGTCCTTACTGAGCTCAAAGTTAAAATTACATCAACCTTTGGAAAGTGTTATGCCATGGATTCATGAGAAGTACCAGTTGTTGGATAAGTTAAAGGGTTGGTAGTGTAGATGGTAGTGAATCTAGGTAAGTATTTGAATATGGATGTGGTGGTTGTGGACTACTTGCCTAAGTGGGGGATGCTCCTATAATGAAAATGGGCTTCTATCATGGGTGGAAGTGTATAAAGTAGTTTGTCTTATGCCATCATTCCATTAGAGGATAAGATGGTCATACTTCATAGGGAGCCTAAAATGCTACATGTACTTGAATATTCAAAGCATGCTCTAAATGAAGTGTTATATATGGATGTGGAATTGGGAAACTTTTTTGGGAATGTAAATTTTGTTGAACAACCTATTGTTCTTGATTTTAGATTTGAAAATGAAGATGAAGTTTGGAAAATGTCATCTAATGGGGCTTGTTCTAAGCTTGGAAATGGAGATGAGGTTGTCTTTTATACCCCCAATGGTAAATGTTTCAAGTTTTCTTTTCATCTATCCTTTGAGTGCATGAATAATATTATGGATTATGAGGCACAATTTCTTGGTTTATGGATTGCCCATGAACATGGAATTAAAAGTTTAATTATAAAGGGTTATTTTGAGCTAGTGGTTAAGAAAGTTCATAACATTTATGCCACCAACAACAAAAGGTTAAAAAAATATTGGAATGTCTATGGGACTTGATATAATTATTTGATACATTCAACATTTGATATCATGATATAAGTCTCAATGAAGAATCTGACAAAATTTTAGGGTTATGTGCTCAACTTGATATTGCAAATATGAACCCTCATTGTTAGTATCAAGTGGAGGTGTTTGTTAGGCCTTTGATCCTAGATAATGTTCATCATTTCCAAGTTTTTGATGATGATGATGATCATATTAGAAGGTTTCTAAATTGTGAATCTAAGTTTCAAGATTAGATCATAGACTTGGAATCCATGGTTTAGGTTTATGATGGAAAGGAAACCTTGTTTGGGAAAGACATAATTTAGATGAAGAAAAACACACTCTCTAAGGGATCGGTAAGTTTAAAAGTGTCTTTTGATGGAGAAGATATAATTAAAACTAGAGATTCACTTATCTCAAAATATATGACTAGGTGTAATTTGGGTTCTCACAAGAATCTAAAGAAGGTTTGGTTAGGTACTCACCTAAGTGCAGTTGAGAAGCAAGTTTATATGCAACTGTTAAAGAAGTACTAGGATTGTTTAACTTGGTATAATTTTGAGTTGAAATAATATAGGGAATATTCATTTCAATATATCATCCCATTTCAGCCTAACATGAATCCTTTTAGGCAAAAATAAAGACCTACTAACCCCATCTTGGCTACCAATATGTGGGATGAGTTAAAGAAGCTAAGAGATAATGGGATTATTCAACCCATCAGGTACTCATCGTGAGTGGTGAACTTAGTCCTTGTGAGAAATAAATTTTTTGACATCCACTTGTGTGTGAATTTACAAAATTTTAACAAATATTCTTTCAATGATAATTATCTATTGCTCAATATGGATAACCTACTACAAAGTGTTACTAGATCAAAAATGTTGTTTACTTTAGATGGTTTCTCAGGATATAACTAGGCTATGGTGAAGGAATTCAAGAGACATAAGACAATATTTACAATGCCTTAGGGAATGTATATTTACATGAGGATGCCTTTCAATTCAATGAATGCTAGTGCAATTTTTCACCAAGCTATGAATTTTTATTTTTTATGGGTAATTAATAAATCCATATTTGTGTATCAGGATGATATTACTATGTACTCAAAGGATAGAAAGGAACATTTGGATCATCTAGAGAATGTGTTCATTAGATGGAGGGAGTTTGAAATTTCACTTAATCCTAATAAATGTCATTTTATATTATGAAAGGATAAGTTGTTGGGACATATAGTTTCTAATGATGGTGTCATGATTGACCTTGAATGAATAAAATCCATTGACAAAGTACCTATCCTACAGTTCAAGAAAGTAATTTAGTCCTTATTTGGACAAATCAATTTTGTAAGAAGGTTTGTGTCTAATTTTATAAATATTACTTTGCCTATTATGTCTATGTTAAAGAGGGAACAAACTATCAAGTGGGAAGAGAAGGTTGTGCAAGCATTTAATGACATCAAAGGAGATTTAAAGTCTACCCCTATTTTGGCTAGCCCTGATTACACTAAATCATTTTAGATATTCTCTTTTGCTTCACATAATATTATTGATTCTATCTTGTAAAATAATGAAGATGGTCAAGATAATCTTATAGCTTTCTTTAGAAAATCTATGCAAGGATCTAAACTAAATTATACCATCATGGAAATAAAATATTTTACTCTCTTGAAGGATGTTAAGATGTTCAAACTTTATATTTTTATTTTGAAGCTTTTTGCATACATCCATCATACCATGGTGAAATACATATTGACTTAGATTGAAGCATTTAACAAGAGGTGCAGGTGGGTCAATAATTTACAAGAGTATGACATGGATATTATGACAACCAAGTTAGTGAGAGGGACGGGTCTATCCAAGCTAATGGTTGAGACCAATTTCCAATCCATTGAGGTAAAAATTGATATTTTTAATTTTTATGATTATTTGAATAGAATTAGCATGTATCTATGGTATAAAGACATTTTTTACTACTTAAAAAATATGAATTATCCCCTTGACATGGACAAGAACCATAGAATATATCTCAAAATTATTTCCCAAAAATATCTCTTGATTGAAAGAAGACTAGCATGGGAGAATATGTATGGGGTTCTCCTAAGATGCCTGTTAGAATAATAAACTACAAATTTAATTGAAAAATTAAATAGTGGAGTGCGTGGTGGTAGTTTTTCACCTAAAGTCACATCTCATAAAATTTTGAGATCTAGTTATTGGTGGCCATAACTATTCAAGGATGTTTCTCATAAAGTTAGAAAGTATGAGAAATGTTAGTGCTTTTCTGGAAGGTTAAAAGCTTCTAGTTCTCTCCCCTTACAACCTGTAACAATTAAAGGCCAATTTAGACAATGGGGAATAGATTTCATTAGGGAAATTACTTATTTTTCAAGTGATAGACATAAATGGATACTAGCTATAACATATTAATTCACAAAATGGGTTGAATCAATCCTTAAAAAGAAGGCTACACACCAGGTAATTAACGAATTTCTATTGAATTAGATTATTTGTAGATTTGACATGCCTGCTAACCTAATTACTGATAATGTCATAAGCTTTAAATCTAAACCTTTGCTAGAAATGTGTAAAGAGTATGGCATCATGTTGACTTATGCTTCTAATTACAACCATCAGGGTAATGGGCAAGCAAAATCTAGTAAGAAGAACTTGCTCAAAATCATTAGATGAACCTTGGAAATAAATAAGAAGTGGGGTGAACATTTAAAGTTTGTCTTATGGGATGATAAGATTATGCGTAAGAGAGATACATGAAAAATCCCTTTTAATCTTTTTTATGGATCTCAAGATATTTTTCCTATGAATTTGTAGTTGCCAGCCTAACATTTCATGCAACAGCTAGAGGAAGATGAGAAAATTAACCACTATGAAAGTAGAATGAACAAGACTATTGAGCTTGATGAAACTAAAAGGAAAGATTGTAAGAGACACATCAAGTTTAAATAAATATTCAAGAGGATATTCTATAGGAAGGTCATTCTAATAACCTTATAAGTAAGTGATCTAGTTTTACTTTAGGACAACAAGCATGAGGATAAATGAAAGCATGGAAAGTTTGATGCCTTTTGGATGGGCCATTATTCCATTGACTGTTAGATTAGGGAACACACTTTATTTCTAAGAGACTTGGATGGTGAAATAATAGAGTTGTTAGTTAATGGTGGACATCTGAAACACTTCCTAGACTAAGTCTATGATTATGTACAATATTGTATAGTGTGTAGTTTTAATTCTTTGTTGTTTTTTTACCTTCTACTTTGGTACTTATTTGTATAGTTCCTTTCATTATTTTTTGTCATGAGTTAATTTTTAGATCCTCTTCATTTATTTTTATTGATATACCTTATTTTTTTAATTTTTCATGAGCATTTTTTGATCAGTTACTAAAGTGTTGAGTTTGTGTCCCAATGGATTAGTACCTAATCTTATTTTCTAGGAATCTTTACACACCCATAGGGGGTGTAATTCCCTAGGTGAGAGATAATATTAGTGCCCAAAATTGTGCATAATAATTTATTCCCTTGTTGAATATTAATGCCTAAATTTTCTATCTATTATACATATTTGTAAGTATTCATCTGAAGTTACATATTCCTATTTTTGTAATCAAGTCATAAAAAACCCTTGTTCCTGCTCTTGCCTTATGTAAACCTTATGAGATATTTTTTTGAATAAAACTTAATGTTTTTTATTTTTAATAAGGTTGTAGGGTGTAAACTCAATATCAAGCTTGACTTTGAAATTTATCATGGAGATATTTATGCCTATGTGGTACTAAAAGGAGATCGTCAACATGAAAAAAAATCATGCCCATTGATGAGAGGTCCACATGGAAAGTTTGGATTATCAATTTTCAAGTATAAAAATGCCATGCCATTAGTGAAACCCTCATGGACAAGTAAAAAATTGAGGCATGTTAAAATGAAAATCATGAGAAATGGTAGAGTTTTGAAAGGTCTTATGAAAATTGCATTTGGGGTGGAAAATTACATAGAAATTCATAATAGAGGTGTAAATACCAATATAAAAGTTTGGGAATTTGAAAATTGCTTCATGAGCTCCCTTTCTTGGTGGATAGAATCATGAAACGAAATTAATGTGTAAAAATCAATTCTCAACACTACAAATTTCAAATTGTTTAGTGGTCTCCCAATCTTTCCAAAAAGGAGTATAGTTTGAATGCCACATGGAATGTTTGGAGGAGAAGTGAAAAAGGATGTAAATGGACCACATTGAAATAAGTGTTTGAATGAATCTTACAATCCATACTATCAAATATAGTCTATATGGAAGTCAATCTTGTAAATATTTTAAAGGCATGAGCTTTTAAGTCATGAGACCCATATGGGAAGTCACACAAGATATTAAAAAAAATTCACTAAGTTAATTCATGGGGTCTATGTGGGAGCCTAGCCAAGATTGTATCATTGATTGCAAGTTTGAAAAACTAAAAATGATTCCATAAAGTTCTAAAAGGACATAAGTGGGGAAAGTAACTTATAAAACACACATCTTAAAATTTCAAACTACAAATTGTGTCCTAGTTTATGTATCTTTTAGAAAAAAGAAGGATTGTGGCAGAAAATGGAAACCAAGATGCATTTTAAAAGTTTATGAACTTGAAAAATGAAATCCAAGTTCTAGATCCCATAGAGGAAAATGTTGACAACATGGTTGGTTAAGTGACATTGTATGATGGTATTTACTTAAGGGTATCAACCTAAAGAGGGACATTTGTCAATATTCTAGAGAAACCACAACTTCAAGAGGAATAAAACACTAATTTATGATATATCCTAGTTCCACATTAAAATATTGGTATCGCTACCTTAGTTTCATTATGAAAGAGGTCACATTATTGGATCTGTAAATGTGAAGGGAAGAAAAGCATAATCATCATTTTTTAATGATGAATGTTTTGTTTTTGGATCTTAATGGACAATCATTCTATCCATCTACTCTTGATAATGGTACCATCATAGCTAATATTTTTTATCATAACTATGGTAAAGGAGACCTACGAGCACTAGTAAATATACTTGATGACCTAAAAATTACTTTTATAATGATGCAAATAATTCATGTTGATAGATTGGTAAGTGCATTTCCAAGGGATTTGGGTGATAAACATCATTTTTGGAGTTGTGATAACTATGAATCTCAAGTATTCTTTGGATTTTTGTTGCATGGATGGGTATTTTGATTAAAAAACTAGCTATGCTATAATCATTAGTGAGATCATGATCCACAATAGAAATAAATCCTTCTCTTCACTGATAATAATAATAGATTATATTTTAAAGGACATGATAGTGAATGTCATAGAAAATTAATACCTCCACTTGAAGGAACTTATTAAGACTCCTTAGCAAACCAATTTATAATTTCTTTTAACACTATTGCTTTTAAAATATATAAACTTCCTCATAACCAACATAAATTAGGTATAAATCAATGACCATTTGTAAAAAAAAAGTATACTTTGGATTTTTGATGTAGGTAGAAGTGAAATACTAACAAAAATGATGCCATCGGGAAGTGCCTGAAAAAAAATAGTCTATCAATAATTCATTGTCTACTCTTGGGTGCAATATTTCTACAGTTACAACCAAAAGTATTTGAATACCCTATAAGAACTCTAAGCTAACACATTTGATTAAATATTCATTAGGAGGAGATCCCAAATACTTCAATGTTTTTACAAATTAGTCCCCATGAGAATGACATGGGAGAAACATTATGCTCACTAAATTTAGCCTCTAGGTTTTGAGAAGTAGAGTTTTCTCCTATTTAAAGACATAATGATGTCAGTAAAGGTTTAAAGTATAAAAATGTGGTTGAGAGGATTATACAAGATGGAAAGGAGGAATATGGAATAAATTTTTCATGCCCAAGGATCTAATTATTTAGCTAGGGAACTAGATTTGGAAACTAATCCATGGGGAAATGAAGTAGGGCAATTCAAATCTATGTCTTCAGATTCAAATACATGGTACACAAACAAAGATATATTATTGTGTTGAAGCAAATAATGTCAAATAAAGGGTTGGATTTTGAGAAAATCTTCTAAAAGGTGTTTTGTTAAACAAGGTTGGGATGGAGTCAAGTGGAAACTCAAGAAATGGAAAGTTTAAAATGTTGTAAATGAGGTTCCAAAGTCCACAAGAGATTTTGGTGGGAGATGAAAATTTATAAATCAAGTCTTCAAAATGCAAGTTTATGTTGTACCCAACACACCCCATTGCTAAAAATGAGGAGCCTTGTTCAAAATTCTACAAATTTGTGTTATAAATTGGACATTCAACTTAATTAGGAACTAGTATTGAATATCTTGTGTTGATCTAGTTTATATGGATCTTGTAGCACATAATATTCATTTGAATTCATCTAAGGTTGCTAACATTTGATTATTATGTTTCCATGTTGTAAATTTAATGGGGTTTCATTGGTGTGAACACTATCTAGGGTTTTACACTGTAATGCTAAATTGATTTTTTTGATTTTGATTAACCCTTGGTCTCTTATTGATCAAATTGAATCTATGCTTCAAAATCATGTTATAATTTTATCCTAATTTATTTATCCTAAATTCCATTTGAAATAGATTTAAAATTTTATGCAAGGTCAAAAATACTAGGGAACACTTTATTATATTATAGCCTTAGTTCAAGAGTTTATCCTATGTATTTATCATATTTATTAATACAAAAAAGACTTTAGTTTAAGATATTTATGCTATGAACTTTATATCTTATGGTTTATGAGGACTAACTTAACAAGGGGAATGTTTTATTATGTTTTAAACTTAGCTTAAAATTTTCTATTAAGGTTTAATCATGATTTTCAACATGACAAAAAAACCTCAGTATGAATTCTTTATGCTAAGAGCTTTAAAGTACCCAAAAAATTTATAAATTTAATTTTATGACCACATAAATGGATAAACCCAAAGGAAATAGGTGGAAAGATCTTGTACCGTAAATGGAGATCAATGACCGACAACAAAGGTAAAAAGTTAATAAAGTTCAAAGGAAGATATAATGGTGCACATTAACTCACATACCAAAGATATAATGATGCAGGAATAGGTTGAAATTTCAAAGTTATAAAAGCTCCATGAGGGTTCCATGTGGCAACATATCAGGAGCCTAGATGGCAGATCTAATGATCTATGGACCCTTCCCCAGGGTCATCAAGTCAATAGATTAAAGCTCCCATGGAGCTTCCAAGTGTCACATACACAAATCATAGAGTCTTAAGGAAGTGACAAGTGTCAAAGATTAAAAGATTTAATTAAGTCAAGAACCTAAGATCTATGGTGCATGTTAACTTGTGTACCATAGATCTAATGGTGTGTAATTTAGATCAAAGTAGTAAACAATTTTTAAAAGTGAATGTAGTGGTGACAAGTGTTACCATCATGGGAGAAATTAATAGAGATCCAACAACCTACAGAGAAAGTAGGCTTAACAAGTCAAGGATGCTAAGAATGAGTAGGAGAATGATAGATGGTAAGATCTCAGCAATCGACAGTAAATCAATGGTTCACACTTGATCTTGGGTTCATAAGATAAATGGATAACATTGATATATATAAGTAGGATCAATGGTTTGAGATCAACATAGAATTTTTAAAACCCCTTAGAGTTACCAAGTGGCACAATATGAGAATTTTAATTTATTTTAAAAATTAGATAAGGACTTTATCCTAAGGTTTTTTTTCCATGTTTATTAACATGAATAAAATCTTAGGTTAGATTTATGTTCTATTTTTTTTTCAAAAGACTTTAGTATAAGTTTATTTATGTTAATTCATTTTATACTTGTGATTATAGGGAGTCCCAAGTAAATTACAAATGTCAATCTCATGTGAAGTAAAAGGTCAATCACCAAGATATTTAGTGCACAATAACTCACACACCATAGATTTAATGGTATGAGATCAACATCAAAGACAAAATATTTTGAAAGTGAATACAATGGTGATAAGTGTCACCATTGTAAGGACCCTATTAGATATCCAATGGTACATGAAGTTAAGGACATAACCAAGTGGATAAGGATCAATGAATCATGTTGATTCATACAAATAGATCTAATGGTATGAGATTAGAGATACTTTTTAAAGGTCATGGAGATAGTATAAAATTGACACATGTCATGATATCATAAGCTTAGAGGTAATAATTGACTTGTATCTTGTTTCAAGAAAGCACAAAGTATGGATATGTGTCCAAAGGTAACAATGGTCATGTTTTAATTAAATAGATATTTCAACATGGACATTTCTAAATAAACATGACACATTGGATTACGAACTAGTGATGAACACATGAATCCTAGATTTAACCTAATTAGTGAATATAAAAAGGAAGATCTGGTAGTAAAATAAGACAAGACTGTAGTTACTTAGGCATCTCAAATATTAAGTTGACACATCATATTCTTATAAGATAAAGGCCTTGCAAATCCTTTCAAAGGAATTTCCTATTCTATAAAGGTAGGGGCAACATGTAACACATGGTAACAAGAAAATTGTCCCAATTAAGTAATGATTTTGGTTATGAGTCATTGGTAAATGGGCACTTGTCCTTAACCCATGTCTAAGTTTGATTATAAAGGGATAACTTTAAGTATTTAATAAGTTTTTCTCACAACTTGTAAAATAAAAGTTTTGATCTATAATTATAGTTTTCATGTAGTTCAAGCTTTATTTGTAAGACATTTCCCTTATTTTTTCACATGCACATGTTGCATAGCTTCTGCAAAGGTTAACTTAAACTAATGACTATAAGAAGACTCCTATATAGTTTTGACCATAGTTAGAACTTGAGTTTTGAATATTACATGTAATAAATTTGCATGGACTTGGAGGATGAGGTGACCCCTTTCCCAAGCTTATTTAAACAATTTTAATCCACTAATTGGAGGTGAGGGGAAATTTTCAATATACGAAAGAAGAATCAATTTTTATTGTCAACAAATCTATTTGTGTATTCTCTCTCTAATTTCTATGTAATTAGGATTATCTTTTGGGTTTTATGATTCAATAATTCTTAGTTTGAAACAATTGCAATGAATTATTTCTTGCCTTGATTGATATGCTAGTCTTAGATGTGAAATAACTATTGAATGATCAGTAGATTACATTTATTATTGGCAATTAAGTTTATTGATTCATGTTCTTAAGTGTGTAAAAGTGTTTTATTTTGATATAGGTTTTTTTTTGTGTGTAAAAAGTTGCCTCAGATACCTCATTAACCCAAGCCATAATCTCCTAATTAGGGGTGTGAAATAACTAATTTAAAAGGGGAAACCTTTATTGTTAGGTTATGGAGCTAAAAGCTTCAACTATGCAGACATGGAGAGGTTGCTGAGTTCCAGGGAGATTAGCATCGGTAGAGTATAGTGCAGAAGGCAACTGACATCGGTAGGTGTGAACTGAAGACAATCGGCATCGACAGGAGGTCAGCCAACATCAGTCACCTCAGGCAAACAGGGACCGATGTCAGTCACCTATGCAGTTTTAGAACTATTCATTGCACGAATAGTTAGTTTTTTAAACCGAGTGTTTACATGTAAAGGCTATTTTTGGTCTTGGAGTTGCATGTCTAATTATTGTAAATTAAGAGTCTAAGTTATTGTTTAAGTGTGGGATCTATTTATAGACCTATTGGCATGTATTGTAATTAAGGCAAGAAAAGGATTTCTTCCAGTTGTAGGATCTTGGTCAGCAGGTGTGCAAGGCCACATTTGAAGATCTACATATGTAAGTAAGGTCTATTGAGTTGCAAGTTGTTTCAAGCTTATGGGAGATCTACTTGAAGTACTTTGAGTACTTAGTGTACTAGCAGGGTTATTACTGACTGGTTGGAGGTGAACACCAATTTTGTGTGTGAGTTGTGTGTTAGGACCATTTTTGGTAGGAGAGTGAACTCTTGAAGAAAATTACTGAACACTTGAGGTGTGGGAAGCTTCTGAGAGATGTGGAGAAGTGGCATCTTCTTTATTGTATTTTCTTTTTGGATGAGTATTAATACAAGATTGTGTATTGTCTCTCATATTCTTTATCATTCATGAATTCTAGTTACTTGTACTTTTGGATAATTCCTTATGTTTAATTGCTTGTATTTGGTAATCATATTGTGCTCTTTCTGAGGAGCAAGATCCTAACAAGTGGGATCAGAATAGGTGTGTTGTTCTAGATTCCCCAATAACTGGTATCAGATCTTTTGGTTGGGATACTAACAGGTTGTATCAAATCTGGTTAGTGTGTGTTGATTATAGGTTACTCACAGGGGTTTCTGTTTGAGTGGGAGTAGAGCAATGGTAGAAGAAAGTAAGCTATGAATGGAGAATTTAATGGCAAGAACTATCAATTATGGAGGATGCAAATTGAATATTATCTATATCAAAAAGATTTGTACTTACCATTAGATGGGGTTGATTGCAAGCCTCGGGATATGAAGGATGAAGAATGGGAGGTTCTTGATCAGAAGGCTCTGGGATCTATAAGGTTCAGTCTTGAATTATCTACGATTTCTAACTTATCACACGCTAAGACAACGGTAGAGTTGATGGAATCTTTGGAAATTTTATATGAAAAACCCTTAGCTTTGAATAAGGTATTTCTTATGAAGCAATTATTTAATTTGCAAATGTTGGAAGGTGGATCTGTACATAGTCATCTTAGTGATTTCCATGGTTTGGTAAACCAGTTAAATTCAGTCAATATTGTTTTTGATGATGAAATTAAGGCTCTCTTAATCTTATGCTCATTACCTAAAAGTTGGGAGAGTTTGGTAATGGCAGTTAGCAATACTGCATCTACTTTAAAAATCTTAAAAGTGGATGATGTGAGTGTAATCTTGAATGAAGAGATTCGTAGGAAAAACATAGGTGAATCATCAAGAAATGCTTTGAGTGTGGAAAGCAGGGGAAGGCAAAGAGAGAAGATAGAGCATGGGAGAACTAAGTTAAAGATAGGTAGGAGATCCAAGTACAGGTATGGTAGAATAACCTGCTAGAAATGTGGAAAGCAAGGGCACTTAAAAAGAGATTGTTGGTTGGGTGAAGATCAGCATGAAGGACATGAAGGAGAAGTAGATGTTGCAGATTTTATTACACAAGATCCTCTGGTATGTTCCTTAGATAAAGTAGAATCTTGGGTTTTAGATTCTGGTGCCTCTTTTCATGCATCCCCAAATAGGGAATTTTTTCATGAGTATGTCCAGGGAGACTTTAGATAAATTTGTTTAGGGGATGGTAAGCCTTGTCAAATGGTTGGCAAAGGGAAAGTGAAGCTGAAATTGCAGACAGGTAACACATGGGTGTTGAAGGAGGTCATGCATGTCCTAGTTCTGGAGTAGAATTTGATTTCTGTTAGAAGTTTGGGTGATGAGGGTTGCACAGTAACTCTCACAGCAGACTCTTGGAAGGTTACCAAGGGTGCACTTATAGCAATAGGTAGGAAAGCAGGTACGCTTTATCGATCTACTTGTATTACTGATTCTCTTTCTGGGTTATCTACTTTAGTTGTAGATTCAAAGATGTGGCTTAATAGGCTTGGTCACATGAATAAGAAGGAGATGCATGTTCTTGAGTCAAAGGGTATGATTTCGGATTTGAAGAGCATGGATCGAGGTTTCTGTATGCAGAAGAAGAAAGTGATGTTTCTTGAAGAATCTGATGTTAGTGACAAGAACATGAAAGCCTTGGTTTTCAAGGAGAAGGTGATGGATAGAGATCAGTCATAGGGGCTAAATAATTCTTAGTAGAGCAAGGGTGATTTGGACAAGGGTTTGATCCAAAAGGAGCTCATGGGTAGAAGTCATTTCTCACAAGAAAAACATAGAGACCAACGTCAGTTAGAAACCTGACGTCGGTGTCTAGACAAGGACTGATGTCAGCTATGTGAAGCCCAACATTGGTGACTCAGGGATAGATAAACACTGGCATCAGTTGGGGGGAACCAACATCGGTAATGAGGTAGTCACATGGAACTAACGTCGATTGGGTGCAGACTGAGATGTGACTGGCATCGATAACTGAGATAGATTTTGGGTGGATAACAAGCTATCAAGGAGTCTCAAGCACCCATATGGAGGACTTAAAGGGTAAGTTATTAAAGAAGCAGAGCAGGTAGATCCAAGAAATAGTGGGAGCTTGGCATGGATGAAGGATGTGATTCCTTGGAGAAGAACCAAACGAGAGTTTTGGGTTGAGTTGCCAGCTAGAAGAAAGCACTGAGAGATGAATGGATGTTCAGGATGAAGAAGAGTGGGAATGGACACGTGAGACGGAAGGCTAGGGTATATGGTCTTGTGTAAGCTACAGGATAATGGAGGTTTGATCATTGTGTTTCTCTTTACCAAGTTGGATAATATTAGTTACATTATTATATTTCTATATGATGTGCTTGTTGTAGGGTTACATATATAGGGAATTACTGAACTAAAGGTAAAGCTAGTTCAGAGGTGTGTCATGAGGAATCTGGGAGCAGCAAGATTCTTTGGCATGAGTGTGTTCTAGGGACATGGAAGGTCACAGGTTGACTTTTTTTTAGGATGATTGTGTGAGACCAATTAGCACACTAATGGTTGGATAGTTTTATGAACAGTCTCTTGATTCACATAATGAGGTTGAGTACATGTGTACTAGACCTAAGTTTTCCCAAGTAATGGGAGTTGTCAAAAAGTTAGGAGCCAATCCAGGAAAGAAGCACTGGAGGGCAGTTCAGTGGAGTCTCAAGTATCTGAGAGGGACCAGCAACAGGTTGACATGCTATGCAGGGTCAAGTTCTTTTCTACATGGTTTGTAGATGTAGATGTGGTAGGTGATTTGGATGATAGGTGGTGCACCACAGGATTTGTGGTGGTTGGTCTTCAAGAGTGATCTTGAAGAGGGATACAAATCCAAGGGAACAAACTAGATGATGTACAAGTACAGTTGCATCTATTTATCTCCAAGTGGGAGATTGTTAGGTTGTGGAGCTAAAAGCTTCAACTATGCAGACATGGAGATGTTACTGAGTTCAAGGGAGACCGGCATCGACAGAGTATAGTGTAGAAGGCAACCAACATCGGTAGGTGTGAACTGAAGACAACCGGCATCGACAGGAGGTTGGCTAACATCGGTCACCTAATATTATTAATGTAATGTTTTTTATAACATATTGTCTTGAGAAGATGAAGAGAAAAAGGCTTCCAAAGCATGGACAACAATTGTGTAAGAGAAAAGGCATGAAATTTTAAATATAAACATTTAACCATCAAGCAAATCTACAAGATTATGTAATAAATCAAGATACAGTCATAAATATAGATTCACATATAGAAATTGTTAGAGATCAAGTAAATGGGTATGAAAAAAATGAAATTCTAGTTATTATATGTAACACTACAACATAAATATATCAGTATCCCCTTAGACTTACAAACTGTGTTTGACTATGTGTGTGTAATAGTTTCTTACAATAGGCATATATTTTGAAAGCACTTGTCCATTTAGAAATTAGCTAGAGAGATGATTCCTAAAAACCATAGAGTCTTATTTTCTACCTTACCCTTCCCTCCTTTTTAAGTTTTTTTAGATCTATCCACTTTAGATTATCAACTAACCACCCATCCAAATCATGTAGGAATTTACTACCCTTTAAGAACCATAATTCCATCTAGAAAACCTTATCAATAACCTACATGCCCTACCAACTATTCCATCAATAGGTTATTAAAACTATATACTTGTAACTCATGCCTTAGAGTGGAGTTTACTTCCATTGAGATCCTAAAACTTTATAAGCTTCCTCATTGACTATGGTGTGTATAAAAACTACATCAACAATTTCACTAACACTAGAAAGAGGGCTTAAACATCTGATAATAGTAGTATCCTTCACATAGAGTTGTGCTAGAGTCAGCTAGGAGAGTGACCAAATGTAATTCTTAGGATGGTTTTCTAGTCTCATAATTATCAAATCATAGGAGACCTAGAACTATGCCAATAACCCCATTTAACAAAAATATACCTCCTCTAATTGGGAACCCTTTATCTATGAAGAAACCTTTACCAAATAATTATCTAATGGCTCAACCACCTTGGTTAGTTTTATCTACTATTGTATTCCCAAGAGACGTGCATGATTTACCTAGGAATCCTAAAAAGTATCTACCATCCTTTTCTCCTTCAGGGGCAATGATATTAGAACATATCAAATCTTTCAAATCTACTTTAAGATTAATGAATGTTATTGAAGAATATGTTACATGTATATTATTCCCTTTTACATTAATAGATGTTTCTTATGATTGGTATTTTAATCTAACAAAGAACACCATCACTTCTTAGGATGAGTGTCAAGTTGACTTTATTGAATAATTTCGATAGGTTACTAGTCTTAACATAATATACCAATTCTTCACTAGTATGAAGAGAGAGCCTAATGAGCCTATTCATGCTTTGAACATAAGATTTCAAAAGATGTACAATTGGTTAACTCTAGACTATAAGCCAAAATAAGCATTAGCATTAGAGATATACAGGAATGAACTAGATCTTATTACTATGATGTTTTTTAGGAGAGCTATTGTAGCTAAAAATTTAGAATGGGCATTTGAAGAAACCATTAATATAGATTGATAACTCAATCCTTAGGTACTCGCTATGTCTGATGTCTACACTGGCTTTCCCACATTGAATATGATTCCATATACAAGGTAGAATGTCTCAACATTTAATCAGAACTAGTTATACGTGCTACCTCCCATTACACAAATAATGCATCCAAACTATAGATTCTTGTGCAATCGCATGTAAGGAAATATCTACCAACAAGATCAATAATTGACTACATCTCCTACTACTTTTCTACAAGGAACTGAATCTACAAAGGTAGAACTTAAGGTTATTCAAAATATGGTCCAAAATCTAAGCAATGACTTCTTGGGTATGCAAAAGAAGATTAATGCCCCAAATGTAAATCAGAATCCTACATTCTATAGGTATAATAGGCTATTCAATCATCCCAAAAATAATATGGAGTAGCCTAACAAGCTCTCAAAGATTTACATGGAAGAAATAACTGTTCTCAATTTGTTTAGAATTCATAATACTTTCAAGCATGGTGAGCTCAACTATGTTGAATTTTATGTAGCATTTGAAATCTTTAAAAGAGAGGTGGTTAGACAAGACTAGATGCATAATTTGCCTAAATATCATCTAAATCTTAGCTCTTCTAGCACTTACATGTTCTTTTAAACTCACAAGTTTCCCTTTTTAGGTGTAGATGAGAATGAGTCTCAGGATAACACATATGAAGCTCATGATTTCTAAAAATTCTAGAAAGGTGGCTACAATATGAAGATTAAGTAGCCACTCACAATGTCAACTCCTCCAAATACTACTACAATTTTACATAATCCTAAAAATAACAATAATCCAACTCTTCTAAGAGCAAGTGATCAGCCTTAGACTAAGGAGGAACCTATCAAGGGAGGATATAAAATTATCAAATAGATGAAGAAGATCAAATAAAATATAACTCTTCATGAGTTAGCATAGATTACCAAACAAAAGGAGCTGATATATAAGTGTATTGATGGGAATATGCATATGGAGAAAGTGAAAGCATCTACAAACAAATCAAAAGAATCTAACAATAATGTTATCTACAAGAGCAAGCCATAAGTTCCACCCTTTTTGTTGACTATCAAGGCATCTAGTAAGAATATTTGTAATTGTTTAATTTATTATAGAGATTTTGCAACTGTCATGCCCACTTCCATATGTCAAAAGCATGGTTTGATTCCAAGCCCTTCAAAGAAGATAATTTCACAATTGGACAAGACAGTAGTTCCTATAGTTGGTGAGTTAAGGGATGTACATATCTAAGTAGAGTCTTAACCACATGTTTAGATGACCAATGATATCTTGGTGGTGGAAATGCTTGAAGGCTATAGTATGATTCTAAGTAGAGATTGGTACAAAACACTCAATGAATATTTTTCTATAGATGTCTCTCATATATGGCTACCATCGAGATGATTTATAAATTAAATTAGAATTTATAGAGAGTCAATAATGAAGTATCCCATCATGGAATATAATGTCAATAATGAAGAGGTAAAGTATGAGTCTCCTAGCCTTGGTATTTATAACTTTACTACTCAAAATCAAGAACAAAACCCATAACTCAAAGGTTACAAATAGCTATAGACTTTACACTTTGATGGTGCTAGATCCAAGCGAGGATTAGGCATGGGAATCAAGAAGATTGATCCATAAGGTAAAAAGTTCTTAGCAGCATACAAATTGAAATTATATGCATGAATAATAGAGCTGAGTATGAGGCTTTAATTTTGTGATTACAATTTGTACTTAAGAATAATGTGAAATAGATATTAGTATTTGGTGACTTAAAACTAGTGGCCAACCAAGTCAAAAACAAATATAAGTGAAAGTTGTCTTATTTGAAAAGTTACAAACATAGAGTATGATACCTGATTGAAAGATTTGAATCTTTCAATATAGTAGCCCTTCTTAGAGAGTAAAATAAATCTATTGATTCGATAGCTATTATTACTACTGATCTAGAGCCCCTTCAGGAATCTAGGGTAAAAAATCTCTCCATTGAATTGGTGCCTTGTCCCTCTATTCCTAACAATCTAAAAAAAATTCAATTTTTTGATGATGACCAAAAAATTATTTAGTTTCTAATCAATTCAGTGGAATTTAAGTCCTAAATCATTGATGACAAGGACATTAATAACCTCTGTTAAGAAGAATCGTATAGGGAAGGTATTCTCTAGCTCAAATAAAATCACATCTTAGATGGGTTGGTCTCTTTAGAGAGGTCATTTGATATATACCCCCAAGCTCAATAACACAAACAACTCAAGGTCAGTGAATTAGATTTCAAAAGAGAAAATTTAGGAGATGGACATAGCCCACACTATATTAATATTGGTCTTAGTTTCATCCTAGAAAAGAGATAATGATTAAAGGATTTAATTGTCTACTACAAATACATCATTACTTAGACATATGCGGACTTGAGAGTATATGAACCATAAGTCATTACTCATATGATTCCATTGAGGCCAGATCACAAGCCATTTAGATAAAGGTAGAGACTAGTCAATCCCATTTTGGATCCTATCATCTATAGAGAAATGGATAAGCTGTTGAGCATAAAAATCATCTTTCCCATAAGACATTCTACTTGGGTGGCTAATTTGGTCCCATTAATAAATAAAAATGGTGAGATAAGACTCTATGTAGATTTTAAGAATTTGAATAAGGATTATAAAAAGGATAATTATCCACTATCTTCTTTAGATGAGGTGATATAAATAGTAAGTGGTTCTGAAATGATGTCCTTCTTGGATAGATTTTTAGGCTATAATTAGGTACTAGTGCAATCCAAAGATAGAATGAAGATAAAATTTACCATGAATTGGGGAACTTATGAATAAAGAGGATTCCATTTGGCCTAATAAATGTAGGTTCTACCTTTCAACATGTTATGAATCATGCTTTCAAAATATTGATAGTAAAATTCATAATAATCTACATGGACAATATTATAGTATTTTAAAAAAAACAAGGATTATTATATAGGTCACCTCCAGTCCATATTTGAGAGATAAAAAAGGTTTGGTATTTTTATAAACCCAAAGAAAAGCATATTTGTAGTCACTGAAGGCAATCTCTTGGGTCACATCATCACCAAGGATGGGATTACCATTGATCTAGACATAATTCAAGAAATTTCAAAGATTACACCACCAAATATCAAGAAAGAGCTCAAATAATTATTAGGAAAGATTAACTTCATAAGAAAGTTCATCTCAAGATTTGTAGAGATTGTTAGGCCTCTGAATGCCATGCTCAAGTAGGATGTCAGAATAGAGTGGACAAATAAACCCAAAGTTCCTTATAGGACATTAACAATACAATATCATAGGGTCTAGTATTAATCCATCTATATTTCATGAAATATTTCTACCTATATTCATTCTCTTTAGAATATACAATTGTTGCTATCATAATGTAGAATAAAGATGAAATTGAGAATCCAATTACATTCATGAGCACAAATTTGAAAGATGCAGAGCTCATATACTCTATGATTGACAAATAGATTTTTACCCTTCTCAAAGCAATGAATAAATTTTGACATTACATTTTGAGGAATATAGTCATTTCCATCATGCCTAATCCTACTATCAAGCTCACCCTATAACAGAATGAATTAGGATAATGTCAGGGAAAATGGATGGTGAAATTATAAAAATTCAATATAGAAATCAAGCTTACTAAAATAGTTTGAGATTAAGGCATCATTCATCTCATGACTGAACTTGATCCACACATCACCATTACAGAGATATATGAGGCTCAAGTATCCAAAGGAGAATGGTATAATAATGTCTTACATTATTTACTTATAGGTACTTGGTCCTCAAAACATAATAGAGAATTAAGGAGAGCTTTAAGGCTTAAAGATACTCATTACATGATTAAGAAAGGAGTTCTCTACAAAAGAAATTATGAAGGAATCTATCTCAAGTTTGTGATTGTAGAGGAAGCTAAAGAAATTTTACAAAACTTGCATCAAAAAATAGGTAGTGGTCATCCTTCTGGGAATACCACAACTCATAAGATCTTAATAATGGGCTACTACTGGCCAATAGTTTTATGGATGCCCACACTCATGTGAGGATTAGTCATGAATGTCAATCCTTAGCCAAAAGGGAAGTACATGTAACAAGGCCCTTATATCTAGTTTTTAAAGGAAGGAAATTTTTTCAATGGGGTTTAGACTTCATTGGAATCATCAACACAAATTCCTTAGATGGCCATAAATTCACACTAACTACTACTAACTACTGCACTAGATGGACTAAAGCCATAGCCACAAAGAATTTTAGAGCACAAAATGTGATTCATTTCTTAGAGGAACACATAACAATTATATTTAGCATGCTGATTTTTTTTAGTTTATGAAAATGGATTAGCTTTTATATTATTTTAATTTACCAAGTGGGCACATGACAAACTAATTATTATCAGGTCAGCTTCTGACCATTACCCTCAGGGAAATAGATTCTTAGAATCAATGAATAAGAATATGATAGATGCAATTGATAAATCAGTAGAGGACAATACTAGGGGTTAGTGCAATCTATTTAAGTATGCTATTTGGGTATACTAAATGAGATATAAGTAAGCACTTAAAGCTTAACCCTATCTATTGGTGTATGGATGCCTACTTGTATTCCCCTTTATGTTGAAGTTACCCACTTATTAGTTCATGTAGGACTACAGGAAACCATGTGATGAAATAGAGTCAAGATTTCTCGACATAATGAGAATGGAAAATTTAAGGACTGAGGCCTTACAAATATTCAACAAACACTAGGATGTGATCAAGAGATGGTTTGATAAGAGAGCGAAGGTTAACGCATTAAGAATTTTAGATATAGTGCTACTTTGGGATAAAGCCTATGAGAAGAAAGGAAAACATGAAAATTTTGGCCCACTATGGATTAGACCTTAAAAAAATTTGAAGATCATGGGAACCAATGCATTTCATCTGAAAGACTTACAAGATAATGAGCTTAGATATCCAGTCAACAAATAGTTCTTGAAGCACTACTTCAGGGCTATGCCATCTATTGATGTTACTGAGTAATGAGGGATAGATGAATGTAGCTATAGGATTAGAATAGTTTCTTGCTTTCTTAGATTATTTTCTTACTTTCTTAGATTATATTTATTTCTTTCTTACATTAGTTTCTTGCTTTCTGAGATTATATTTCTTTCTTTCATAGATTAGTTTCCTATTTTCTTATATTAGTTATTTTTTTGGTGATCTAAATTATGTTTTCTCTAATTGTAACCAAGCTAAAGATCCCAACTAACTGAGCTTATGGCTTGTATAAAGGGGTAAAATTAAAAATTTGGCAATTTGGGACTAGTTTACAGATTTGGCATATCTTTATGTTTTGAGTTTTTAGGATAAAGGTATGTAATCATGAACCATTCTAGATATTATCATAATTGAATACTTTTACTAATCATGTGTAAGTTTTTCTTAGAGTGATTTATACAAATTTAGAAAGATTTCTTATTTTATTAGATTAAATATACTTATCACATTAAATACTATTAGAAATGATAATTTTGGGTATAGGTGTAGTTGATAGGGATGTTCCAGTAATAATTTGTTTTATAATTCTACCAACTCATTGGGGTTCTAGATCTTCTCTTTTCATTCAAGAACAAAAGAAGAAAATAATTGATGGGTTCAAAAGAGAAAAATAAAATTAAAAGAAAATTAAAAGACTCACATGATGAAATAAGGTCAATGTACCATGCATCATGATTAAAAGAAAATAATGGAAACAAAAGAAAAGAATCCTAAGGTATCTCTATTAGGGATATGGATGCCTAGATTGTAGCAAAGCAATGTCTAAGCTTCCATTTTTTAAAATATTTAATAGACATTATAATGAAACCTACAGCTTCATCAAGCCTTCAAAAAACTCATCAAAATAGAGGTTATAAGGATCACACATTAGACACACACAAATCTAAAAAATTGGAAGGCAAGTATGTTGTGTGAATCAGATTAGGAGTCTCTTTCATATTTTTGACTTAATTATTCTTATCTTACACACTTTTGAATGATTTAAGGATTGATAATAAAAATTTTGGGTTCTTGAATACTCAGGAGTATTCCCCCTAGGAGATTCCATTTGTTGTACCCAACACACCCCATTTATGAAAATGAGGACCCTTGTTCAAAAGTTTACAAATTTGTGTTATAAATTGGACATTAAATTTAATCAAGAAATATTATTGAATATCTTATGTTGATCTAGTTTACATGGCTCTGTTAGCACATAATATTCATTTGACTTCTCTAAGGTTGCTAATATTTGATTCTTATGTTTTCATGATGCAGTTTTAATGGGGTCTCATTAGTGTGGAAGACTACCTAGGGTTTTACATTCTAATTCTAAATTAGCTTTTTTGATTTTGATTAACCCTTGGTCTCTTATTGATTAAATTTAATCTATGTTTTAAAATCACGTTAAAACTTTAGCATAATCTATTTATCCTAAAGTCCTTTTGAAATATATTCAAAATTTTATGCAAGGTCAAAATTACTAGTGAGCACTTTATTATATTATAGCCTTAGTTTAAGAGTTTAGCCTAGGTCTTTATCATATTTATTAATAAAACAAATACTTTAGTTTAAGATATTTATGCTAGTCCCTTTATATATTTTGGCTTACAAAGACTAAATTAACAAGGGGGATATTTTATTATGTTTTAAACTTAGCTTAAAATTTTATATTAAAGTTTTATTGTGCTTTTTAACACAATAAAAAAACCTTAGTCTAAATTCTTTATGCTAAGACCTTTAAATTCCCCAAAAAACTTATGACTTTAATTTTATGCCTACGTAAATGGACAAACTTGGAGGCAATAGGTGGAGAGATCTCGATGCCTCAAATAGAGATCAATGACCCACAAAAAGGTCAAAACTCAATAAAGTTTAAAGGAATATATAATGATGCACATTAACTCGCATACCAAAGATCTAATGAAATAAGAATAGGTTGAAATATCAAGTTATAAAATCTCCATGAGAGTGCCAAGTGGCAACATCTCAAGATCTTAGACAATACATCCAATGGTCTGTAGACCCTTCCCCAATGTCAACAAGATAATATATCAAAGCCCCCGTAGAGCTACCAAGTGGCACACTCATAGAGCATAGAGTCTCAATGAAGTGACAAGTGTCAAATCTTATGAGATTTAATTAAGTCAAGCACCTAAGATATATGGTGCACATTAACTCATGTACTAAATATTTAATGGTGTATAATCATGATCAAAGTAGTGAAGGATTTTCAAAACTGAATGTGGTGGTGATAAGTGTCACCATCATCAGAGCACTTAATAGAGATCTAATGATCCACAGGCAAAATTAGGGTCAAAAAGTCAAGAATGCCAAATGAATAAGGGATCGGTAGATGGTAAGATATTATCAATTGATAGTAAATCAATGGTTCATGCTTAATCCTAGGTTTACATGATCAATGGACTGTGTTGATCTGTACAAGTGAGATCACTGGTTTGAGATCAACATAGACTTTTTAAAACCCTACAGAGCTATCAATCGGTACAACACAAGAATTATATTTTATTTTATAACTTGGCTAAGGATTTTATCCTAAGTTTTTTTTCCTTGTTTGTTAACATGAATAAAACCTTAGGTTAGATTTATGTTCTAAGTTATTTTTTAAAAAGACCTTAGTCTAAGTTTATTTACACTAAGTCATTTTATGTTTGTGTTTGTAGGGAGTCCTAAGTAAACTAAAAGGATCAATCTCATGTGAAGTTAAAGGTCAAGCACCAAGATTTATGGTGCAAGTTAACTCACACACTATAGATCTAACAATATGAGATCAACATCAAAGACAAATAAATTTTAAATCAAACGTGAGGTTGATAAGTGTCACCATTGTAGGGACCCTATCATAGATATAATGGTATGTAGATATAAGGACATAACCAAGTGGATAAAGATAAATGAACTACATTGATTCATACAAATAGATCCAATGGTGCAAAATCAATGAGACTTTTCAAAGGTCTCAGAGCTAGTAGAAAATTGACACTTATCATAATCTTGTGAGCTCGAAGGTAACAATTAACTTTGATCTCATTTCAAGAAAGAACAAAGTAAGGGCATGTGTCTAAAGGAAATAATGGTCATGTTTTAATTAAATAGACAACTTGGCATGGATATTATTACATGGGCATGACACATTGGATTATGAATCAGTGAAAAACACACTAGTCTTAGACTTAATCTAGTTATTGAATATAAAAAGGAAGATCTAGCAGTAGAACAAGAGAAGACCACATTTAATCAGGCATATCAAATATTAGTTGACGTAACATATTATTGTAAGATAAAGACCCTACAACTCCTTTTAGAGGAATTTTCTATTCTATAAAGGTAGGGGCAACATGTAAAACATAGTAATGGGAAGTTAGTCCTAGTTAAGTAATGATTCTGGCTCTAAGGCATTAGTAAAGGGGAACTTTTCCTTAACACATGTCTAAGTTCTATTAGAAATGGCTAAATGGAAGTATTTGATAGGTTTTTCTCATAACTTGTAAAATAAAAGTATTAATCTATAAATATAATTTTCATGTAGTTTGAGATTTAATTATAAAAAAATGCCCTTCTTTCTGCACATGCACATGTTGCATAAATTATACAAAGGCTAACTTAAACTAATGACTATAAGAAAAATCTTATATGGTTTTGACCATAGTTAAAACTTGAGTTCTGACTATCACATGTAATAACTTTGCATGGACTTGAAGGATGAGGTGGCCCCTTCCCCAAGCCTATTTAAACAATTGTAATCCACTAGTTAGAGGTGTGGGAAATTTTTCAATATAAAGTATTAGAAGCAATTTATATTTTCAATAAATGTGTTTGTGTATTCTCTCTCCAATTTTTATGTAATTGGGCTTATCTTTCAGGTTGTATGATTCAATAATTTTTAGTGTGAAATAGCTATAATGAATTATTTCTTACCTTGAGTGATATGTTAATCTTAGATGTGTAATAGCTATTGAAGGATTAGTAGATTACATTGATTATTGGTAACTAAGTTGATTAATTCATGTTATTAAGTTTGTATAAGTGCTTTCTTTTGATATATTTTTTTATGTGCACAGAAAACTACCTCAGATACCACATTAGCCTGAGTCATAATCTCCTGACTAAGGGTGTGTAACAACTTCTCTAAAAAGGGAAAATTTTTATTGAGGCTTGTGAGTTTATTATATAAATATACCCTTAGAATTATAAACCATGTCTAATTAGGTGTGTGTAATAACTACTTACAACAGACATAGACTTTGAAGCCACTTGTCCATTTAAAAACTAGCTAGAGAGGTGATTCTTGATAGCCATAGAGTATTCTTTTATACCTTGCCCTTCCCTCTTTTTTTTTTTTTTTTAGATATATATACTTTAGATTAGCAACTAGCTAATAATATAACTCATGTAGGAATTCACTACCCTTTAGGAACCATTACTCCATCTGAAAAACCTTGTCAGTAACTTGTATGCACTACCAACTATTCCATCAATAGGTTGTTCAAACTGTATACCTCTAACTCATGCCCTGGAGTGGATTTTACCTCCATTAAGATCCTAAAATGTTATAGGTTACCTCATTGACTATGGTGTTTATTAAAACCACATCAATATTTTTAATTTGTAGTCATCTCTTACAATCCCCTTGATCAATGAAACATAGAATAAAGTCAACTCAAATGGAGCTCCAGGGAGATTTCATGGAATAATGCAATTTTACATATTTTAAAGTGTGAAAATTGTAAATTGCACTTGGATCTCCTAGACCCACTAGTCAATACCAATCAAACATGAGGTCCCAACTCAAAGTGGAAGTTTCCAAGCCAATTATAATTTTGCATTTGTGCAAATTAAAAATTGTGCTTGAAGTTCCCAATTCCCTGAGGGAATTTTTGAGGGGAATTGTAACTACAATTTGTACTTGGAGTTCCTAGTTCCTTGAGGGAAATTTTGAGAGAAAATGTAAATGTAATTTGTAAGTTATAAATTGTTGGTTGAGTTTCTCATTCCCTATGGGAACTTTCTATGGGAATTAAAATTTGAATTGTAAGTTTCCAATTTTAAAGTTGCAAATGTGCTACTAATTTTTGAATTTCCCCCATATAAAGGAAATGCAAATTTTAAAATTGGACCCAAAGTTCCCCATAAGGCTAAAAAGTGAAAAGTAATGCACTTGAGAATTAAAAAGTTTGTGACAACCCTAAAAATTAAAATGTAAAAAATGCAAAGTGTGGAAAAGCAAATTAAATAAAAAATGGTAAAAAAGACTTATATTCCATGGGAGAAATATTTCATTGTTGTTCTTGTTCGAACACCTCCATGGGAAAAATATTGCAAGACTACAAGATCAAGTTGGTCCATTTCAAAGAAGATCATTCAAATGGCCATGAATTTGGAGTGTTCTAATGCCATTATTATAAGATAAGGGTTGTTCTTTGATGTGTATATAAGGAAGGTTAGTTATCCTAAAGTTTTTATTTGGGAGAATGTGTGGTCAAAGGCATGTCTAGGTAGTTGTACAAGAAGATAATGGGTTTATTTGGATCCAAGGTGAATGTTCTCCTTCAAGTTCAAGTAAAATGGATTTGTAGCTAAGCATGGTAAGGGTTTATTAAAAATCTTCATCATTACATGTAGAGGTAGTTACAGGAATCATTTTCCTTGTAAAGGCATGAAGATTATAGGCATGGCAAGGAGAATATTCCATCTAGAAGCATATTGGTGTAACTTTGAGGGATGACTACAAGTTTTAAATATTGTAAATTGAAACACATATTCTTGAATTGTAAATGGGTGAGAAAATTATATAAAAACAGGGCTTGTCCTCTTTTCTAAAGTTTTTGTTAGTTGGTAGTTTTTTCAAGTCTAGGATCTTTCATTTTTGGGATCTATTATTGTATGTGCATTTTATCTCTCTTGCTAAGGTGGTTATAGTTGTATAGGCTTTAACAAGATCTTAGATAATTTTAATATGTCTCCCATATCTAACAAAGAAAAAAATAACCATGCTTATCCACATGATAGTTATTTTAAGATAATGGAAAATACTTGTCATTTTTTACTCTTTATTATTGATGAAATGCAATAATGTCTTACAAGTTATGATAATCAGATATCTAGTTTTGTGCTTATGAATGGTTTTCATCTTAGGCATAAATCTTGGTTATAAACCCATTTATACATTATTATTTTTATATATGTTATTGATAACCTCTTAAGGGTACCCTAAGAATATGGATTTAATAATAAATAGTATTTGAAATTATAGTTGCAATGTATGATTTATATTTTTAGGAATCATTTGGGTATTTGCATTGTATTGGTACCAATAGATGAAAATAAATCTTGATATTTCCCCTTAGCTTATATTTTCACTTTTATACATCTTTACAAATTAAAAATGTCATATAAGTATGATGAAATATTTATTGATATTTGAAAAACCACCATCACACAACTCTTTTCTATAACTACAAAGCTCATCCTACCCTATTCTACGATTAAAATAATATAGTTTTGGCATATTATAAATGTTATATGCCTACAAATGCATAAAAATTGCATAATTAAAATGTTTTTATATTTTTTGCTTTAAATACCAGCATTGTAGTCTTCCATTTATCCCGCTATTGTCAAAAATTTCTTTAGAAATGAAAGTTATAAGCATATACCAATCTATCTTTAGTAGCTTGTGTCTAACATAGTACATTAATTCATTTCATGTAACAACCCTTCTTGGGTGGAGTGTGAAACTTTAGTTATGGCCTGATTAGATTTGCATTTTTCCCCAATAATCCCCATGGAGATTAAATTGCATTATCCCTCAATGTGAGAAAGCTACCTTGTAGGTCCTCTTACCTTGGTTTAGGTAGAACCAAAAGTAATAAGGAGCTAATTATACCCTTTGTCAATGTTTTTTAGTCATTTTATACATTTTATCCATACATATGATAAACCTTCCTTGGATATAATGAAATATCAATGGGTTTATCATCCATGTTTGGCATTTTTCTCAAGTTCCCAAGGATAAACAAAAGAGGTGTATAACTAAGAATTGACATGTGTGTTTTCTTTCATTTATTTCTTTAAAGTACACTAAATTTTTTCCATATTTTCAATACACTATCATCATGTTAATCTTAGTCTCTCATAGACCCTATGTTTCCCCTACCTATAGTACTGGGTTGACTTGGTTGACCCAGTACTCATTTCTACCTCTCAGGTTATAGTACTAGTTTGACCTAGTCGACTATGTATCCTTATCAGGTTATTTTCTATCTTAGATTATAGTACTAAATAAACCATTTTGACTCTATATCCTTGTTAACTTAGTTTTTATACCCTTTTTATAGTACTAAATCAACCTAGTCAACTTTATACTCTTATCTATCCCTTCTTATCTCATTACTTTTGAATCACCTTTACTTTACCAAATCTCTCTTCTTCATCATGAAATTCCTTTTTGAAGATAACAATGAGTTGAATTTAATAGATATGATGAGTTTTACCAACCCTGATAGGTTATCCTATAAGCATATTGTGGCACCTATCCTCGATTAAAGTAATGTTCATATATCCACTCACATGACAAACTATGGGACCCCTCTTCATTCTTATTTACTTCATAATCATCTCTTCTAACTTAAAGATCAACCCAAATTAGAGTATACACCATAAATTATCTTCTTCATCAATGAGTTTCCTCAACATCAAGAAAAGATCCTTCTACTATCTAACATCTCATGATAAGTGATCAAGTTGAGGAACCCCATTCACCTTCTCCTGTGTTCTCACATGGATTTGGGGATACTATAATCTTTCATTTTCAACCTCTTCCCTCTATTTTGACCCCTTATCATACCATTACTTCTTCTTTGAATTACTCTACCTCCATGCCTAATATATCTTCTAACATGGCAAGTTCTACATTGAGTGGACCTCTTCCAAGACCCACTCTTCTCAATTCCTCCAGTACTGCATTGTTTGATACCCATGGTAATAGTGCCTATAGTGCTTCTTCTTCTCATCCCTCTACTAGTCCATTTTTTGTCACATAAGAAAATTATGACACTAGTGCCTCACTTACTAATAGTTCTTCTAAAGCTCCCACTAACACCCATAGTGGTACCCAAGCCACTACTACCAACTCCAATGTTTTAAAAAAATAATACAACTCAAACCCATCAACTCATATTATAAAATCTAAATCAAATGAATGGTTTTCAAGGTAACAATGTAAATCAAATGATATAAATGAAAAATCATCTTACCCATCTTCAAACCCACCCTCAATAGATGCCATGGGGCATGCATAATCAAAATGTTCCCCCACTTCCTCTTTTGGATTCCCATGGTAATCCTATCCCTCAGCCTCCTCTTGTTAATAAAATAATCAAGAATATTCAAAATGATCATCTTACATCTAAAATTTCTAATATCAATATGGGAGGTATCACCCCTACCATTTCCTACAATGGGTCAACTAACCCTATTTTTCATTTAAAAACATTTGTAAATATATATAAAGATTAGGTCAAATTAAATACATTTTCCACTACCAGATTACTAGCCAAAAATATCATAGGTGATGCTTTAGATTGGTACAACCAACTCAAATCTCATTCTATTACTAGTTTAGAATATTTAGTTAATGCTCTAGCACAAGATTTCCAAACTAGTGATCTCCCTGAGAATACCTTGGCCTATTTTATCAATTATAAGTAACCTGAGACTGAAACTGAATAATATTTCATTAAACAAAGGAATTCCTTATCTAATAAATGCAAACATAATATGGTAAATGATAACCTATTTCATCTCTTTACAAATTCTCTTTTCCCAAGTTTTAATATTAGGTCCAAACTCTCTCTCCACATACTTTAGAGGAGGTTACTAACTAAGTTAAGCATTAATATTTACTTATTCATAATTTTGATCCATCCCAACCTTCCATGGGTACTTGTATGTTAGTCAAGAATAAGAATCATTACATTATCATTGATAGTGTCATCAAATATTATGATACCATTCATATTTCAAGCTGTTGTTCCCAACCAAACGTCAGAATAAACTTCCCCTCCTAACCACATCACCAATCCTCATTTATCTTAAACCAACAACATAAATGTTCATAAACATTTATCCCTAGTATAATTACAAAAACCTCTCCTAAGGCCTCTCCCACAAGAACTTTATCCCACTCATCCCACGAGATCTTGGTATGATCCCAATAAATTTTGTTATTTTCATGCTAGTGGGGGTCATTATCATGAAACCTATAGGAAATTCATAATTTGGTTATGTATTTCCTTCTTAGGCCCAATTTTGACCATGATTCTATCATTCATCAATTCCAACAAGCCTATGACATTTATTTAAAATATCATGAAACAGAAACTAAGTCTCAAGCTTTGAATTAGGCTAATGGTCATTTGGCCATCTATAGATAATCTCTTCAAAATCACCAAGATAACCAAGACAAGACTACCCCTTTTACCAATAATGATCAAAGTCTTTGAGACCCAACTCCTCAATAAAATGTGGTCAATATGACTAATATATTAAGGGTGTTTGATTTCATTAATCTTCAACCTTTCCACACACCTCAATTGTCTCACACATTTCATGTTATCTAAGTTTATTATCTAACTTACTTAGCTGAGTTGGGGAAATAAGACCTCATATCTTTTGATGAACTAATTCCAATACCTCCCTTGGATAACATTTCTCATACCATTTCTACCATCCCTCTAGCTTAATTACCTATCATCAATAATACTCAAAATTCTATCAAAACTTCTTCTCAAAATACACCTACATCAACTATCCCATCTTCTTAAGATAATCTACAAACTTATCCTTCAATTAAACCTGATACCTCATATCATCATAAATTCACATGTACTTAGGCTCCTCCTTCTAAGGACCTCATTCAATACTATGCACTACTTTCCAATAATATTTTTATGGGTTATGATGAGTGGGATCATATCATATAACTCACAAATCTCCCATCTCAAATCCCATTTATTTAACTTATGTAGGGATCTCTATGGCACTATAATTATACTATGCAAATTTTGTTTGAAATGAACATCCTTCATCCTCCCCTAGTAGGATGCGAAACCATCTTATCTAGATCAAAAATAGAATTTTACAATAATTCAAAGAGATGTCCATACATTTTGATAAAATAATGGAAACTTCACTTTCCCTCAAATTCCCCATTGTTTCTATGATGCTCAATGAGATCCTACTTCATGTGGATAATCCTCCTCTATCAATGTCCAAATTGGTGATATCCAAGTCAAGAGTGCCTTGATTGATGAGAGTTCTATAACTTATGTTACCTCTCTAAAATTTATCAAAACCCTTGGATATTCTGAATGCAATCTTAAGTCTACATGTAGCACATGTTAAGGCTATGACCAAAGGTGAGTGACTCCTTTAGGTTGTATGTGGCTACCCATTATTATGGCTCCCTATATTCAACTTTCCTCTCTCCTATAATATTTTGTTTGTCAGGCTATGGACTCATTGTATGAGGTCAATTTCCTCTTCCATTTTCTAATGCATCAAATACCCTTACAATGTATCCATATATAGGATTCAAGGTGATGGTAACCCTTCAAATTTGGAACAATTCTAAGACCATGATGTATTCAAGATTCCTACCCTTGAACCTTTACTAGGCATTCCATTTCATGAATCTCAATGGTTTAAATTTATCGTCAATACCACCCAAAGTTATAATGGTCATCTAAAACATTTTGGGAATATACCCCCTAACCTCCTAGATAATGATGATGATGAGCTTGATGAGATCAATCTCAAGATTAAAACTTTTGATCTCTCACCTCATCTCATATCTTAGCTTCCCATTTCCTTGAAGCCTCATTCTCATCAACCACCTTGTGATTCCATACCCATTGTCTTAAATAAGACTCAACATTCCATTTATCACACCATATAAGATGACAAGGTCATCCATACTTGTGCTATAGATATTCATACACTTGACTAAAATAGTAGTTATAGCCTAGAGGATCCATTATTATGAGGTCTTATTTAGGCCTAACACATTGATATTATTAATTATTATTCCTCTTTGCTTTAGTATTTTAGTATATCTTCTTGTATTCCATCCTATATCATTACTAATTTTATAATTTTTCCTCTTTATCATAGGGTAGAGAGTATGTCCATACCTCTAATTTCAGAAGAACCTCATAGGAGTATATTTATGGATCATGCTATGAATAGTCCCTATAACTTTTTTAGATACTAAGACCCCCTAGGTTACTTATCCCTGAGATGCATGTGACTATAATTTAGCCTTTTGTTGAACCCACCCATCCCTTAGTAGAGCCTAATTCAAATCCCATTATCTCTCCCTCTATAATTAAGTATCTTGATATTTCCAATACTATCACTTCTTTATTTGAGGCTTGTCTAGTCTCTCCACTAACCCCACCTTATCTTGGTGATAGTTTGCTCCCTTTACTGAAGTTGGATCCTTCACCCACCAAATGGGCTGATTAGCCTTATTGTGACATTCATAAATTTTTTGGTCATCAGACTAGATCTTGTTCCCTTACCAAGATCCCTGAGCTTTTATTTCCACTCCTCTTATGAGTACACCCACCAAGTCTATTCATAGGCATATTTGTTGTTCTAATGGCATAGATAACCATTCATCTACACATTGTCTTAAGCTATGATAATATATCAATGCCTTTCATCCCATTACTCTTCATTTCTTAGATAAGGATATACCTCCCCTAAAAGTATTACTTAGGTACATTCCTAAATATGAAGAGGTATATTATCTCTAGCACTAATGTGGTATACATCACATTGATTATTTTTGCATCCTTCAGTACCATCTTAAAGATCACCTCTTAACTTTTGCTATCCCTTATACCCTTCTTCCCATAGGTTTTTCACATAAGAACGCTTCTACTTATTTCCAAATTGTTCTAACTTCTATGGTTCCATCATCTCCTCTTGTGGTCCCTCCTCCACCCATGAATCCCTCACCTATGGATCCTTCTCTACCCCTAAGTCTCTCACCAATGGCACCTTCCCCACCATTAACCCTTTTATCTCTTATAAAAGCCACTCCCATTAATTATCTTAAGAATCCCTTGCATGATAACCCTCATCAACGTGATCCTTAAAACATTCCTACATTTTCTATCAAGGAGATTTGACATGAAGTATGTTATCAACTTTCACTATAGATCAATGAGACATTAGCTATATTTCACATTCAACTTCATAGAGACTTATTAGTTTTTATTGATAATGTGTGTGGACAAATATATCAATATTTATGAACACATGCATGGTGTTACTACATTTTCATTTGGATTGGATGTGTGATCCAACTTTACAGTTATCTATTTTATATCATTTAACATTGTGTTAAATTATTATCTATCTTATATGGTGACTTTTGTTTCACATTACATGTTAATTATGATGTCATCATGTTCTTTTATGGATTTATTTTTCATTATTGCATTCATTTTTTTCTCAAGTTCATTTTATTATGACTCCTTTATTTTTTTTCATGATTATTTTTTATCTTATCACTACAGACACATATAATTATTCTTGTGACTTGGTTATACAAAACTTTCTCACTTTAGTCATTCCTTCCCTACCATGTAATTAGTTAGTAAAAAATTCATCTTATTATAATCTCCTTTTACCTGTCCACTTTAGATATCTCTTTATTACCCTTTATTTCCTTTCAAAAATTAATCATACACATGGTTATACTTGACATAACATGTTAGTTCATCATTTATCTTAAGTGTTCTAGTCATTATTGTCTTTGGATACTTAGTTTCCATTAGCCAAAGCCTAAATCTCATTCATATGTATCAATCTATCTCTCATTATTGGTCATTCCAAATTCATATGGAGGATGATTCTTAAAATCCATAAAAATATTCAAAATCCAAATCATTTAACAAAAGGCAATGATCTAAAAGGAAACATTCAAAATTATCAAAAGTCAAATCACACTAAAAGATGTGATTTTAGGTAAATATCATTTTTCTAGTCAAAGATCAAGCTCCATAGTTGGCCTCATGATATATCTAAGGTCAATTAGGGTGTAGTAGGCTAGTAGATTAGGAAAGGAGAATAAAAAATCTTTTAGTGCTACCTACTTTGTCATGTAAGTACCCAATATTCATATTAGATCGATGGATCTATAAGGGGTCATGAGGAATGTGGAACACATCTTGGAAAAGTAAGTCCATTTTACTTTTCTTGTTAAAAACTATCTACATGATTTGATCTTAGTAGCACATTTATTTGCATACACATCTTTGTGTTTATAGCGAATAGGTATCCTCTATATATTTATGGTCACTAGTCACTGAGTGTCTTTTCATGTCCTTTACATGCCTCATATCTCCTAAGATATTCTCATAATATGCCTACATTATGATTCTTACATTCAATTTTTTTCTACCTATAAATTTCCCCTTGATAAATATTGTTTTATTCATTAATCACTCCCCCTAGGGATTCCATTTGTGGTTTGCATTACAAGACCATGGATAAGACCTAGTCTTCCTCACAAATTACCAAAATTTTCACATTACCATTCCAAACATCCAATTTTACCATATTTTCACATTATTTCCACCTAATTGGTGTTCCCTTTATGAGTTATAGTGTAAAATTATGGATAACACCTAGCCTTCCTCACAAAATTTTCCAATACCCAAGTCATCACAAAATTACATGTGTCAAATATGAGATAAGATGTGATCAATTATGAGTTACATGTCATTGACATGCTTCCCATATTAATTTAGTATGTTTTATGCTTACTTCATTAATATTTAACTTTTATCTTCTATTCTTTAGATTGCATGTAAGAATCCAACCATTTTTTTAAAAATTTTCATAATTCCCACTTGAATTAGTATGCTTAATTTAAAACCATTTTACCATTTTTTTATCTTTTATACTTCTTAATGTGATTTGGTATGATTGATTGACTTAATTGATTTGTTTTAACACCATTTTTATTTAATGTGCTTTTCATTTTATTATATTATTTTCATACTTCCAAATGTGATTTAGTGTGATTTTACTTGTTTTAATTTGGTATGACTCTTTCTCATGGTTTCAAAACAATTTTTTGCCCTCTTGTTTACCACTCTTTGGTTTCTTATACTTAGTCATCATTTTTTATTACACATTTCCTAATATGAAATAGTGTGTAGTACCTTTTTTTTGATTAATTATACTTTATGAAGTCCTTTTTCACCTATTTCTTTTTAACCATGCATGTGTCTTACATAATGCTAGAAAATAAAACACCACATATATTTCCAATAGCATATAAAACCAAATAAAATTATATGTGATATAAATAAATATATCCATCCATCCAAAACCATAAGCATAATACAAAAACATAAGTTCATTATCTAACTATAAACATAAAATACCATTGTATATATCATGTATTTTTAATACAAAAAATAAAAATACATTGCTCTAGCTCTAAGGTTAGGCTCTATCATGTCTATCTCATCTCCTATCCATGTTTCCCATATATTCTTGATAAAATCCCATCTAAATAGTATTCTATAATGAGGATGTTTAATATATGAAGCCTACTACCTATCCCTAGAGGTTAGCCACCTGGGCCTGTACCTATCTTAGCTGAAAGTGGTAGCCAAATGCATGGCTCTCTCCTGAGCCAAGACCTAAAATTCCTATGCCTCTCTTACTTCCAAAATTTTTGGTGGATATAACCCATATCCACATGTATTTAGTCACCTCATAGACTCCCCTACTAGTCTAAAATAACTTGCTTGAGCTAGGGCATATCGTACTTTAAAATCATCTAATGACTCTAATGTGCTAGAGTCATATGGTTTCATCACCCCATAAAGAATATCATGGAGTGTTCCCCTCACTAGGGATCCCCATATAGTCTCCTCCTCATATTTATGATCTATAAAATTCAAACTAGATAGACATTAGATCACATATATATCTCAGAAGCTATCTATCTAGAATTACACAAATATTATACTAGTATTTTATTATCAAAGATAAAACAAATTTTAACCATTTATTACTTGTCCAAGTGTCACCAATCACCATCTCCCCATTTTTATCAACCACTAAAAATAGTCTATCCATAAGTTCATCCTCTAAGTACCTTATCCATGGGACACCTCCCAATCAATTCAGATTCTAAGGTCACCACCCATGCACATCTCAAGCCTCACCTCACTGGTGCCTCTATAGACCAAATCTACCCTAGGTCAACTAATGGGTCATCTTGGATTACCACCCTCTATGTTATCACTTACCATTGACATCTCCATCAATGGTATAATCAAGGTGGTCACTACTACTATTATGGTACTAGCTATGGTACTTATGGCACTCCTGCATCCACATCCATGCCCTCTCTATTTGTTGGCTATCATGCTTGACCTATCCATAGTCTCTCACATCATGGTCTTATCTTTAATATCATAAATAATGATTCTCCACCTCCTCTCACCCTTATCTCTCTTACACATTGAGCCTAAAATGTGAGCACCATTATAGGAGCCACTACATCAAAAATTCTAAAATATCTTGATAAGTGTGTCACTAGATGCAACTCTACCCACTAAGTGTAGTGGCCCATGATCTACACTCATGCTAACTTTGGCACCACCATCCTCCAACTTGGCCAAACTATCATAATGTGTGCATAATTATACCACATAATCCCTCCTTATGTAATTTTCTATAGCACTAACACATGGGGCATGGCCTATGCCACCTAATCCTATCTCCATCTCAGCACCCAAAGAAACTGATCATCAACCACATAGGGAAACGTAGCTAAATGATACATCAGGATCCTCTCATATATCCAATCACTTAGCAATACCACTAACCCTAGGTCTTCTACCTTATGGATAAAATCCCATACATATCATGCATGAGCTAAATTTAGACAATAAAACCTAAGTCATAGAGTACCCCCTACACTAATATTGACTGACATAAGACTATTACATACATCAATACCTTTCTATCTAACTTGTGACATAATATTCATGTTATCATAATTCATACCACAACCTTCCATATGTCTATAATCTAGGAAATATAGACATCCAATAGACTCACCCTTAGTCTTGGGTAAATCCTATCCAAGTACATCACCCATTAGGAAAATGCCTGCCTCTCCTCTTGATCATCTAGTATCCTCATAATCATAGGTGTTATCTATATAATAAATCCAAGAAATACATGGACATCCTCCAAAGTGATATCAAAATCTATGGTATCCCCATCTACCACCCATATAAATGTATTATTCAAGCACTCCTAGGATCATAGGAACATGTCCATAAGATCAATACTCAATGGAACTCATCACAACTCCATGATGCCTCCTAAGCCTAGAATGACCAATCTAGCTTGGTCTACATTTGTCAAACACTGTAATAAATCTAGTAGACATGATGGGTCCACCAATCACTAAAATCTCTGGTGCTCATATAACCATAAAATAATAAAAGATGTATTAGACCTCCATGTCACTTATAATCAAAATACATTCTTTTAAATTTGAACAAAAATTAACAATTACTACCTTAGCCTAATTAGCCATTTTAGTACTTAATTAGGTACCTTAGGCCTAAAATTACTATATCAACTAATTTCCTACATTTTAGTACTATATTGACCATTTAGAAACATACTAAGTTGATCCTATAGTACTAGGTTAGCCATTTGGACTTAAACAACTAAGTTGGCCCTTTCATTTTACCCCCAAGTACTAAGTCAACCTTTTGACTTAACTAGCTAAGTCATCCAAGGATTATTATGTCGACCCTCTTCAAATAACTAAGTTATCCCATACCTACTAGGTAAGCCATCTTAAGTCCTAATTTTTTACCTGTTAGGTCAACTGGGTCAACTTATTTCTTTCAAACTGACGATCCTTTGACCTTTTGTAATAAATGCTTTTGACATTTATTACTTTGATCCCTTTCGAACCCAATTCCCCATTTGACCTCTAATTTACATAAAAACTTCTTGTGGTTCATCCTAATTTATATATTTGGTTTAAATTACAAATTTATATAAAACACTCAATTTTAAATAATATACTTAAAATAAATTTGAAATTATTAATTACATACCTATACTACACCCACTATGACCGTTAGGCATCCTCCTTGTCTTAGTTGTTGTTATCTTCTCGCCATCTTGGCTCTTTTAGCTTTTGATAGGTCTCTCATAGCTCTAATTTTCTCTCAGAATAGTCAAATAATAGCAAATTCATTCTTTTTCACCTTATTTAAAGTAATTCACAATTACTTACCCTTGAAATATTTACCATCAGATTCCTTATTTTGATCATATCTTTATTTTTACCAACTCATTTTTTGAATCATAAAAAGTTTTTAAATCCTAACATCATAGAGACTATTTTATAGTATTATATGCCTATATTTCAAAAAAAATGATTTTTTTACTCTTTTTAACACTAATCTATAAATTTTCACTTAATGTTCCTCATATTTGATGCCTTCATATATCTCACATCTATTTTTCATTGACAATACTAAGGCAAGAAGAGGTATGTATTTTTCAATTATATCATTTCATTTATCTTATTTTTTCCTTATTGCACATTATTTAACATCAAAATTATGTGTCATCGTGTTATATTCCCAAAGTACCATCCCATGTTACACTTATCTAAAATGTGATGAGCTTTGAGTGGGGCATATGTATACACATAATATTTTCAAAATTTTATCAATTACTGATTCTCTTTATCTTGTAGGAACCTATCAAGTCTCAATCTCTCTAAGTGCACACCTTTAAGGAGTGCATCAAGAAAAGGGTGAGAATACCATTAGTACTTCATAAGATTGTTGTCCCTTTATCTAATTTTTATCTACACACTTTTCTCTTGAAAAACATCCTTAATATTTTTATTCTCTTGTACACTCATCTAGTCTTTTACCACCTTTAATACCCCTTTTCCTAACCTAAAACCCATTTTGATAGTTTACATTACTAGGTCAACTTGGTCGACCTTGTACTCTTATTGGTGAAACTTATTAGGGTCTACATTGGTTGTTGTCTAACCTAACCCATGACCTAGTGAGTTTTTGTCAATAATGATACTAGGTCAACTAGGTTGACCCTATCAATTGAAACTTTTAGAAAGGCTTAGGTTTAAATATACCTATATATACATAATAATTTCATTATTATTTAGAGAAGAGAATAAAAAGTAAGAGATGTTGTGCATCTTCTAATTCACCATTCTACTTGAGGAAAAAGTTTAGGGTTTCATACTTTCTTGGGAGAAATGGATTTTATCTTATGGAGAAGGTTTTTGGATGCATTGATAGGTTTTATAGCCTATATCTAATTTATCATTGGCATCCTTACATACCACAATAACCTACTACAAAGCACATCGGCTAAGGGAGAGATTGAGGCTCAATGGATTCATCTTTAATGGTAAGTATTCCTAACTTTGTTCCTCCTTTGTAAGAGTAGATAGTTATGCTTTTATACTTATCTTCCATACATTAGGATTTTGTATAAATTGATGTGAGTATTTTATACATGTTTAATTTTGTTTTTTATTACTACCATCTTATTCCACAAGCTTTGGTGAGCACTAGATTATATTTATTTTCTTTACTTGTTATTAGTATAGTGAATATAAAAACATAGGACTTAGTTAGGGTTATTACATAGTTTTACTTGATTAGAGGATTTGGAACCATTCCTAGTGATATTATTTGTGATAATAGATCCCCTAATTAGGTCTAGTAGATTTGTATTCATCATGTTCTTTATTATCTAATGTATCACCAATCAAAAGTATAAGTAGCATCTATCTTCTCTGAGCTAGGATTGATTTGTGGATCTAATGCATTTTTGATTGCATACACATGTAGGGATATATCTTATAATTCTATAAATATCACTCTTGGGATATTTTTTAAATGCTTCAAACATTTAATATGATTGATTCTATGCTTTATATAAATATATGGATAAATATGTTAGAATAAAGTGTTTGTGTAGTTGATTAATTTATCTTTTGCAAGTGTTTGCTTGGTATTTTGTAGATGATGAATTAGAATGGTTAGGATTGTATTTACACCACAAATTTTGAAAATATCTCATATTAGGGTTTAATAATATAAATAGGTTGACTTGTAGGTTTTGAATCATTTGAAATTTGGATCAAATTTGGCTACTAGACACTAGATAAATATCTACACACTATCATTGTTGGTAGTATCCCTATGGGGCTGTTAGTGTCCAAAAGGATAAAAAAAATAGGTTTGGATTTGAAATAAACATTCACTTATCTTTATTAAATTTTAAGATTCTTTTTACTACATGAGATTAAGGTCAGTAGAATGATATGGATTGACCTAGGATATAATTATTTAGGCACAATGAGATGGTGAATATGATACTTAACATCCTATGAAAAATTAGTAGACAAAAATGTAACTAACAAAAATGTAGCAATAAATTACATAGTATTAAAAATATAGTATGATAAAAACCTATTATGACAAAACATCATGAGGATAAAATGTAGCGAGGAAAAAATGTAGTGGTATTGGTAATGTTGTGAAGATGACATGACTTTTAGCTAAACGTCCAAACTCATGAAATCATGTTTTCCTCTATTATTTTTCTTGTAAATTTGGTGTATTACTTTTCTACCATGACATGTTAACTACTATCACCCAAATGAATTAGACGACAAATGAAAAATGTGATAATCACTAAAATGTCCCAATTATGCTCTTTGTGACATTTTATCAACATTACCAAAACACTACATTTTTTCTCACTATGTTTTGTCCTCGTGACATTTTTTTCATACTATAATTTTACCACTGGATTTTTTACTACTATATTTTTATCTGCTATGTTATCATATAGAGCCTATAAACTAAGAGTAGAGCCTTAATTGATATTTTTAAAATGTAAAAGACTAAGATACTATAAATATTCATTTCAGTATCTATAATAATGTATTTGTTATCTGTAGTATTTTATATGGGGAAGAGTATATAGGGTTATAATCTGAAATAATTTGATTACATTCACTATTAGATTATAAAAGGTGATTTTAATTATAATAAAATTAACATCGAGTGTATGGGAAAATTTGTTCAGGGTCAAAACTAATTTATCTAAATTTATATATAAATAAAACACTATTTATAAAATAAAATATTATTTATTTGATAATTAAAATTTTAAATGGGGTACGTTTAAAAATGTTAGGATAGGTAAAGTATGGTGATAATTTAGGTTAACATAGTATAACTAACATATTGCTGTATATAACTTGTTAGTTAAGGGAAAACATAATTTAATTGAATTAAAGTGAGTTTAAATAGAATTACAATTAAAATATTCAAAACAAGGTAAACTACGTTGTGGAGGGAAAAATTGGATACAAATAAAATTTTATTAATGTATATAATTACTAAGGAAAAATGATAATTTCCATGAAAAAGAAAAATAAAAATAAATTATCTCTATAAAATAAATTTCAATTGGGTTGATTTTGAATCTAATGTAGCTTATAGAATATAATTTAAAATATAATAAAATATATTTCTTACTTGTGTAAATATATTGGAATTAGTTTCATTTTTTAAATTTAAAATAACTTACAAAATCTAATTTAACAAATAGGAAAACTTATTACTTATTTGTGTAGACAAAACAAAAATAATAGGTAAATTTATATTTGACATTTTTCAATTCAATTATTAAATTATCTAGATTAGTCTTTCTTTATCTCTATAAAGTTAAATAAATAAATGGGTCTATTTATACCCTAATTTATTTAATTTAATTTTTTATAGTTTAAGCTAGTTTGTATATATATTATAATAAATGTGTAATTAATTTCATACTTAATATAGACTAGAAAAACTAAATTTATTCTTTAACTGTTTTGTTAGAGATCATACCCAAAATTTTGTTATATAATAACCTTATCTTAATTTTTCATTCAAACACATTGTTAAAATAAATTAAAAATAATATGAATTATCACTAGTCACATTTTGATTTGATTTTGCTTGGACGAGATGGTCAATTTTTTCATAAGTATTTACTAGTTAAAGGATTTACTAAAAGAACATTGATTATACATAAATAGATATGTAGGAAGATCAGACCATTTTATCTCGAGTATTAATGTAGAATAAATTAGGGTCAATGTTATTTAAACTCTTAGTAGAAATGAAAAAATATTATTAGTTTTTCTTACAACATTATAAAAGGTGTAAAAATATAAGTTGTCATTACATAATAAAATCTAGTCTCCATAATTAATAATGGCATATGTGATAAGTAAAATTGTCACAAGACATTGCAAGAGGATTCCCTAGGGACTAAGAGAGGCAAGGATGATGGATCTAAACATGAATCTTAAGAGGGGGACAAGTTTAAAATGGGGATGAGAATAATTAATCCCATCTTGTTCTAAAATTAAAAACAATAATCCACTCATATGGGGAATTCTATAAAAAGGAGATCTCACCCAGTTTATATTGAAAATTGTTAAACATGATTCCATATTATCAATAGAATATTATGTTGTAATGAACTTTTTTCATAATTTAATTAATAAATCATAATAAAAATAAATTATAATATAATATATGATAATCCAGTTCAAGGGGACAACCTCTAAATCCTTAAAATAAGATACAACTCACATATACCCTAATTTGCATGAGACACACTCATCCCTATATATAAAATAAATTGGAGAGTCACACCCATTCATCCCACCCTCAAATATTGATAATTTGGCCTAAATTAATAATTAACTAATGAATTCAAATATTAGTGAAGAGCGTATAATAGGTTAAGGGCTTACCATGCCCCTATGCTTCAAAATAATATTGCCCTCGATGTTAAACAACTCTAGATGATGTTTTAGAAATGCAACCAAAGTTAGAGTTTGGTACTAATTCGTGGTCATCATATTAGGTCACATTAGCTTCAAAATCATTGGACTCATCAATGTATAATGATTTGTTCTTAGCACATGTATGACATTTACTCCATTTTTTATTATAATTGAAAAATTATATTTTTACCTATTTATTATCAATTTGGTGAGGATTCAATATTGTAGGCTAAGGGAAGGTTGGTATAGGACCCACACACTCTTCTATAGTAGTGAAATACATTTGGTTGACTAGATCTATTTCCTCTAACCTATGAGCCTTAATAATAGATTCATAAATAGTAGCTAGATTAAACATGCATACCTCATGTTCAATGTGGTCTTGGAGACCTTCAAGAATTCATTCATGTGCCCTTTAGTAATTTTATCCACAAACAAAGAGAGGTTTCGTAATTGATGAACTTATATAATCCTTTACCAATCTTTTTGTCATAGCTTTTCTAGCTAGCTAAAGTGGTTATCACTCACATTATCAGTATAGTGGAGTTGTAGCACCTCTGTAAAATCATATTAGGTGATATTGAGAGATTTATTATTATTTTAAGAATAAAACCATCTATACCAAATGAATTATTTTGGTTCTATATATAGGGATTCCATGACCACCTTTTTCCACTAGAAATCTGGTGGATATCAAAAAAATATCCATTTGGTTGAGACAGGTGACTATATTCTTCCCATCAAACTTTTGCATTTCTTCTTTTAACATTATGTTCCTTGGATGAAAAGTACTTGAATTTGGATTGGGATGGATAAAATATCCACTTTGGTTTGGTTGTGTAATTGTGTTAGGTGGTTGGGTTGTATAATTATTCTTCAAAGTTATCGCCAAATCATCTAAGGTATCTCGTATGGTCTTCATTTTTGAATGTAGGCCTTGTACCTTATATTGTATGTTGTGCATATCATACTCAAGTTAGATAACTTTGTGATTTGGTATAGAAAATTTGAGAATAACTGATTCAATAGATCCCCTTTATGAATCCATATCTTCTTTATTAGAAGTTTTACCTAGAGTTTCAACACCCTTACCTTGGACCTGAGTTTTTGGTCTTATCATAACAAGGCTTGACAATGTTAATCATGATTATCATTATTGACCAAGTGACTTTGATATTTTAATCCTATAATTAGAAAACACAAAAAATGGACCCAATCTATAGTTATTCAAGATTTTAAAAATGTAACAAAATATGAAAAATTCTTTATATTTTGTGTTGTAGAGTAATTTTATGAAAAATGGGGAATTTAAAAAGGATCTTCAAATCTCTAAATTTTTATTGTGGATTATTTATATGATTATCCAACTTTGGTAAAAAATAACATAAAAAATCACAATGGTTTGTGAGATATAGCAAAAACAAAATTCTATACCAAAATTGATGCTCCAATACCACTTGCAATAAACTTTCTTCACAATTAAAGTAATAAATAATTATATAACAAAAATATAATAGATTGTATGATAAGACACTTTATTGGGGTAACCTCCAAATCCTTATAATAAGATATAGTTCACATATAACCTGGTTTGATTAAACCACACTTGTCCCTATATATAATGAATGGGGAGTGTTATACCCATTCATCACAACTTACATATTTATAAGTCAGCCTAAAGTAATAATTAACTAATGAATGCAAATATAAATGAAGAATGTGTCATAGGTTAAGGGTTTAAGATCTATTTCTTGAAAATAAATTTTGGTTGTAATGAGGGGCATGTATATGGAATTATCTAAGTAATTCATAGTAGATGTTATGGGACTTATTATCCATGGCCTCAAGTATTATAAGGATAAGATCATGAATGATGAATGGGTTTTAAAAAAATCAACTATACTAAAAAATCTAAGGAGGTCACAAAAATATTTAGGGTACCAATCTAATGGAGGCTTGGGTGGAGGCATGTAAGTAAGTTATGATGTATCTAACCATGGACTCAAAATTAAACCTTGTTCACTCTCATCATTTCATGGTGTTAAATAATTTCAAGGATATTTAAAAAATGATCCTCCCCTTATTTATTTTTCATTCCTTAGAGGATTCAGTGGTGGATTTTAAATGAAATAATAAGTTTTTTTTAGTTTACCAATCCCTCATTTTGATGCCCTTTAAGAGAACTTATATGGGGAGGAGAAATAAGGCGACCATGACCCTTATCTCCAACTTGACCTAAATAAAAGCTAAGGAAAGGTTAAAGTGTGAGTAGTTGGATAATGATGTTGTCAACACAAAAAAATCAAGACTGGTAAACTAAGAAACAAGTTAATTGTAGACTCTATAGATTTGAAGGAGTTGGTTAAATATTTGGTTAGGACCTTTGTGAAGGGGGATAGCTTGGTGATCATTTTGGCTATAATATCCCTAGATATCCCTAGTCCAATGGATACTAATTTGATTGAGGTAAGGTCACCAAAGGAAAGGTTGCTCTCTTTAGAATTAAAAAATGATTAAGGCCCTATAACTTAGGGAATTGAGGAAAGAGATTAAAGACATACATTGGGTCCTTTTCATGAAGTTTGTTTTATGGCCAAGGATGGCATTGATTCTAACATTGACGTCCCATAGGGCAAATAGTTGGATGAACCTATGAATTCTCTAGACAATGGACTGGAACTATTGCTACTCCTCACTCGACACCCTAAAGCATCTCCCTTATATTTTATGTTGAAAGATGAAATTTAGTATGTAAATAAGGACCTAGCTCCATGGACTATGGTAATCCCTTTAAGATCCCCATTTAGGGCCTTTGGTGTAGCTCCTTTTAGATCTTGACTTTTTGTCTGGTTAGTTTTTTAGATTAGTTTGGCTTGTTTTGGTGTTTCTTATTTCTTTTTTATATTACTCATTTTTTTTGTGTTTAGTTATTTATATGATTGGGTAATCCATGCCCCTGGTTTTTTGTTTTTCTCTCTTGGATACCTAGGCCTCTTGTTATTCCAATGATGGATTCCGCACTAGTTCAATGTGGGTTTAATATAATCTGACCATTATCTAATGTTTATTATAATTCCTTGAATTCATATTAAATTCACCTAAAATAATAAATAGTAAATTTTAAACCTATTATATTTTAAAATAATAATTGAAAGACAATATAATAGATCTCATAAGCATAATATCACATCACATTAAAATAAGAGTATCTCTAGATAATATAGTAAAATATATAAAAAAAACTTGAATATATAGCTAAGATATTTAAAAGGTGAAACTTTATATGTAATAATAATAATAATAATAATAATAATAATAATAATAATAATAATAAATGTTTTATTATATGATGACTATTATCCTCAAAGTAAGTTCTATATATATTGTAATTACGCTAGATAATTGTTGACTACTTTGACCCAAATTCAAATTAAGTAAAACCCCTATGTAATTCAAACTTGTCATAGGGTATCCTAGGTTAGAAATGTGTAACATGGTCTTAATAAGGTCAAACATTTTGTTTTCACCCTTGTCACATTTATATAGTTAATCATATGTCATCATAGGTCACCTTTTGGGTTATTAAATGAACTTGTATGGTTTATAAAAGAGGATAAGTGTTTAAAAATAATATTAAATGTAACATATGTTATTTGCATGTCAGAGATGGTATTTTTGAACTAACAATTACAATTTTAACATGCAAAAGAGAAGATCAAGTAGTTTTAGGCAATTGTCAGCCTATACAATAGATATGGCATGTGGGAGGAATTAAAAAGTGTAACTTCAGGTCCCCTTAGTTAATTTACATGATCAATAATCTTTGATAGACCTAAAATTGAGAAAAATTGACCTCTCTTTCCCATCACTCTCCTAGACAAGGTTAAATAGGTGAACCAATTTCTACTTGGTACAGATAATAGGGGAAGAGTTAAATAAAGTGATTTTAGTGGGTGATATTAGTGTTTTTGTAATCAAAATTCATTTCCATATTTTCAAATTTGGTGATATATGCTTCATGAAACATTTTTAATAAGGTTGGCTTCTTAAAACTAATTACACATCCCCAACACCTCATTTTTCCTTCTCTATTTACATTGATTTGAATAATCCAAGTGTTGTAAGTGATATTTAGGAGTATGATCATCCTTATCAAAAGGTTTTATTCTTGTTTTCACATGTGAATGTGATTAAATTGGCAAGATCACTCTCATTTTTCTAGTGCAAGATTCCATTCGAAGTCTACAAATAGTGTTTTATTAGTGGTAATGTCTTACTTTCCTATATTGGTCTTTAAAAAAGGTAATGTTATTTAAAACCTATCATGGCATGGTGACTATTCCATCTGTTTAAGTTTAAGTCTCAAAAGTGGCATTGATGGAGTGAAAGTTCCAAGACATAGTTAGGTTTCCTTGTGACTGTCACCTATAGTCAAGAGAAGCTAAGCCTTAATCAGTCATGGTGATGAAAAAAGAAGGTTTAAAGGTTGTTAAGGGAATATAAAAGTGGAAAATATAAAAATAATCAATTAAAATATTTATATATTGGTTGTGATAACCAATTACCCACACATAATCTTATATCCTATAGACCTACATGCAATCTCCAATGCCCTGAGTTCAATCCAAAAGAGGTAGAGTAATGTGAATGGTAGATGTTTGAATTTATTTGAAACCTTCATTGAGGTTTGAAAATGTAGAGAATGACATTGTAATAATGGTGAGGTTATTATATGTAGGCAAATTTTATTCCATTTTCACAATTTTATAAAGTTGTAATTGAGACAATTCACCTTAACTTATTTGAATCATGTTTTGTTCATATAAGGTGAACTGCTTTGAAGTCTAGATATGCATAATCTTTTACATATCTATCCCAAGCCTAAGGTAAATTTATTGAAATATAAAATTGGTTATATTATTAATATGGAATGATTTTTTGGTAATTTATAACTCAAATAGGTCTTGACCTGAAACACTCAATAAAGATTGTGTTCAAATGACTAAAAGCAACCTAATTTATAGTGACCTATAGTGGTGAGTGAACTATGCTCTCAAGGCATGAAATGAACTCATATAGGTATAGAATTTTATTGTGAACTCAATAGGATTAAATAATATGAGATCTAATGTCAAGGAAAAAATCAACATCTACATTAATCCCATTATTCTCCAAATGAAGCATCTACAGTCTGACTATAGACCCATATAGTTGATGGTGAGAAATAAGAAGTTGAGAGATTTACAATCATATATGTCCATAAAATTTTTAAATGAAAAAATTATCTTATATATAATCAAGAGAATATAAATTAGTATTCTCACACAAATGAACACCTATAGAGGTCTCATAACTTATACCTATTACCACCTACAGGTTGACTTAGTCTACAAATAAGCTTTGACTGGTCAAGAGAGATAGTTTGAAGGTTGATAGAGGTTTATAATGGATATATAATATTGATAAAAATCTCATAGTGGAATTATCAATTTAATATATTTCTAAAAGAAAATAAATAGAGAAAATGCAAGTTTCTAACTCCACAATATACCTGAGGTTTTAGACCCTGCAGATTGTCACTAGGATTGAGAAGCTATTCTTAAGTTTTGAAATGTTGAGAGAGTTTTATAAGTGATCTAGATCTAAATATTTGTATATAATGTCATAAATAATTATTCAAACCATCCATATCCTTAGTTAGGCCAATCACATAGGGGATATGACCTTTTTTATCTCAGATAGAGGGTAATCCCAGTCAAGACCAAACTGCATGATTGGTACATGAATGAAGAAAGGGATGAAATTAAGAGTTTTGGAACACTATGGAGTGATTTATAATGTTTATTTGAACATTAAATTTTTTTTATAAGACTTTAAAGTAAACCTAAATAATTGGTGGTGGTCATATACACACAAGCACACAATTAGTCCTATTAGGTTTAAAATTAAGCCTAAAACCTCAAGGTGCATATTTCTACTACCATGACCACATTATATTATTAATAAAGTTTATAACATTATTTATATAGTATAATAATATTTGGAACCATCAATTTGTAGGAGACTACACAGAGGGGTCATTTTTGGCCTAAACTCACTTTAGGGGTGTCTAGAATGCAATCAAAGAGCTCAAGAGCCATCTTCAAGTGATCATATCTTATTAAATAATTTCATGGTACCTTAAGGAGATATTAATATTTGAATGGGGTCCTAAAATTCATCTTAGTGGATTTTTTTTAGAGATTGAGTATCTAATTTTAATAAACAATTGTTAAGAACCATAATAGTTAAAAACCCTCCTAAAACCCTTGCCTAGACTTGATGGATACAATATGAAAGGATATTAATAAAAGAGGGGTAAAATGGAAATGATAATGTTTTAAAAATGTCTATCACTATATCATGACTTATTACATCTACTTTTTCCATACAATCAGTTATATAGACATGGTAAAATCTGGGTTTCTTGCAAGATTTATTGTGTTTTGTAGGTACACAGGAGAATTGGATGATGAAATTTATTGAGGGAGGTCAATAGGAAATTATTATAACTACATATACTCATATATCACCCAAATAATCATATAAAATCCTCTTTTACATTGTTCACTACAAGCAGTCTTAGATAGAAAGACAAAATGAGAAGTGACTCCCTAGTGAGAAGATGAAAGGTTTGTTTTTGGATCCTTTTAAGGTCTAAATAATGGATTAGAATACAAATGGAATTTTAAAATTTTTTGTAACACATATTACATGGATTTAATTAAGAAAATTTTAGTCAATTTGATGACAAATATGAATATTGAATCCAAAAAGGCTAGTAAGTGATTGCAGACAATGAATACAGGTGTCAAGAGGGAGGCTATCAGTAGGGAAGTATCTGATGACTATCATACCTTATTTACACCCTACCTAAGATACTTAATATGTATCAAGACTTACTATTTTACTTTCAAGTCTTCAATTGATGCTTCATCATGAAGACATTTTTTAAGAAGGCTATTTGAGGACTTTATGCTAGTTTGAAGAGTTTTTCATGCTTCAGATGGACACTTATCTAATAATACCTTCCTGGTATATTATAAAATTAATTATATTTAAATTTAACTAGTTTCAAAGTATTTAAACTTGGATTTATGACCTTTCCACTTACCTCTTTATCTTTCCTCTCACATGCTCTATAAATGCGAGCCATTTTGGCTTTTGTAATTGAATCCACACCTAGTATGGTGAAGCCTTGCTAGTTTGAAAACTATATTTTACTTTGAAATAAATATTTTCAATCTGGTTTTGATCTCATAATTTTTTTTATCTAAGTGTGTGAAGTGGTGTATAGTGAAATGTCAAGTGATTAGTATCTATCATTGTTTTCTCTTTATTCTTCCATGTTTGAAGCAAGTAGTTCTCCCTCTAATAGGTCACATGAAGTGTATCTAGTGTGCTTGAATATATTAAAGTGTAAAGAGTAGAATTATTGTCTAAAATATAACCTATTTTTTACTCAACTTGAGTATTATAATGCATATCACCTCCATATTTGAAACACTAATGTTAGATCATTCTTAGATGTTGAGACTAGTGTTGTGAATCAAGTTTAATAGTGGAAGTGTATGATAGTATTATGGAGATAATTAATGTTTATCACCTTATTAACATAGGTTAATTTTCATCTTACTTCTATCCATTTTCATCCAAGTAAGCAATTAAGTGCAAGTGATAAGCTATCTAAATCTAATCTAGGTGGCTAGCCCTTAAACATAGAGGTTTACCTCTACTATAGGCAAACCATAGGTCTAAAGGTAATCCAATGTTTCACTTAATATATATTAGGATTGACCAAACATATCTTGGGTTAAATATTGAGTGAAAATAGTTTTATAACACTTGATGATACCATTATCTACAATACATCTTGTCAAGGTATCCTGGTCTTGACAACATAACAACTACATATGGTATTCTACACATTATTTAGTGATTCCATTCAAGGTAATATATAATTATCGACCAATTTTTATAATTTCTTGTATTTATACTTCATGGTCCTTAGTAGGTAAACTACTAGTATAGGTATCAACCCCATAAACCCAATCCTTTAACTTGAACTTCCTCTTCAATTTTAACATCCTCAACCTATCTTGACCTTTGAAGAAAAAGAATAATTTACAAGCCAATAATGTTAAGAGAGTGAAGAGGAACTTGAGAAAAACATGGCTAAATGGTATCCACATACATTAACATTAAAAATCTTATCAACCTCAATGCATATGATGATATACCTATTAATACTACATACAGTGTTCCCACTTTCAATAGGGAAGGTCATGTCACTGCAAGTGAGAATATTAGGGACATCTCTAGCTTCTGCAACTTTCATAACATCACTAAAGTTAACATTGAAACTAGGTTACATTCCATGTATCTTATAAGTAAGGCCCTTTATTGGTAAGGGACATTATCATGAGGATGTATTACCTATTGGGATGAATTTGGAGAGTTGCTAATGTAAAGGTTTTAAGACAAAAGTGATCACACATCACTCATTCATCAACTCAATTTAATTTAATGAGGTCCTAAGGAGACTATGCATGATTTTAATGAGACATTTAAAATAACTTGGTATAAGATGATTCCTCCCATAAGACCACTTTCAAGATTTGTTTTCATACATACCTAAGGGATATTAGAACTAACATAGACATCATGTTGTAGTATATGAGTGGTTACACCTTAACTAAAGCTTATAACCTATCCATTAAAGCTAAGAATGCCATAATACATGATAGTAAAATCCCTCCAAAATTATCGATGACTTTTTTTACCAACACGTCTACTACTAATCCAAATTTTATTCTAATTCCAAATGTAAATACAAAATCCAAAGCTTCCCCAAAGATATTGGAAGATGCCATTGATTTTAATGCAAAATGCAAGGCCTTAAAGGCTCAAGTTAGGCAACTCAATCTATATTATGGAGTTAATCAAAAACCCTATCCCAATCCTTAAAAATTAAATAAGTTCTTACCTCAAAATTTGGTTAAGGGAGAGGTCAAGGCCATCCTAACTTCAATAGGATACCCAATACACATAAGCCAACTTATACTTCTAATGCATGAACTATCTAGTCCATAAAAATTTGGTCCAAGGAGAAGAATGGTAGTAAGGATAATACATGGATGAAAATTAAGATGGGGGAAAATATTTGGTATCTTAAGGGGGATTCAATCCTAAATTATCATTAGAATATGATAATTTTAGAGTAAAATACTGTACATTTTGTTTTAAGTTTCAGTTGTGCACTCCAATTTTTGACCTTGTATGTTTCAATTTTGAGGCAGTGAGGGTTTTGACACAGAGCCCAGGCATGGGTTTTAATTTTGCCTAAGTTTTGTCTAAGTCTTAAATTCATGTGGAACATGCCAAGTGTCATCAGTTGGGACACATTATAATTTCTATAAGTTGTGTGGAACATGCCACATGTCATGTTATATACCCACAGAGCTCAACAAGTGTCAACATCAGTGTTTTAGTTTCTTATAAGTTTCAAAAGCTTCTTTCAATAAGCTTCTCTCAGAGTCCTATAGAGGGCACCAAGTGGAAACTATGAAATTTTTTAATATGTTTCTTTAAATGCATCAAAAAGTGTTGCATGTCCCTTGTTAAAGCTCAGCGGAGACTGCCAAGTGTCAACATTTGTAGTTTTATCCTTTTGTTTCATTATTGAGTAAGGACTATGGTGGGCCCTAGGTGAGTTGATATAGTAAGTAGAGCATACCAAGTGTCATCATCTGTATGACTCTAAATGAGTCCTAAATGTTTCTATAGTGTTTCTAAACAGAAGAGGAAGCTGCCATGTGTCATCTTCTTTAGGACTCTCAAAAGGTATCTAAAGCTTCTATAGATAAGTGGAAGCTGCCACATGTCTCTTGTTAGACTAGAAGATGCTTCCAACTATCTTTGCCTATTTCATAGTGGGAAATGCCATGAGTATCTGTTAGCCAATGAACTTGTAGACAGGCTAGTCATTTTAGATCCAAAAGATATCTTCTGTTAGACACTTTCAATTAAGTTCTAGTTCGGTTAGACCATTGGGATTTAATCATGTGGGAAATCTTGAGCCAGTCCTATGATATAAATATGGTTTTAAATCATAGGTTCAAAAGAGGAGATGAAAAAGGAAAGGGAGAGAATTTTTTGCATATAGATTGTAGTGAGAGATTTACAAGAAGTTTTGAGACTTTCTTAATGTGGCCAGTAATATCATTTGCCTTTATCTATTTTCTTAATTAAAAAAGTTTTTATAACTATGCATGTATTAGTGCCTTTTATGTGAATGGAAAATTAACAAGAAGACTGAGTTCTGTGCCTTTGCTGATATTTTCTATGTTATTGAAAAATCATCTAAGTTGTGAGCCTTTGATTCTATTTGTTTTCATCTTTTACATTGATCATGCATTGTTTGCTCTTTAATGTAATTGAATCCTAAAGATGGCTTCACTATGCTTAGTATTAAGGAATGAATCATACTAAGGTGCATCACCATAGTTAAATTTTCTTTCATTGCATTGGTGATTCCATTTAATTTTCATCCCTTTTTCCCATAATACATTTGAGATAAAGAAGAGTTAGGTTCTTTAAAATATGGAGGTCATTTCAGGTCACAAGTCCCACATTCCTAAAACTTCCAATGTTGGTGTTGGAAATAGTGTAATTTTAAGCATTAGCAGTTTTTAACATGCCTAATGGGACTATCTCTTGAAGTTTCTTTCAAAATTGTATGAACCAGAGAGCTACAAGAAGTCAGATTTGTGGACTAGTAACAAGAGCTCAATCTACTATGAACCCAGGTATTCTCTTACCACCATTGATAACTAATTAAAGAAGAAGGGTCAATCAATTTATATCAACACCAAATCAAACATGGGAGCACCTATAGCCCCAAGGAATTATGCAAATTAGAATGCTGGCAATCCTCTGATTCTCCCAGTACCACCAACCACTTGGGATCCTATTCCAGTAAATGCCCTAAAAGCTCTACCCAAATTCAATGGGGAAGATTTCAAAACACTTGAAGAACATCTACAAGATGTGTCTAATGTTTGTGCAATACATGTGATCACACAATAGAATGTGGCTATAATATTGTTAGCAACTTCTTTTAAGGGGAAGGCTCTAGACTGGTACAAATCTTTGACCCCAAATATAATATCTACATAGGATCAGCTTGGAGATGCTTTCTTTGCAAGATTTAAAGAAAAAGGTGATAAATCTTCTTTGTTGCAACAATTGATTACTATCAAAAGGGTACCACAAGAAGTAATGACCGATTTCAATTCAAGATTTCAAAAGACTTGGGAAAGAATTCCTACTACAACAAGACCATTAATAGGTATGGCTATAGTATTTTATCTTAAAGCCTTAAATTTAGATATATCAGTAATGATTCAGTCACTTGGAGGTCAGACTCTGCCAGAAGCCTATGACTATGTAGTTAGATCTGAAAATAACTTAATAGATGCTAGAAAGTTGCCCCCAAGGCCTCTCATGCCCATGTTTCTAGAGATTACCTTACCTTTACCTCAAGAAGCCCCTAATCCCATAGCCCCACCTATTTTTATGTATAATTTCCTTAACAACCTGCTAAAATAGCTATCCCTATCCAATCATCTGAGATGGATGATGTCAAGAACATCTTAAGGACATTTTCTAATGAGATAATTAACCTAAAAAGATAGCAAATACATTATCCTAGACCCTAATATCAAGGCTACCAAGGAAATATACCTCCACCATAGCCAAATTAGTATCAGGGTCCTCAAAGACAAACTAACCCTCATCCATCATAATAATTAGTTACAGTCCCTACACCCTCATAGACTGTTCCCCCTAATCCAAACAAAGAGATTGTTCTAGGGTAGAATAATTATGTAGATGACACCAATTCCTAGTGTTTCCCTTGTAATAATGCTCATATGCCTAGAGAATGTCTTAGGGGTAATATACAACAAAAGATAGCAGAGTAAAGAAGAATGGATGGAAAATTTGTAAATACTTCTGACACTCAACCTTACCAATCCCCTAATATGCAAAATTCATTCTTGGTGGCTCAGATGTAAGGGATGTCCTTACAGTAAGAAGAAGAAATAGCCCTTGAGCATGCTCCATTTTCATGGGTTGAAGATGAAGAGTCAGTATTCTTAAATGAAGCTTCTACTTCCAAGAAGCCATTGGTACAATCAAATTACTACACTAGAGCCAATAGAAGGATGATGGAATGGCTTAAAGTCACAAATAATGAAATTATAGATATTCCTCCATTTCAAGGTCATCAAAACATAGCTACTAGACAAGAAATACCACAGCCAATGCAGAACCAAGTAATTTCTGGACAAGTTCAAGAAAAATCAAGGTACTCTTATTATTCAAGAACCCAAACACTAGGACCATTGAATGTGGTGGATCAGCTGAAGAGGACCCCAACACATGTGTCAATATGGGACATATTAACTGTTCTTGAGTAAAAGACACTATTACAAGAAGCTCTATAGAGCCAAGCAGTGCCTAAACATAATGGTACCAAAGGAGGACCTACTGATAAGGAAAATCTCAATGACACGGTTCCTCTATAGACAATAGCTCTTTTGAACAATGCACCAGATGTAAGAAAATCTAGAATAGAGCCCTTTTATTTGACTTTGATAGTTGGAAAGAAACTGTTACATAATGCAATGATAGACTTAGGGTCCAGTACTATAGTAATGCCTAAACAAACAATAGATTCTTTAAAAATAAAGTATGAGCCACTTACTAGAGGAGTTATGCAAATGGATGGGAAATTGGTGCAAACAATAGGGAAAATTAAACAACTCCCATTGCAATTGTATACTTTCCCTAATATAATTATCAATCAAGATTTGATAATCATAGATATACCCCCTATATTTGGCTTATGTTTATCCAGAGATTTCACAGCCAAGATAAGAGGTTATATGCCACTTCATTGGTCTCACCTCATCCTAAGAACAAAATATGGTACAAAAATGAAAATACTATCTGAGTCACTATCTAAGGATCACATCACCAATGAACCAACCCCAACATTAGAGATAGCTCATGCTATGCTGAATAAGGAAGAAAGGGTCTTTGTTGAAGAGTTAGGTGACTGGACTGAACATGACCAAGAGGAGGAAAATAATTAGTTGTTAACTATGATGCAAAGTGACCCATATGGAAATTATGACTCTACTGGTCTAGGCACTTATGTCATATTTGATGAAGACAATGAAATCCCAAATGTTTAAAGGGAAGAAATGCCAAAGACTAAAGAATCTGAAAAGGACTCAAAAATTTGGACCTTAAATTTTGATGGGGCTAGAAGTAAAAATGGTGTTGGAGCAGGAATTTGTCTTATTGCTCCAAATAGTGAGAAATTTTTAAGAGCTATCAGTTTCCAATTTGCTTGTACTAATAATGATGTTGAATATGAATCCTTAGTACATGGGCTCATGTTAGCCAAGAAAAAGGGAGTAAAGAATCTAATAGTAAAAGGAGATTCAAAATTAGTGGTGAAACAAATCAGAGAAAAGGCAATAGCCAAAAAATGTAAGGACGAGATCCTATAGACATAGAATTTAGGACTTAATAGATGATTTTGAAGCTTTCAATATTGAAGTAGTTCCTAGGACCCAAAATTTTGAAGTAGATATGATAGCATAGATTGGCTCATATTTTGACCCAGCAACTGATCTATTAGTCAACAATGAGTTAGTCAAAGTTATAATAAGGCCAACTATCCTAGATAATGATGAAAATTGACAAGTCTTTGAAAATGATTTTTAGGTACTCTCATTTTTCCAACAGTTAAGGGAATTTGCTGATCAATTGCAACCCAAAATTAAAGAAGCATATAGAGACTAAATTATTCAATTAAAGACCAATAAGCTTCCCAAAGGCTTGATTACTTTAGAAAACCTATTTGATCCTAAAGATGTAAGCCTAGAGAAGAAAAGGTTTCAAGCAAATAAACCAAATTATTCTGAGATACAAGTGAGTGAATGGAGAAAACTAAAGATTGGAAATTTTGCAACCCAAGAGGAAAGGGAAAGACTAATTGACTTGTGTGAAAGATATGATAGAGTAATAGCTTAGACCTATGAAGACCTTCATGGCTATAATACAGACATCATTCAGCACACCATAGAACTTATTGAAGGATCTAAGCTAGTCAAATAGAAGTAGAGGCTAGTGAATCCAAAGATTGAACCTCTAATGGTGGATTAGTTATAGAAACTCTTAGAATCTAAAATAATTTTTCCAATCAAACACTCAACTTGGGTATCCAATCTAGTACCAGTCAAAAAAGAATGGTGACATATGGCTCTGTGTGGATTTCAGAGACCCAAATAGAGCATTTCTAAAAGATCACTATCCCCTACCCTCTATGGAATAAATTTTATAGACTGTGGCTAGATTAGAGAGATTTTACTTACTAGATGGTTTCTCTAGATACAATCAAATTTGGTTGGTTGATGAAGACCAACACAAGACTACATTTACTACCAAATGGGGAACATTTGCATATACCAAGATGCCATTTGGCCTATCAAATGCTAGAGCCACTTTTCAAAGAGTAATGGATGTAGCATTTGGAGAACTCATAAATAAAATCATTCTAATTTATCTTGATGATCTCACTATTTTTTCCAAGAATGTTGTTGATCATTTTGATCATCTGGAATCTATTTTTAAGAAGTGTCAAGAGTTTAGAATATCCCTGAATCCTAAGAAGTGTATCTTTGCAGTACCTTAAGGCAAACTACTGGGACATATAGTATCTAAAGAAGGGGTCTCTATAGATCTAGAGAGAGTTAAAGCCATAATGAACTTGCCCTTACCAATAAATAAGAAGGTAGTTCAATCCTTTTTGGGAAAGATTAATTTTGTCAGTTAGTTCGTATTAGACTTTGCAAGCCTAATGAGACCAGTGAAACTCTTGTTGAAGAAAAACCTAGTGTTCAAGTGGACTACAGAAGGAATACAAGCTTTTGAGGAGGTCAAGAAAGTAGTTTCAACTTCCCTAGTACTTAGTAACCTAGACTTCTCTAAGTGTTTTATAATGTATGTTTATGGAGGAGAGTTTAGTATTGCTACTATCCTAACACAAAAAGATGATCAACAAGAGGGAGAACACCCAATAGCCTTTTTCTCAAGGACTCTTAGGTAGTATGAAGCCTGATACAACTTTGTGGAGAAATAGGCATATGATATTGTAAAAGCCTTCAAGAAATTCAGGCATAGGATATCAGGAAATAAGATTCTGATACTTGTGGCACATCTTAGTGTCAGAGAATACATTATGGAAGGTGAAATTACTAAAAAAGAGCAAACTAGATAACAAAGATCCTTGAGTATGATGTAGAGGTCAGACCCACTAAGCTGGTCAAAGGTAGGGGGCTATGCTAATATATGGCTCAATATATGGAAAAGATGATAACTGAAGAAACAAAAAAGAAAAATGTATTGAGGATACAAGAAATTGATTAGAACTCCTAGGTCACAAACATAATCCATTTTATGAAACATGGTATTTTCCCAAAATAACTCTCTCAGGACAAGAAGAGATACTATAGGCAGTAAGGGGTCCATTTTGTTTTAATTGACCAAGTTCTTTTCAAAAGAAATACTGATGGCATACTTTTAAGATGCATAGAGAAAGATGAGGCTCAAAAAATACTACATGAAATGCACCATGGAGTCTCGAGTGGACATTTTTCTACAAGAACCATAGCTATAAAGATAAGTCAGGCAAGCTATTTCTAGCCCACTTTATTTACAAACTATTATCAATTGGTCAAAAAGTGCCAATCTTGTTAGTATTATGTGGGGAAGAGAAGGAATGCAACAATGCCCCTTAGTCCTATAATTTTTATGAACCCTTTGCTCAACGAGGTCTTGAATTCATTGGAATGATCAATCCATAGTTAAGTATGGGACAAAAATGGATTCTAACTACCACAGATTATTTTACTAGCTGGAGTGAGGCAGTGCCACTCAAAGAAGCAATAGAAAATGTGATCCTAGACTTTTTGGGGGATATCACTACTCACTTTGGGCCTCCTACCATAATTTTAGATAATGCTAAGGCATTTTTAGGTGCAAAAATATCTGACTTTGCACTAAATTATGGAATCTATCTAAAAAATTCCTCAAATTATTACCCTCAGGTTAATGGTTTGGCAGAATCAACCAACAAGAACCTAATTAGACTTATTAAGAGAATAGGGGCTGATCATCACAAAGAGTGGCATAAAGTGCTTAATATAGCACTGTGGGCTAATAAAATTATGCCTAAACAAGTGACAAAGATATCCCCATATGAATTTGTCTATGGTAAGCCTACTGTAATGCCCTTGAGCTTTGAGATTCCTGCTCTCCAGTTATTAAGATAGATTGAAATTAAGGAGAATAGCCCCATGTAGGTTAGACTTGATGAGCTCCTCGAAGTTTAAGAAAAGAAAGATAAAACACATTAATCATTAATGAAACATCAAAAAATAATCAAATACTTCTTCGATAAGAAGACTTGAAACCCCCATTTTGAAGTAGGCTCAATTGTTTTGAAATGGGATGCGAGAGCTACCATGCTGGGTCAACACAATAAATTTGAGGTATTATGGATTGGCCCCTATAAGATTCATACATGTAAATATCAAAATTCATTTGAGCTCAAAATAATGGAGGGTGAACCTAAAGAGATTCCTATGAATGGGATCTACCTCAAATGTTTCATTTAAGTAGTATCTCCTATGTATTATAGTTAGATAGTTTCCCTTTCCTTGTTGCTCTATTTTCCCATTTTTTTCTTGCTCTTTCTTTTAATAAGTTTTCCATGAACATGTGGCTGTGGCTCAAATTCTTTTCAAAAATTAAAAAACTCTCACATTCATTAAATCTCTCTTAAATCCCCAAAATTTCCCAAGGTACCTTTACACATCCACTTTTATGATGTGTTTGACACGTTGTCCCATGCAAATTTAATAAGATTTACTAACAATTTTTTGGTTGTAATGCCATTTATGAGATTTGATGTGTCATTAAATACCCTAATAAGAATATTTAGGCTTAACTATGTCTCATCCATTCTTACGTCTATTAGGAAAATCCCTATTACATACATTTCAATTCATAGCAAAACCTGCTTAGTAAAAGTTCCTTCCCTATTGCAAAGCTTCCATACTTGTTACATAAGTTCATTAATTCCCAGTATAGACATAGATATGGAGGAGGCATATTATTCAAAATAGGGGTTTAGGACTTATGAATCAATTGATAAGCTTCTCACCAAAAATTCATATGTTTGGGCCCCTGCGCAACCCTTAAGGACCTATCCAAGGACTAGAGTCCCCGAAGTTGGTTATGTGAATGACCCAACAAAGGTGAAGGATTTTGAAGATAGAATCATGAACCCAACCCTTCAAAAGTTTGGCAAATATCTGTGATAAGGGGCCCACCAAAGATGTATACATAGGGCCAAGGCTAGACAATTCAAAACATTTGGGATGAGGATATGGACTTCTCAATTGGCATAATTCATTATCCCAGGTGTACATCTGTGCCCCGACTTAGTTGAAATGTGTGTATAATTATTTCATGCACCCTCAAACACCATAAAATAGTGTCAATTCATGGTTCAAATTACACTAAAGGCCATTAGGTACATGTTGGCCCTATATCATGATAAAAAGCCACATTTCCCACCATTGCCAAAATGAAAAAAACATGGGCAAACATTAATAATCAATTGAGGTTTCTCAAATCAAAATTGAAATTAGGGGATGATGATACCATTATGCCAGTGCTGCCAATAGGAAGGACACAATTTACATAGGCCAGTCAAGAGGTACTATCCATGATGGCATTTATTTTTGGAATGAAGGAGGACATAATTGTTTATGATTGGCAAATGGCCATTCTCTTCAGATTAAAAACTATAGACAAGCTCAGGAGTATCAGCTGGACTTCTCACAGGAGATTTCTTATTCAATGGTTAACCAACTCACCCATTTCAAATCTAAAGGGGTTTTCAAGTATTCTTCTTATCTATTTTACCTCATATTATATCAAAACTCTGGCATCTTTTCACAATATAGGCATCTGAATATGTATGACCCAAGTTTCATTCATAATAAGACCATTCTTGTGTCTGCATGGACACATATCTTATCCAAGACATCTGACCCATATGAATTTTAGGAATTTTTTGTTTCCCCTACCTTTTTTCACATAAGCCTAGAGCCTATTGAAAATAGATCAACTCCAAGTGTCAGAGGGCTCATGACAAGTTGCACTATTCCCTGTGACTACTTTTTTAGATCTCATCATACCATCATTAGGGTCCATGGTTTTAATGGAGAACTAGTGTTGCTACCCAATATTTTGACTCCTAGGTTAGCATTTTTAGAGGTCACCTAGCAAGTGTCTATGGTTGACAATGACTATGGCATTAGGAAGAAGAAAAAGAAAATGTATGATATTCCATAGGTAAAGAAAAACATGGCCTTAGAGATCAGAGATGCTGAGCACTTATTGATAAAGAAGCTAGCTATCCTAGGTTTCTTTTTGATTAAAGATAAATGGCGATATGACCCAAGAAATTTCATAAACTTATGGGTCAAGAATAATAAGGTCGATGATAAAATTGTGCATGAGGGCCGTCCCTTTTGGGAAGAGAAAAGAAACCCTAAGAAAGATATTCCTAATTTGTATGTAGAATTGATAGATTTGCCCTTTCAGGAGGCCAAGCCATGGGAGACCTTTTATATTAAGGAAAAGGATTTTGACCCTAAAATTAGAATGACTTCTGGTTTAAAAAGGGTGTTGAATAACAAAGCATGGAAACCTAAGAAACTAGAAGCCTATTGGAAGTATAGGCAGGAGATTTTTGAGATAACTCACTCTTTTGGTAATGTAAACATAGATGAAAAATGAGAGGTAATCTAGGATGAATGGCATTTATCTCCTATTTCTATCCCTAATACAAGCAAACTACAAACACAGGATGGAGAATCAGAGGGGGAAGTAGAATCCACTCATACAGTGCATGCACTAGGACAAATCATCTGGCCCCAATCTCTTAATACCATAGAAAAACAAAAGAATGTGGTATCCTCACCACTTATAACTTCTCCATTAGTGTCAACCTTTGGGGTTCCTAGTTTTGTGTAATCACCACTAGTAGCAGTGGTAAATGTTGAAGAGAAGGAAGCACATCAAGAAGAAGAAAGGCCAAGGAAACATAAGAAGTTAAAACTTCACCTGATTAGAGGAGGAGGTAGAGCCCTCACAACATCAACCACTGAGTACATTTGTTGCTCCTTAGGTATGTGTTATTTCTCCTTCTTCTCAATCTTTTTCTTCTTTTATAGGTGTGACAATCCCAACTGGCCAAATATTATCCCCTACCACCTCTACTGTGCCAATTTCCCAAATTTTCCCACCTATTACTACTCAAGCCATGTCATCATAGGTCACATCATTGCCTCCCTTTTCTACCTCTATCCCAAATAAAATACCTCCACAGATTCCCCCTATCCAACATTTGGCTATTCCCTATGGATTACCATAGGGTTATCCTTTTGTAGGTGGGTATATTGCCTCTCCCTCTACCTTCCAAGATCAAACAAACATTGCTAATAAGGCTAGGGAAGCCTTGATGGATAAAAAGAGGAAGAAAGTTAATAAAGCTTTGGCTACACCACACATGAGGTCATTATTTGACCCAATCCAATAGCAGCTAACTATGACTCATTTGTCACCTAATGTAGTCAAGCCAAATGAGTAGATGCAGCCTCAAGATTATATGATGAGTGCAGTGGCTATTTATGTCACTTTTCAAACCACAAGATAGGGTTGAGCTACTGAATGAGACCACTTCTAGTGTAGCTACTGATTATTTGAAAGTATCAAAGAAGTTATAGAAGATGGAGACTGATCTAGCTAAAGAGAAACCAAATGGTAGCAATCTGGCTATAGAAATCAAAATAAAGAATGATGAAATAGAGAGTCTCAACAAATAGTTGCAAGATACTATTTCTTGTCAGATTCCATAGGCTATTCAAGCCCTAAATGCTTCTTTTAAAGAAGAGCTAACACAAGAGAAAGCTACAGTGATAGCCCTAAGGTAGGAAAAGGCAACACTATAGAAAAAATGTCAAGAAAACCTATAATAGGTCTCTCAATTCTAGTAGAGGCTGTTGAATGAGAAAAACAATACTACCACCATACAGGCCCAACTTCAAGCTGAGCAATAAATAACAAAACAATTTACACTTGAGTTGGCTAATAGGCTAAAAAATGTAGGAGTTCTAAACCTGGTCAAGGAGCTATATGTATCAATATGGAAAAGAATCTCTAAGGAGATTACTCAGCTTAGACCCTCTCTAACTTTCCTACTAAATACATAAAAATTGTATGAAAAAGGTGGAGACTTCAATTTAGGCCACTCTGTCCACTATCTTTTTGAGAGTGGCTGATTCTCAAATGTTGTTGAAAAATCTATATGACACAACTGATGAAATGTTATTGGCATTAGGGATTAGTGATAGAATGATTGCTACAAAAAGGGTGAATGAAGTTCTCAGTTGTAACTTAATAGCAATTAATTATAAAGAGCTCCTAGATGTGGTAAAAGAGGGATTAAAAGACATGAAGAAGCATATTGAAGATCTAGTGCAATTGGGTCTTCCCTCCCCTTTTCCTGATAGAAACACTGTGTTAATGGTTGATGAGATTTTTCCTTTATTGTTAGCCAGACAAACTGACCAGTCAATTTTATAGGGTTTAATAGATGCTTTATTAGTGCCATAAGTGGAAGATATCTTGATTCCCATGGCTCAGCTTGATTTCCAATTGAAGGATGTAGTTCATATTTTTTAGAGTTTTTTTGCATAAGGACATCATCAACCTTGATTTAGCCTTCCAGGATTTGCAAAATAAATAGGGACTATTTGATGCTGAATGGTCTATTTATCAAACGGCCTTACAAAAATTGTGATTTTTGCCACATTTTTTAATATATTTTATGGATTATTTTTTAGCAAGCTCAAACGTCCTCAGGGTTTCCAAGAACTATAGAGTAAAATAATCTATATTTTATTTTAAGTTTCAGTTGTGTGCTCTAGTTTTTAACCCTACATGTTTTAGTTTCGAGGCAGTGAGGGTTTTGACAGAGAGCACAGGTGTGGGTTTTCATTTTGCTTAAGTTTTGTCTAAGTCTCAAAGTCACATGGAACATGCCAAGTGTCATCAACTGGGACACATTATAATTTCTATAAGTTGTTCAAAACATGCCACATGTCCTATTATATACCCATGGAGCTCGACAAGTGTCAGCATCTACATTTTAGTTTCTTATAAGTTTCAAAATCTTCTTTCAATAAGCTTCTCTCAGTGTCTTGTGGAGGGCACCAAGTGGAAACTATGGAAGGTTTTAATATGTTTCTCTAAATGTAGTGGAAAGTGCCACATGTCCCTTGTTAAACCTCAGTAGAGACCACCAAGTGTCAACATCCACAATTTATTCCTTTTGTTTCATTATTGAGTAAGGACTGTGGTGGGCCCCAGGTGAGTTGCTAAAGTAAGCTAAGCGTGCCAAGTGTCATCATCCGTATGAATCTAAATGAGTCCCAAATGTTTCTATAGTGTTTTTAAAGACAAGTAAAAGCTACCATGTGTCATCTTCCATAGGACTCTCAAAAGGTATCTAAATCTTCTATAGACAAGTGGAAGTTACCACATGTCACTTGTTAGACTATCAGATGCTGCCAAGTGTCCTCGCCTATTTCATAGTGGGAAATTCCATGAGTATCTATTTCAGCTAATGAACTTGTAGAGAGGCTAATCATTTCAGATCTAAAAGATATCTTCTATTAAACACATTCAGTTAAGTTCTAGTTTAGTTAGACCATTGGGATTTGATCATCCAGGAAATCTTTAGCCAATCCTATGCTATAAATATGGGTTCAAATCATAGGTTAAAAAGAGGAGAGGAAAAAGGAAAGGGAGAGAATTTTTTGCATATAGAATGTAGTCAAAGATTTACAAGAAGTTTTTGAGACTTTCTTGTTGTGGCTAGTAATATCATTTGCCTTTGTTCTATTTTCTTAATTCAAAAAGTTGTTATAACTGTGCATGTATCATTGCCTTTTATGTGACTAGAAAATTAACAAGAAGACTAAGTTCTGTGCCTTTGTTGATATTTTTTTGTGTTATTTCAAAATCATCTAAGTTGCGAGCCTTTGATTCTATTTGTTTTCATCTTTTACATTGATCATGCATTATTTTCTCTTTAATGTAATTGAATCCTAAAGATAGCTTCACTGTGCTTAGTATTAAGGAATGAATCATACTCAGGTGCATTGCCATAGTTAAATTTTCATTCATTTCATTGGTGATTCCATTTAATTTTTATCCCTTTTTCTCAAAATACATTTGAGATAAAGAAGAGCTAGTGTCTTTAAAATCTAGAGGTTGTTTCAGGGCACAAGTCCCACATTCCTAAAACTTCCCATGTTGGTGTTGAAAATAGTGCAATTTTAAGCATCAATAATAACTTCATGTAATAAATGAAGAATGGTATCCCCAAAGAGTGAACCTTGCAAACTTCCTAGTTGAAGATACATTTGTCCTCAATCATAATGCTTCAATTTTATCTAATATGATATCAAAAATGAAGGCTTTGGGAGATGTTCATGGTGTTCATACAAGTCCAAACAACCCTCCTAAATGGTATCAAAGTGTGATAGTCCCTAAAACTTCTACATCTCTCCAAAATGAGAATGCCATAATGGTGACTCAAAGTACTCCATTATTTCAAGATCAAGGCACTTATTCAAATTAAATAATGAAATAAAAGGTAAATTTTCCTTATTTTAACATCATTGATTATTTAAATAATGATAAAACATTTATATCTCTTTGGGAAGTGCTTCACATGCTCAAGAAAAATGAGCTTATTCAAGATCAGTTATCCCAAGTTCACATCAATCCTGAACCATCAAGACATGGTGATGTTTCACTCACTAATGCTCCCACACATTATTGAACCCTATTCCAAATCTTAAAATTCTCCACCATTATAACTCATTCTAATTATTAGAGACAAGCTTGTTCACAATTACATGATGGATAGTGAGGAAAGTACCTCAATGATGCCCAAGGTTATGGAGGATAAATTGGGTTTGAAATATGAACCTTATAGTAATTAAATGATATAAATTTATGGGACACCATATAAATCAATGTAACCTCTCAAATGTTTGAAATTTGTATTACATGATTGCCCAAACTTCCCAATCCTTCTAGATATAGTGTTGGTTGATCTGCCTCCTCACTGTGTTATCTACCTTTCAAGGGATTTCATAGCCAAGATAAGAGGCCACCTCTCAGATAATTAGTCATTTTTGGCCTTACAGACAAGGTATGGAGAAAAGGTAGCCATTATAACTTAACCATTATTTATGTTTCATATTAATCCTTATATGGAAGCAAAATCTAATCTCAATTATACCATCAATGATCAAGGGGAGTATGCTATGGATGATAGAGCATCATCTAAGCTTGAGGCCGTATCTAATATTTTCCTAGATGATTATAATGTTGAAATTTATGGACACGATCCATATAATTTTATTGAGAAGACTGATCTTGGCACATACATCATCCATGAGGAAGGTGATGCATAATTTGAGGTAAGCATTGATATTTATTTTCCACAGGTTGTTGAAGGTAATTACCTTGTTCATATGCATGATGATGATGGTATTAAATCTTTTTTGGATCAATATGATGAGGAAAATAATTCCATTTTTCCTACACAAAATAGAGGATTCCATGAAGGTGTAACCATGAAGAGGAATATGATTTATGGTAGCAATTCCATGCCATAGTTTAAGAATTTGAATAGATGAGTAAGCCAAATCCCCTTCCTAAGAAGCGTTAATCTGATAGTAAGGTTATTGATGAATCTCATAATCATGAAGGAGAGTGTCTTGATAATCATGAGAATATATGTCAAACTACTATCAAAGGGGTTACAGTCATGGAGGATTTTAATGAAGCCAAAGAATCAACTCAAGTGTTTGAGGAAAGGTCTCAAGCTTAGTATGATGTTGAACCATATTCAAACATGTTAGAGTAGAAATAATATAATATTTATGATCCTATACATAAAGTACATCAGGTTATATAACAAGTTGAGGTTGAGACAACTTACATGCTTCCCAAGAATCAAAATGAATAACATCAAATGAGCTTGATGGAAGTAAAACTAGATACAAACCCATTAAAACCTTTAAGGGATATAGATGGAGTGTTCATGAGAACTCTAAGTGGAACACTTGCTATCAACAAAATATCTAAATATGGCAATTCATTTGACTATCTACATAATAAAGTGTTTATTGATAAATATTCTTCACATAATGGTTTACTTTTATGAAGAAGCAATGAGGAAAGAGGCACTATCTTTGACCTTGGTTAGAGTAATGGTGAATTTTTCCTCACCTTGAGTTTGAGGTCTTGTACATATTAGAATAGGTGTGCTTTATTTAGGTTGTGTGTTTTTTCCTTTAGTGTTTTTGAGAATGCAAGTATATTTGATTTGGTGTGTGGTATTATGTGTTTATCTCCTATTGTTTTGTGTGTTTTGGTGTTATTTTAGAGGCATTTAAATGTCAAGTATATTGCATAGGTTAATCCCTATCCCAATAGATAGGATAAGGATATTGGTCTTTGCCATAGCCAGCTTGACACCCTTAAAACATCTCCAAAATGTTGACTAATTTGACCCCAAGTCAAATTAAGTGAACCCCCTATGTATTTCAAACTTGTCATAAGTTCTCATAGTTTAGAAATGTGTACCATGGTCTTAAAAAGGTCAAACATTATTTTTTCACCCTTGTCACATTTTTATAGTTAATTCTATGTCATCTTAGGCCATATTTTGGGTCATTAAATGAAATTTATAGTTTATATAAGAGGAAAAGTGTTTAAAAATAATATTCAATGTCCCATATGTCAGGTGCATGTCAGAGATGGTAGTTTTGAACTGATAATTGCAGTTTCAACATGTAAAAGAGAAGACCAAGCAATTTTAGGTAGTTTTAAGTAGTTTTATGGCCTATACAATAGATATGGAATGTGGGAGGACTTAAAAAGTGTCTCTTCAAGTCCCCTTAGTTAATTTACATTCTTAGGCAACTTTTACAAACTTAAAATTGAGCAAAATTGACCTCTCTTTCCTATTGCTCTCCTAGATAAGGTCAAATAGGTCAATTGGTTTCCACATGGTATAGATAGCATGGGTAGAGTTAAATAAAGTGATTTTGGTGGGTGATATTAGTCTCTATGTAATCTAAATTCATGGCCATAGTTACAATTTTAATGATTTTTGCTTCATGAACCATTGCTAAGAATGTTGTCTTCTCAAAATTACTTGCACATCCTAAACACCTCATTTTTCCTTATCTATTTGCATTTATTTTAGTAATATAAGTTTTTTACATGGTATTTAGGAGTATGAGCATACTTATCATAAGTTTTTAATTTATTTTTCACTTGTGAAAATGAATAAGTTGTTAGGATCACTCTCATTTTGCTAGTGGAAGACTCCATTGGAAGTCTACAGATAGTGTTTTATCAATAACAAATTATTACATTCCTAAAATAGTATTTAGAAAAAAGGTGATGTTGTTTCTAACCTCTCATAGCATGGTGACTAGTTCCTCATTTGAAGGTTGAGTCTCAAAAGTGGCATTGATGGAGTAAAATGTCTAAACTATAGTCAAAATTGCACATAATTAGGTTTCCTTATGACTGTCACCTACAATCAAGAAAAGCTAAGCCATAATAAGTCATGGTGATGAAATAAAAAAGTTTAAATGTTATGAAGGGAATCTCAAAGTGGAAATAATAAGACTGGGTTATTCAAATATATAGAGATTGGTTATGATAACCAATTCACCACACACAGTCTTATATTCTACAGACCTATAGGCGATCTCCAGTGGCCTAAGTTCAATCCAAAAGAGGTAGATTAATGTGAATATTATATGTTTAAAATCATTTGAAACCATCATTAAGGTATGAGAATGTAGATAATACCATTGTAACAATGGGGAGGTTATTATATGTAGGCAAACTTGAGTCCATGTTCATAGGTTTAAAAAGTTGTAATTGAGACAATTCACCTTAACTTCTTTGAATCATGTTTTGCTCATACACTATGTCATCTCATGGTAAATTACCTTAAAGTGTAGATAGGTATAATTATTTCCATCTTGTAACCTAAGTCTAAGGCAAATGTCTTGACATATAAAAGTGGTTTCTTGATCAATAGGGAATGGAATTTGAGTGGTTTATAACTCAGATAGGTCTTGACCTGAAACACTTAGTAAAAATTGTGTTGAAATGACTAAAAGCAACCTAATTTGCAATGACCTATAAGAGTGAGTGAAAATATGTTCTAAAGGCATGAAATGAAATTATATATGTATGAAATGTTCTAGTGACCTCAAAAAAGATCAAATAAAGTGAGATCTAGTGTCAAAGAACATATCATCATGTAAAGGGATCCCATGATTCACCAAATGGAGCATCTACAGTATGACTTTAGACCCATAGAGCTAATGGTGAGAGACAAAAATTTGAGAGATTTGTAATCATATATGTTCATCAAAGTTTTAAATTACCAAATGGTCTCATACATAATCAATAGAATCTAACATAGTATTATCACATAAATTGACACCTATAGGGGTCTCGTAACTTCTACCTATTACCACCTACATGTTGACTCATATTGTAAACTAGCTTAGGATAGTAAAGAGACAATTTTAAGGTTGTAAAAGTGTATAATGGATAGATAAAATTAAAAAAACTCTAAAAATTTTAGTATCAAATTCATATGTTTCTTAGAGAAAATAAATGGTCTCAATGACATTTGTTCAGATATTAAGCATCTAGTTTTTATAAACCATTATTAAGAACCAAAATAGTTTACAACCCTCATAAAACCCTTGCCTAGACTCGATGGAGAAAATATGAAGGGATATGAATCCAAGAGGGATAAAATTTCCATGAGAATGTTTGAAACATGTCTATCACTCTCCTAAGATTCATGACATCCACTTTTACCATACCATCACTTGTATGGACAAGGTAAAATCTAAGTTTCTTATAGGTTTTATTATGTTTTGTAGGTAAAAAGGAGATTTTTTTTATGATATATATTAAGGGAGGTAGATATTAACTTATTATAAGTCCTTATAATCATATCTCACCCAAAATAAGCATATAAACTCCTATGCTACATGGTTCACTAAAGACAGTTTTTGATAGATAGTGAAAATGAGAAGCAACTACCTATTAAGAAGATGAAAGGTTTGTTTTTAGATATTTTTAAGGTATAAATCATGGATTATAATAAAAATGGACTTTTAAATTATTTCCTAACACCTCTTCCATGGATATCCTTAATAAAATTCTAGTCACTTTGATGACAAATGTGAAGATTGAAGCCAAAAAGGCTAGTAAGTGACTATAGATAGTGAATACAAGTACAAGAGGGAGGCTCTCAGTTATGTAAGTAACTAATGATTGTAAAACCTTTTTAAAAAAATACCTAAGATAATGAATATGTGCCAATATTTCTTGGTTCAATCTAAAATGGTCAAGTGATGCTTCATTATGAAAGTTTTCAAGAGGGCTATTTGAGGAATCTACAATAGTTTGAAGAGTTTGTCATGATTCAAATGGACACTTATCCAAGAAGAGATTAATGGTATATTTTACAATTTATTATATTTAAATTTAACTATTTTCTAAGTCTTGACACTAGGCTTTTTGACCTTTCCACTTCCCTCTTTCTCTTTCAACTCACACGCTCTATAAATGCAAGCCATTTTGGCTTTTGTAATCAAATCCACACCTGGTAAGGTGAAGCTCTATTATTTTTAATAATGTATTTTCATTTGAAATAGACATTTATAATCTCATTTTTATCTCATAAAATTCTTTTCTAAGTGTTTGAAGTGGTGCATAGTGAAATGTCAAGTGATTAGTATCTATCCTTGATTTTTATTTACTCTTCCATGTTTGTTGTAAGAAGTTCTCCCTCTAACATGTCACATGAAGTGAAGCTAGTGTGTTTGTCTATCTTCAAGTGTAAATATTAGAATCAGTGTCTAAAATGTAACATCTTTTTCACTCACCTTGAGTATTAAAATGCATATCACCTCCATGTTTGAAATACTGATGTTAGAGCACTCTATGATGTTGAGACTAGTGTTGTGAGTCAAGTTTCATAGTGAAAGTGTATGGTAGTATTATGGAGATGATTTTTATGTATAACATTATTGACATAGGTTAATTTTAATGTTAATTCTAACCCTTTTCATCTAAGTAAGAAAGTAAGTGCAAGTGATAAGTTATCTAAGTCTAATTTAGGTAACTAGTCCTTAAACTTAGAGGTTTACCTCTACTATAGGTAATGCATAGGCCTAGAGGTAGTGTAATGTCTCACTTAATCTATATTAGGATTGAAAAACCTTCTATAGGGTGTAATATTGAGTGAAAAATTTTATATTACACTCGATGGGATCATTATCTCAAGTACATCTTGTCAAGGTGTCCTAGTCTTGACAACATCATAGATACATATGGTATTCTACTAATTATTTAGAGATTTCATTCAATGTAATATCTAGTTGTAGACCAAGTTTTATAATTTATTATATTTATAATTCATGATCCTTACTAGGTTAACTATTATTAGAGGTATAAAAACCATAAACCCACTCCTTCAACTTTAACTTCCTGTTGAAGTTCAACATCTTCAACCTATCTTGACATTTGAATAAAAACAAGAATTTATAAGCCAATAATATCAAGAGAGTAAAGAGTAACCTGAAAACAACATGGATAAGTAGTATGCCATCCCATCCTTTAACACTAAAAATCCTATCCACCTCAATGCATATGATGATATACCTGCTAATACTACATACAGTGTTCCCAATTTCAATGGGGAAGGTCATGTCACCTCAAGTGAGCATATTAGGGACATCTCTAGCTTCTACAACTTTCATAATGTCACTAAAGTTAACATTGAAATTAGGTTACTTTCCACGTCTCTTGAGAGTAAGGCCCTTGATTGGTATGTGACATTATTAGCAGGATGTATCACCAATTGGGATGAATTTGGAGAGTTTCTAACCCAAAGGTATGAAGACGAAAGTGATCACACATCACTCATTCATCAAGTCAATTTAATAAAGAGGTCTTAAGGAGACTATGCATGATTTTAATTAGATATTTAAAATTACTTGGTATAGGATGCTTCCTCCCATGAGACCACCTTCAAGATTTATTTTCATACATACCTAAGGGATATTAGAACTGACATAGCCATCACATTGTAGTCTATGGGTGGTTATATCTTACCTAAAACTTATGACCTATCCATTAGAGCAAAGAATGGCCTAGCATATGATAGTAAAATACCTCCAAAAGTCTCCATGCCTCTATTTCCTAACATTTCTACTAATAATAAAAATAAAAATACGAAATCCAAATCTACCCCAAAGATATCAGAAGATGTCATTGATTTGGATGCAAAATGCAAGGCCGTAGAGGCTCAAGTTAGGAAACTCAATCTATAGTATGGATTTAATAAAAACCCCTATCCTAATCCTAAATAATTAAGTATGTTCTTACCTAAATATTGTGTTTAATGGATAGGTCAAGGACATCTTAAATTTAATATGCCACACAATTCATATAACCCAACTTATACTTTTAATACAAAAATATGGTTCTAGTCTATAAAAATATGGCCCAAGGAGAATAATGGCAGTAAGGACAATCCATGGATGAAAATTAAGATGGGGGAAAAGCTTTGGTATCTCAAGGAAGATTTACTCCTCAATTATTATTAGAATATGAGAACTTCATGCAAGAAATGAAGAATGGCAGCCCCAAAGAGTGAACCTTGCAAACTTCCTAGTGGAAAATACATTTGTCCTCAATCATAATGCTTCAATTTTAGTTGATATGATATCTAAGAGGAAGGATTTGGGAGATGTTCATGGTGTTGATACAAGTTAAAATAAACCTCCTAAAAGGTATGAAATTGTTAGTGCAAGTGTGATAGTCCCTAAAACTTCTACACCTCTCCAAAATGAGAATGTAATAAGGGTGACTCAAAGTGCTCCATTGTTTCAAAATCAAGGCACTATTTACATTAACAAATTCAATAAAAGGTAAATTTTCCTTCTTTAAACATCATTGATTATTTAAATAATGCTAAATAATTTATATATCTTTGGGAAGTGTTTCACATGCTCAATCAAAAGGAGATTATTCAAGATTAGTTGTCCCAAGTTCACATCAGTCCTCAACCATCAAGACATGGTGATGTTTCACTCACTAATGCTCCAACTCACATTTTTGAGCCCTCTTTTAAATATGAAAATAATACACCATTCTAACTCATTCTAATTATTGGAGACAAGCTTGTTCATAATTGCATTATGGATAGTGAGGAAAGTACCTTAGTGATGCCCAAGCCTGTAGCAAATAAATTAGGTTTCAAATATGAACCATATAGTAAGAGAGTGATACAAATTGATGGGATACCATCTAAGTTAGTTTAACTTGTAAAAATTTTGATATTTTTATTACATTATTTCCCAAACTTCCCAATTCTTCAAGATATAGTGGTGGTTGATCTGCCTCCTAACTTTGTTATCTACCTTTCAAGTGCAAGTGTATGGTAGTCTAGTAGAGATAATTTTTTTGTATCACCTCATTATCATTGGTTAATTTTCATGTTAATTATATTAATTTTCATCTAATAAATCAAGAAAGTTTAGGTGATAATATACCAAAGTCTAATCTAGGGAGATATCCCTTAAACCTATAGGTTTACCTATGCTATAGGCAACCTAAAGGCCTAGAGGTAATACAATGTTTCACTTAATATAGAGTAGGCTTGAACAACCATCTATAAGGTGCAAGATTGAGTAAAAATAGGAATCTCAATATATCAAATATATATACTAACACTACCCATATTAAACCTTTATATTATCAATTGATTAAGTCAAAGGTTATGCATGCTACATCTCAACCACACATCCAAATATAAGATATAATTTAACCACATAACATACCCTACATTTTGAAACTAGTATTGTTGTCAATAATTGACAAAATATGGATGATTCTATATAGATTATTCATCTTCCCATGTCTTTTATTCAATATATGGGTTCCTCCACTATATAATATTCTATATTATCACCCTCATTTTCACCCACTTAGTGCATGTATTGAGGATATTCATTAAATTATTAATATTCCTTTTCATTTATCATTAATTTCTAAAAAATATAAAATGGATGAAATATCATAATTATATATATATATATATATATATATATATATATATATATATATATATGACACATGAAAAATAAATTTTATTATAGTTGATTAAGGTAACTCTAAATTGTAAACCATGCTCCTAATTTTTAGCAATATTTGATAAGGACCATAATAATTTGGTGATAATTTGTTATCCTTATTTATTTTATTGAAGCACACATTTTTAAATGGATAAAACATTAGAGTTACCAATTCTTACATTAAAATTCCTTTATTTATCACATTTTACCTCTTGTCATTTCATTATATTTTATGTCATGGTTAAATTATCCATTACACTAGAGAGTATTTCTTGTTGTTGATTAATATCATATTAAATTTATTGATCTATTGGTCTCACTATTTAATATGAGTTGATGGATTGGGTAGAAAATCCAAATAATTAGATAAATTTGGACATATTGGAATAAGTATATAAATAAGTTTTATACCAAAATTCTTCTGGTGGATACTAATAAACATATTGTCTTGAGTTGTCAAAAACAAATAAAAATAGTCACCTTCCAAAACAAACTCATATATTTCCTGATCATATTGGGGATGATATGAAGAGATATTATTAATTTGAATATAAAAAATAATAAATAAGACCAAATATTATTAGTAAATATAGGGTCATAGTCTCCTATTATAATATTTGGGGTCCTGTGTATCTTTTAAATTTTCTCCATATTTTTTTGTCATTTTTCATGATTCAAAAGTATGTGACAAAAAAAATGCTTATATTTTATGAGTATATAAATTAATACCTTAACAAATATTTTTTGCGTATTAATTTGGTAATATTTTAATGAAATCCATGGAGATATCCTTACATCACTAAATATGAATAGATATATGTTTCAAGACACCCAAAGTCTTAATTGTCCAAACTTTTTTTTTTTAACACACCAAACCTTCTAGCAAAAAATTCTATGCATAAATCTTGAATACTTACCAAAAAATATATTTCTTGATTTTATTATAAGTCTTCACTAATCCTTATTGTCTACCCACTAGAGAAGCATGAATTGAGACCTTTATTTCTAAGGCTTGAATTCTTTCATGGGTATAACCTATCATTGTACCCATAGTGTATTTCCTTTATATGAAAAATTACATAAAGTTATTGTATAGCATTTAATTTATTTACCATGGTTTTAAATATCTTACTTCCATTATAATATTTCCTCATCCACCAAATCCACCTTTAATATTGTCCCAAAATACATTTAAGTCTTTAATTTTTTCATTCATTCTTCGAAATAAATCTACCACTACATTTTCCTTCCCTTTATTTTATATGATTTAAATGCCATACATTAACATATTAATGACCAAATTTATTTGATATTTTATTTATAACCTTTTTTCAATAAATTATTTTAGACTATTAAGATCCAAATTTAACTTAATTTGACTTTCCATTAGATAAGGCTTTCCTTACCTGATCACATGAATATTAGATAACATTTACTTAAAATAAATATGATTTATAAAACTATTATGTTTTAGTTATTTATTTTCAAATTAAATTAGTTTACCTTATTGTATGATGATTGCACCCATACCATGCCCCTATGTATTGCATTCTATATAAAATGTTTAGTAAGAGTCAAAAGTAGCTAAAAATAGAATGGTGCACATAGACTCATAATAATTAAAAATTCTTTGGTTTTTGCCTCATTTTGATAGAAGGATAATATATTAAAATAACCATGAATGTTTTTATTATTGGCACAAGTTGTTTTATATAATTGTAAAAATATATTATATTTCATAATAATCATCATAAGTTGTTAAATTTTCTAAGTAGTTTTGAATCCACCATGACATTCATATTGTGAGTAAAAATTTTTAACTCCACTAGAGATAATGTGATCTAATTATTTGAATTATTTAACCTTAAAATAACACATAACTATTTACCAATAGCTTTTGTTACTTGATAATTTCAAAAAATTGATTCAAATAATGTAGGTGGTCTTCTCATGTTTTGTTATAAATCAATATATAATTAAATAAAACCAAGACAAAATGTTATATAAATAGATTAAGAATGTAATTTTTCAAACTATGATATGTATATAAGGAATTTTAGATGCCAAAATACAACAAAAAATTATAAATGGGTCATGTATTCAAAATTGTGTCTTAGGAATATCTTCCACTTAAATTATAATTTGATGATACTTTGATTGGATATGTTGTTTGTAAAATAAGAAAAACAACTCGTTTTTATTTCATTGATTATATGACTAGAAAAATTATATTTTATGTTTGATCTATTAAGGTCTCTATAATATGAACACAATTTCCTAGTGTTATCTTTATTCACACAATCACCACTAGAGAATAATATGCACATTGAATATGAATAATAATATTTTCTTATAACATTTATTGTATCATATTCTATATCTCATACATTTTCACATATGGTTATGTATAAGGTATGATATTTGGTGATTGGATCCATTGTATAATTTGATTTGAATGATCATGATATATTTTTGGAGGCAATCGCTTGAAAATATCACATAAACCTTCGAAGTCTTATCAATAATTTATTTTAATAACTAGGTTTACTGGCACATTTTATTTCTTTAATTTGAATGAAAATAATTGTGCCAAAAACTTACTATACCTTTTTTTAGTAGTTTTAAATCTGATGAGAAATTATAATGTGTAGCAAATGTGCTTACAACCCTTTTAATTTTAATACCATTACTTTATAATTAAATTTCATGAAAATTTCTTAGAATCTTATCATGATTGTGCCTAAAGTAGTGATCCATTGGATTCCCATTCAAAATCAAATCTTCCCATTGAAATGAAAAGTATATGGATATTAAACATATATTACCAATAATATTATGCCATTTTCCTAAAAATATTACTGTACTCTCATCTATAATAATGACTTAAAGTTGGGTAGTTTAGTATACCAAAAAATAAATAAACATACAAATAACTTATTGTTCATGAATTTTTAGTACTCATGAACTCAAAGTGAATAGTCACCCTTAGTTTTTTTTTGGTTAACCCCAACACCTTAATTATTCTTTTTAAGGTAATAACACCTTAAAATGAATGGTAGGAAAAAATTATATGTTGATATTCTAATGCTTCCTCTAACTTTTTCTATTTAGTCTTAGCTTCAAATTCATCTTGTTCTTATATAATGAATTTAGTGAATAAGAGTATATTTTTTATATATTAATGATGATATTATATTTACTATACTAGTTAAAACATAATTATTTATTCTTAAATTTACTAATTTTATAATCTAATTGGTTGGGGGGGATAATGGTGTAGGGGTGATAGAATATGTAATGCAATGAAAATCATATTTCATGTTGAATATAAGATTTTACTATATCTTGTATGGTAAGATAATATATTAATATATAGTAAATATATTAATATTCTTACCTCTTGTTTAATGTATTCTTTGAGTCATTTTAATAAGGTGTCATAAATGTTTTCCTCAATAACCTTATCCACTCTCAAGGACGTGGTTATAAATTGTTTAATATAATTTAATGAGTGGACTTGTTTTTCACAACCTAAACAATTTGATTAATTATTTATATTTTAAAACTATACTATAATATAGGTTTCCCTATTATGTGAAGACCACCTATGTGATTCTAAGAGACATAGTTTACTATTGATAAATTTAATGATAGAAAATGAAATATTGAGGTTTTGAATGAGGATTATAATATAACATTTACCCACCATGGATCATGATGTAGATCAAAACAATTATCCATTTGGGTGATCCTATTAATTAGAAAATTTATATCAAACTTTTACATGTTCATATTCAAAAAATTATTTTGATATCCTAAATTAATATTAGTCATGGATTGATGTTACATTTTTTTTATAATAGAGATTAAGATTTTTTAATGAATTTTGGAGGATTAAATAATTTCTAATATTTTAATTTAACCAAATTGTAGTTAATATCTTCCAATTTCCCCTATTGAATAATTTTAATCCATGTATATGAATTATATCTATTTTTACCTATATTTTTATCTACCTTTTTCAAACTATCTTTATTTTATTACTGTATTATCCATGCTAACTAATTCCACAAAAAAATATCTCCATTGCATATTTTTTTAATCTCCTTTTTATCATGAATCTTCCCTATTGTGTATGAACTCTTACTTATGCCTCTATTTTGGTTCCCTACCACTTTTATGGGGAAACCTCTTGAGTATTTATAAAAATAAATAAAATAATAATAAATGTATTATAACCAATGTACTAATACTACCTCTTATTAATAATCTAATCAAATTGATAAACCAAAATATGTCAACTACTCCTACACATATGAAACCTAGATATTATTAAATTAATCTATCAAATACTATATAAACTACATGTTAACCACACATATACCAATAAAGAACATAGGTTATTAAAATAACATAACTAGATATCAAAATGTATTCTTATATCTATGTATTAATGTGAATAAATATTTAGTAAGAGTATTAGTTTCTCTCTTATTCTTGTATGATTGTAAATAAATAATCATTAATTTTATGATTTCTTCATTTGTGATTATCGCTATCAATTACATATATTTTATTTGTGTGTGAATTTTTATTATTTGGATATTTATTATAAATACATTCTTACCTTGTGTTCTTTGTTGAAATAAAATATATGTATTTTTTGTTTTGCTTATCTTTAATGAATGTAATTTTTAGCATGATAAGAGGAAATAATATACCAAGTAATAGAAAAGATGAAAATAATTGAGATAAATATAGGTGTAATAGATTATATACATCATATTAATAAAATCATAGATTAAAACAATAAAAAACAAGATAAACTCATATCTTCTATTGGCACATTGTAAAATTCATCTCCACAATCTTAGATTATGGTAATAATTATTTTGAACATTATTGATGGGTCATTATAAAAACCTATACCTAATTAAAATTCACTTAGATAACATGCCATGATTAATAATTCTTTGAGATCTTGAAACTTTATGTCGGATTTGGACATGCTTAATGTTTATGTAAAGGACTTGCTTAATTTTATCATTTAATTGGAGAATTTTTAAAACAATATTAAATCCAATGTATGAAAAATGTTTCAATGGTATAATTATATTTATAATATTATCAATGTAATTCTTATGTCTTTTTATTTATTTAAAATTAATAATGGAAGTATTTTTGGTCAATTTTTATAAAAGAGTTGAATGCACACTATATTATTATTATTATTATTATTATTTTTATTATTATTGATAGTTTATTCAGGTAATTGGAAAAGCTATGAAAATAAAGTATGGTTACAAAAAATATTTAGCAATATAAGACATTATCCTTTAGAGTGGATAGTCCTATTGATTATAAATTGAATAATTTATTTATATGTGGACTAAACCATAACTTTGAACATGAGGTACAAATAGAGGAAATGATTTTTAACACTAGGAGATAAATTTTCACTAGAAATAGATAACGTATCACCCTAACACTTCCATTTCTTTAAATAACTATATTAAGTCTCAATTTTTATTAAAAAAATATGAAAATTAGTTATTAATGGGGTTTAAATTGTCTACTTATACACATACGTGTGTGTTTTATCCCCATCATGTTTTATTTCTCCTTGTAAAACTAATCTATAATAAACTTATTTTTTAGAGTATTATCTTTAAATATTGTCATACTTTATGTTATTCTTATAATTTACGTTATACTTACTATAGTATAATTGAAAATATTTTAAGTTTAATTAGATAATGTTATTAAATGTATACAAATGGGTATTCCATGGTTAATTATTATTGTATTACTTCAATTTATTTGCTAATAATATTTGCAAGATAAATGTGTGTTTTGGAATATCTTGGAATAATTGATATGTTGAAAAATAAAAACATGTCACTACATATTTGATATTTCATTTATATATGCATCTCTATTATGGAATTAATGTTCCTATTTTATAAAATTTATAACTATTACATAGTAAATTTTTTTGTTTCATAACATTCCTATTGATGGTGAATGAGTTTATTTCTAAATGTTTATATTTATTATAAAATAGATGTTCTTACTAAACAAAATTTATGATAGGAGTCAAATGATTATGATATGATTATTTTGGGAAGAATAAATAATATTGTGGAATGACTCTTAAATTTGATTGAAAGTGTTGGGGAATGTGTTTCTATAAACCACTTTGTTACATAAGTGCTTGATTAGATGTTAAAAATTCACAATTTTAATTGAGGCTATATTAAATCTAGTTGTATTTCATCAATGTTGAAGAAAATATTTTGTTGAAATTCCTATTGAAAAGCATGAATATAATATTGTGGTTTTTTTATGATGAAAATTTAAATATATGTTATTATATTTTCATTCTAAGAAAATAATATTTACGATAAATTTTCTTATGTTACATATAAGTAATATTCTTACAAATAATTTTACCTATGTATAATCTAAGTATGTTGTAACTTTTAATATTGGTTGATGGCATCTATTTATCAATTTTATATTATGTGGTGGTAAAAGTGGAGGAATAGTGGGACTTATCTATTTTGTCCAAATGTCAAGGACTTTTCCCAAGTGAGGATCAGTTTAGGATTTGGGCCAATAGGAATTGGAGACCTAGTTAGCTCATGGATATTGTTACTTTGGCAAAGGATCACTTTCTCATCTCCTTTTCCTATAAGGATGATTTGTATAAAACACTCTAAGACAGATTAAGACTCATGGGAAAAAATTGTCTCGTATGCAAATTGAAGATAGGATTTTCTTATAATATAGGTTATTTCCAATATTTCTTGGCATGGATTTCTATTCTAAAATTCCCATTGGATATATGGAATGAAGATGTTATCCTCAGCATTACTCAGAATCTTGGGGTTCCTTTACTAATTGACCCAGTCACTCATGGAAGGAGAAGACTAGTGGAGGATAGGGTGAAGGTTTTGATTTTACCTACTAATCCTCTTTAGGATTCAATCCTACTCAGAAATAAGTGAAGCTTGTGGAGACAAAGCTTAAAAATTGATGGTTTCCCAAGCCTTTGTAATTTATTTTCTTGCCTTCGCATCCACGGAGTTATCTACCCTATTTTTATGGCTACCATTAATGATAGAGGAAACCTATGCTTTTAAGGGAGTATCCTCAAGTTAAGGGAGGTGAATATTGTAGTATCTTAGGCTCTGAAGAGATTTAGAAGCCCCTTTCAAACCTATTGATTAAGATTGATCTAAAATCCTTTAAGGATCTATTTGGTGACCCAAGATAGACTAATATAAATTTTCATTTATCTAAAATCCTTGATATCCCTAATAACTTGGATATAAATACAAGTACAGAGATCATGTATACCTCTTTGTCCACTTTAAGTCACAAGGCTGTGAATAATGACTCATTTCAGCCCTCATTGGTGAGTGATAATTCTAGCATTAGAATACATACCATTTCAAATTCTAACCTCTCTTCTTAGGTGAATGTAGACCCATTAATTTCAATCAAATATTTACTTGAGGACAAACTATCATACCAAAATTTCCATCATAGGTTTTCAACTCCTAAAAGAATAGGGTCTAACCAAAAAAGATGAATGGGGGTACTTCTCTCAAGATTTTTAGGATATTAGTTCCATCCTAAAAAGATAAATCCCAGAGAAGGAGAGATCAATTATGCAAATGTTAAGAAGAAAACGGGAATACCTTCATCCCATAGAAAATTAGATTTGAAATCGAAGAGGGTACTACCTATGCAACATAAAGCACCCTCTAGGGGGAAATGATATTGATTTTTTTAATGGTTTCTCCAAGGTATTATGTGTTGTTTGTTACATGGGTCTCTTTTGGTTGGTATTTTTCTATTTTTTATTTTTTGTCTACTAGGTTTGGGGGGTTTTACGATCTAACTCAAGATCTTTCCTTTTCCATAGTTTCCTTCTCTTTTCATTTTCATTTTTTTTTATTTTTTTGGTGGTTTGGTTTATTTTGTGACCATTCTTATTAGGCCTCATTATTATTTCCTTTCAGGGTTAGGTGTACATTGGTTAATCTATGCAAGTGATCTAGATTTATTTTCTTTTCCAATTAGATTTTCCTACCCCTACCATCACCTTCTTCCCTCATGGCAATCACTCTGCCACCCTAATCTCCTACATCTTTTAATGATGATGATTTTCATTTTTAGATGCACCATCAATCCCATTATCTTAATAAATTTTCCCCTTCAAATCATCATTTCTAAGGATTATTGTGTCATCATTACTCATATTAATGAGCACTTATTATATTCACTCCTTAGGTGGTTTAAGAGTCTTGCTTGGCATTACTATTATTCACTAAGAATCCCATTTTCAACAAAGCTAAATAAAAGATTTAGACTTACCTATTTTGAATGTATGGCCTCACTATAGGAATCACTTACATAAAAATAAAAGGAGATGTCTTCATAACACTATTCCTTTGAGGGAAATGTGCCCAAATTAGGAACTAACAGGGTAGAGCCCATGTCATGTTCAACCATCAAGAACAACAACTCCATAGTTTGGGAAATTTTTTAAAAGGGAGGTAATACTCAATTTATGTAAAGAATTATTATCCATGACTCCAACTTGGATATGGATTTTATAGAGGCTTGAAAGGAGAGGCTCATAATTGTGATGAGAATGAGGATTGAGGTGTTTGTAGAATCCAAATAAGGTCATATAACTGATTGTGTAATACCTAAGTTATTATAAAGATAAAACCATGAATGATGAATGGGTTTGGAATTTATATATATATATATATATATATATATATATATATATATATATATATATATATATATATATATATATCTGTGTGTGTGTGTGTGTGTGTGTGTGTGTGTGTGTGTGTATCATAAGAAGTAACTAAGATATTTATAAGGAAAGATCTCCTCAAGGATACACTAGAAGTCTATAGAAAGGTCTCATTACTTTATATTTGTGTGTGTGTGTGTGTGTGTGTGTGTGTGTGTGTGTGTGTGTGTGTGTGTGTGTGTGTGTGTGTGTGTGTGTGTGTGTGTGTGTGTGTGTGTGTGTGTGTGTGTGTGTGTGTGTGTGTCACCTTGGATTCCAAGTTTTGCATGGTAAGGTCTCATCACTTTATGCTATTGAATAACTTTAAATGTATTTATATGAATAGTCTCCCATTCTATCTACTTCATTATATAGAGGATTCTATGAAATCTTGTAAAGAAAATAAAAAGTTTGAGTTACACACCAATCTCTCATTTTATTTTATTCAAACTTGCCCCTCTAGAGAAGAGAAAATAAATACCAGTATCTCATATTTCATAGGTGAAGGGGATAAAAGGGAAGAAAATAAAATAAGTGGCATGCATGAATGTCATTATGAGGGGGGACGAGGAGGGGTGAAGGACAAATTTGGTAGGCCTCAGAAAAAATTAATCCTGGAACTAGAGGATCTAGAAAGGATGAATTTTAATTTGACTAAGTCTTCGAAGAAGGATCCCTTAGTTATCCTCCTAGACCAAGGTTACCTTGAGACCCACAACCTGGTCATCCTTGTTTTTAAGGAGGAATCATAGTTGGACCCTAACCCAAACAAGTTTGATTGGTAATAAGTCAGCTCTCCCAAAACCAAATTATGCTCAATTGAATTGAGACTAATGAAAAAACATTGAGATAATAAAAATATGAAAGGATATCAAAGATATCCATTATGCCCTATTTATTAAAGCTAGTGTGGAAGGTAAGGAGGGTAAAATATCATCCTCTATAACCCCTATCCATATAAATAAGGATGATATTTTTTATACACAAGCTCTGGTTCTTTCAAGTGGAGGTTTGGATACTTCAATGTCTCATTTAGGACCCCTACAAGAGTTGCTTCCCCATTGGCTTCTATTTTTTTAAATATACTTAAAAGAGATGCCCTGGGTCTATGACTTAGGTAACATCCACTCAAAATATCTATTAGGACCTTAGGGGTTTTTTGTTGTCTAAATTTTGTATGTACTTTTTATTCGCTCATTTTCTGGGGTTATCTTTTTATTTGGGCTTATTTTCCCTCTATTTATTTCTTTTATATCTCCTTGGAGATTCAAGCCACCTAATGTGTCCTAGGATGGTTCTCACACTAGTCAAAGGTGGGTTTACTTTAATCTAAACATTCTAAAAATATATAATAGAAGTAGGAACAATGTAGATAACAACACATAAATTAGATATAATAATACCTAATTAATTAATCAATGAATTATGTAAAAAAAGATGAATTAATATGAAAAAATATTTTATGTTTATGACACATTTTCCATGTAAATATATTGATGTAATAATATTTTTGATTTTGTAACATGTTCTAGCTATGGAGGGAACTCACTTAACATTTGAACAAGATAGGGTACACTCATGTATATTGGTTATAATATGAATTACATTGAGTATGGAAGAAAATCACTTAATATTGTAATGAGATTGGGAAAACTCATATAAATTGGTGATTGTATGAATTACCTATTTTAATAAAAAATTATGTATTTTTATTTGTGTACTATGTGTGATATTTTTTAAGTGGTGGGATTTTATCAATTTCACAATTTTTAAGGGGTTAAATTTATTTATTTAATTAAATCCATCACCCTATTTTTTAATAGTTCACTATTTTATTCAATTAAATTTTAGTATTATTCAAATGATTAATTATATTATAATATTAATTACTTATTTTTTGACTAATGTGATCTAAATAAGATAAAAATATGAATATTTAGATTTTATAAAATAAGAACACAATCTTAAAAATATGACTTTGAAAGAGATAGATTGATATTTCACTTACTATATTTAGAATTAAAAATAATAATAGATAATAGATGAACTAACTAATTTCAAATTTATTTTTCTCATTATATTCTTATGAATCTATAAAATTGTTAAGTATCTTCCTTTTATGCACCTAGATCAAGAAATAAGAGCTCAAAAATTATGTCTATGTTACCAATGAAACTCAGACCTTGAACAGAGTATAAATTCCCATGATTTTATGGTAATGTCCTTCTTAACTATACATATTTTCAATACCTTAGACCATTTATAATTCACTTGTAAATACCTCTTATGCGTGAAATTTCCATCATTCTTATGAATTTATCCCTATTTTAGTTCTCCTTCCTCTAAAACCATAATCTCAATTTTAACACAAGGTGTACATCTACTAAGGGGATATAAAGTTGGGCTAGAAAATGATAGAAACCTTATATTTTATTTTTATTATTTTCGGGAAACTAGGTTTTAGTTCCTAAAAGATAAAGGGCATGGATTAAGTGGTAAAATGTAATCAAATTTATTAAAACATATATTTATATTAATTTGATCAAATTAATTACATGGAGAAAGGAAATGACTTATCTAGAAAAATAGGCTGAGACAGTTGATCCAAAAGCTAAAAACTATTTTGAAAGACTAGGAAGATGTAAAAAACCTAAATCTATATTTCATTTGGTGAAAAGATAGGAGTTATAAAAGTGGACACTTGGTGTCTGATGCTATAGTCCAGTTCTAACATTATTATCCAAATCAATTTCTAATTTTGGATTTTGATGCAGTCTAGTTCCTAGGTCATGTAGGTGTGTTTATTTATATGTGATCACTTATAGGTGCCACTATATAACCAATTTTATTCTCAAACTCTAGGTCTATCTACACACAAAACATAATAAACATATCAAAAATAGAATGGAAAAACTGGGTTAGGGGAAGTATGATCACATGATTTAGAACCCTTATTATCTTAATCATTACCTATATTAACCCTCAAGATAGGGTATTAGATAAAATTTAGTTCTCCCTTAGGTAACATGCATAATCAATGCACATGATAAATTCAAGAATTAACTTTTGTCTAGGCCCTTCCTTGATCAAGCATGCAAATCTATGTGTGATGCAGAATTTTGAGCTATATTATTGACTAATTTTTTAATTACTTAGTGTGTCAAAGTAATAAGTGCTGGATATAAAATTCCTTGTGAAGTCCTTTATATAGGATACTCTTTATTTTGAATTTGGGATGTTTATTCATGTTATTTGACATCAAAAAGGTAAACAAAACTTAAGGGAGGGGATAAGAAGGGTTAGATACCTATTAAGAAAAGACAAATGAGAATTGGGACTCAAAATACAAATGGATGGGAGTGAAAAAAATGGGACACTTCTATGTTCAGTGTTGTATTACAATTTTGGTGCTCCTATCCTATAAGATTGGGACTTGGGGGAATAGGATTGGCATGGGGAATACTATCTGGTTGAGGTGGAATCATTGGTCAAAAGGTCTCAAATGATTGGTAATGGGTAAAAAGGTGACAAAATAAATAAACAAGGCCAAGATAAGAAAACAAATACATGACTAGTGTGAACAAGGCTTATATTCTCTAGTCAGAGTCTCATGTGAAGAGGAATGTGAAAATACATTATATATGTGGTTACTTGACCAATCTAGGGTGTAGACACCCCTCTTTTATTTTAGTGATGCAATGAAATGAAATAATAGAGTAAAATAAAAAAGAATAAAATTTGTACTTGAACTTACCTGCATGGAGGTGAATGTGCTACAAGGATCCAACTCACTTCCTAGCTAGGGAAGTGGATGGAGAGATGAATATTACCTATATAGAGAAGGAATCCATGGAGTGGATGCCCCCTATATTGAATCTAAATATGGATTCTATGTATCATGGAGAAGGAGGGAAATGCTTGCCCCTATGCTAAATTTGATAGAAGATGAGGAATGCTTGAAGGCCCAAAACTAATGTCTATCCTCTATCCCACATAAACTCATATAGTTTAGAATGTGTATAAAAATTTGTATGCTATGAAGATAAAAATATGTCATGCCCCCACTCTAAATATCTGAACTAGAACTAAGAAATGCTTAGAGGCCTAAAACCAATGTCTATTCTATGTCCCACACAAATTCATGTATTCTAGATCTAAGTAGTAAAATTTACCAAGCATTGTAGATGGCCATGTGGTCTAACCTAGTGAAAACTTGGGTATAACTAGGTGTAATTTGAAACTCTGGTTAATGTGTAAGAAGACAATGGCATGTCTTGTCATTTTATCTATATAATCTTGAGTGATGAAGAAAATGATTATCTATGTATTTCCCCCAAATTTGATATGTGAGTGATGTTATAATATGGTAATCTATAGAGCCATATGTGATATGATATATATTTCCATGCCTCATGTGCAAAACTAGAGACCCAAAACATTGTGCTCTACACTATGTCTATAGTTTACTATCTTATACTATAAATTGTGTCATGTTATATGAAGTTATATGTGTGAGATGTGTAGTATGTACATGCCCCCAATCTAGTATCAGAGTTTGTATCTATACCAAAATCACTATGAACCCATATAATCTAAACCACTATATCTAATTAGTTTATGTGTCTATATTTAAATCACTATGAATCCATATGATCTGACCCATTATATCTACATAGTTTGTGTATATAAAAATTGAAGGTATATCCATATGAATGTCTTGAGTAATGTTAAGTGACACACATAAGCTAAATCACTATATGTCTTAACCTATTTGAGCTGAATTTGATAATCTAAATGCCAGATGTGTAAGAACCATGGTGTATCCACTTATGAGAGTGGATGGCTATGATAGGTAAGTGTAGAAATAGGAATAATATGAATGATGCCCCCCTTTTGGGAAGAGTGAAAAAATATAAGATAGAGGAGGTCAAGCCAAAAGTGATGACTAGTGGTTTGGTAATAGAAACAAGGTTGGTATGTTTTGAATAGATTAAAAGATTGTTTGATTGATTAGTTTATGTTGTTAAGAGTGGAACATGTTTTGATTGGTGATGACCAAGGTGCATATCTAGGTATAAGATAAATATCGAAATGTTCATGTCATAGTATGTAGATAAGGTATTAAGAGAGTGAATCTTTGGTGATTTCAAAGGTATCATTATGATGATTCCATGGAAGGAAGTGGTTTGAAAAATAGAGTTACAAGGTTCAATATATGGGAAAATTGGTAATTTGTTTTAAATAAAAAAAGTTGGTTAACATAGGAAATTATATTGATTATTGACTCATTTATGCATTGTCCAGGTTGAGATTTTGAGCTCTAAAGTGAGAAAAATGCTAATCAGATGAGCACCTACCATAACCCAATTTGAGTAGTTGGTAGCCCAAGTTCAGGCTAGTGGTGATGTAACCATGGTAAGTATCTCAAATGCTTGGTTCCTATCAGTTTTTTGGCCTATTTTTGTGTTTTTGAGGGGTTTAATAGTATATTAGAAAAAAATTATATTTTTGGTGCTCCTATCTTATATCTATCACTCTTGTCCAAGTTTAAGTTCTCATGTCCATCACTATTGTCTTGTATCCAACACTATTATCCTAGAGGCATAATTTTTTGATGATGTTTCTTTATTGTTCACTATTATTCTATTTTAGCTTTTGATTTGGTATTACTGACTAATATATGTGTTTTTTATAGTGTTTTTTAGGTCAAGGTATAGATGAGATAGTTCCATAAGGGCTAGTTGATGGAGACATTAACGTTGCTACCATTATCTACTGATGAGAGTGGTTATCGATAGGGTGGGGTTGGGTTATGTGTGTAATCTAAGTATAGTGTAGTGAGATCAATATGTAAAGACTAACCTATGTGGGATGTGGAATGTAGATACATTTACTTTATGTCTTCTTACAAGGGAGATGACTGTGACTTTGGAGGATGTGTATTATTATATACTACATTTATTAGTTAGTGGGTGATGAGTGATGGTATAGTATGACATGGGTGATGATGCAATTTTTTATGCATATTTCTACTTAGATAGTATACCCTTGGGTATTTATCAAATAATTAATGATAGTGATGTGATACTATCATTCATTATGTAGTATAATATTCCATTCTTGTAGAAGTGGTTGGTTGTTTTGTTGGTATCTTTTATTGTTATAGATGGGAGTAGAGTATATATTACATATAAGATGCACATGATTGTACACAATGTTGAGGTATATGGTAATATTTTCTCATAGGGGATGAATATGCTAGACCATCTATATATGTATATCTATATGTTTACATAAGAGTCATTCAGTGGTAGGGTGAGTATGACAACCTCATTACATTACTGGGCTTATGAGTATATAGTAGTTGTGTGGCTAATTGGATTACCAAGGGCAAAGTGGGCACCTTAATATACATTTAGAGAGTCGTGGATGAGCACATTGGATATTTTATCTCATGGGATGGACCATTATAGGTGGGTTTTATATGGATTGGTGGTTGGTTACATCATATGGAGGCCTAATAAAGGATTTCCTAGATGGGTAGAGGATGGAGTACAATTGTGATACATGAGGGTCAGTTGTTGGATACATGAAAATTGGGCTAAGGTATATGAGTTTTTTTATTATGAGCATATTACTATATAGTTTTGGGTACCATAAGATGTGCCCTGAATAACATGGGTATGGGTGAGGAGTGTGTGAGCATCTACAAGGGTAAGAACTCATGAGGGGCCTATAATGGTTGAGCTTTCACCATTACCTTTACATGTGAGGGATACAACCATTGATATTCTAGATGTGGATTTCATTATATGTATAGATTCATATACCACATGGTGGGCTAGGCATTAGTGGGCTCAGTTGTACCCTATTAAGGTAGGGGATACTCTAGAGTATGAGGATCCTAAGTTGATCTAGATGATGGGTGGTAAGCAGTGATTATATTTGAATTGTGTATAAATTTGTGATTTTAGTTTTATTTCAAAGTATATATCTAATGTAGTGTCATACTTTGTTCATAGGTGAAGTGGGAGGTTCTCAATATGGAGCATAGATTGGGGTATGAAATAGAGATTATGATTACTATGAGATTATAATTGAGTTGAAACTTTGAGAGCTCACATAAAATTTACCTGATGATGTGGTAGAGGAGGGTTTGATAGAGCAAGTGATGGTCATGACTGGTATTCATGCTCATCTATGTGATAAGGTTACTATAGCAATAGATACATATTTTATGGAAACAAGAGAGAGATGAGTTAAGAGATGAGATGGATAGGCATAAGATGCCCCCACCTAATTTTGGATTTATTATCATGGGGATCATGGATGAGTATAATATTTTTTAGAGGTAATATGCATAATTACATGAGGAGCATGGTTAGCTACTGGAGTGAGAGATTCAACATAAGAGGCATGCAATAACTTGAGGAGGTGTGGGGCCATCAAGTGTTAGGGTAGATTATGGGACTAGCATTGGTGGAGAGAGTGAGACTAAGAGTGAGGGCTTAATGGCCATTCATGACTAATTATACTTAATAATAGTGTATATGTATTAAAAACTCATTATTATATATATATGGATACTTTTTTGATTTTGACTCATGTATATTATGTTATGTATTTTAGAGTATATTGGTATATTTGTTACAAATGGTTGATTAAAAATAGTTGATTTGGCATTGATGTTAAGGTTTCATATGTTTGATAAAATGGTATTTCGGATGTGATTTTATTATTGTTGATAAGTGTGATGCTAATGTCTAATTTTGAATCATAAGTGAGTAAAACTTTGTTTTTTTATAATTGGTAAATTAATTTGATAAAGTGAATTGGTTTAAGACTAATAAAATAAGATATTGGAAAGATCAAGATTTGGATAATTTGGTTTGGATAGCGATGGTTATTTAGAACTAGGAATGTTAGTTATTAGTTGAAGGGGATGTAAGATATCACTCTATGCATATTAGGACATTGGATGTTGTATCACTATCTGAACCCTGATGGCCAATTGAACAAGAGCCCATACTACTCATGTTGTGTAGGAACATTCCCTATATTTGATGCTCTCTATGGTACACTAACTATAGCTATACATGGAAACTCTATAAGATGCAATCTCAATGGATGCATAACTAAAATTGTGTGATATGAAGGAGGCTCATCTATTTATAATCGTAGTGGATTGCTATGTGAAATAACACCATGTGGCCTCTATTGTAATGTGTATGATTAAGCAATAGATTGAAATGGAATTGTAACCTATGATGGTGGTTCATATAATCTCAATTATAGTAGATTGATATGTGAAATAGGTCCCTAAAAATTATATGTAGTGAATGCCTATCTTGATCAATACTCTATGATGTGGGTTCATTTAATCTTAATCATAATGGGTTTTTACATGAGATAGGACATTGAAAAATCTATTATGGTGCCTATGACTATGTTGGATATGTATATGGAACTACACTATGTAATCCATAGACTATACTACTATATGTGGGTTACTCTCATTGTAATAGTTTGCAAACCCTCTAAGTAGGTGGAATAGGAGATCTCTTATGAGGCTCTATACTAAAAATTGTATTACTCTCATAATGAGTAACTGATGATTCCTATAAAGGAATGACCTATAATGACTCAATCATGGAGGAATGAGGTATATGGATCCATCATGGAGGAGATCTCAGTACCCCTAGTGTGAATGCTATGATGTCATTATCAACACATCTATTAATACAATCCCTAAGTCTAGAACAATCATTATCTCTATGTCCACAGATATGATGAAAGTTACAAAATGGCTGATGTGGTTTCTTGTATAAGAGATGTGGATCTCGATGATGAGTAGAAGGTACTGTGGTTAACCTCATATCTAGTAGTGATGATAATATGACATATGGGCTATCCCTCTCTAAATCAAACTTGAGTGGTACCCTATTGTTCTTATCTATAGTACATATTATAGGTGGTGCTCTAAAAACTATCTCTCTATTCTTAACTAGCTACTTGTATGGTTATGGTCTCCTATCTTGTTTGGGACATGGTGGATGTTGAGTTTTAGGAGCTATAAATGGATGTAATGTTGTGAAATTTAAATTAATCCAATCAACTAAATCTGAATCAATCAATCCTAGTTTCTTCTCCAAAGCTAAAACTATATATCATAAGTGCCTAAAATAGGACTCTATCTGATATAATATATGCTCTATGAGGGGTTGTAAAATCCCCTTAATAAATATATGTTGAATCTCTAAATCTATTGGTCTATAGATCAACCTTAACATGTGAGTCTTGAATCATAAGATATAATCACTAACTAGCTCTAAAGTATTCTAATGCAATGTGGTGAGTTTCTCATATGAAACATGCAGGCCTATGTTTGTTATGTAATATTTTAGAAATGCCTCCTCTAAATCATCATATGTATGCAAAGAACTAATAAGGAGTTGATGAAATAACCAATTCTATTTATTACCTACTAATTTCTATTGGAAAAAATTAAGTGGAATTAAAGGACTCACATGAGATGGCAAAGCCTTTTGAAAGGCTTTAAGGTGTATGAATTGATCTCCAATTCCATCAAAATTGAGGCAATTATGGTATCTAGACATGCTTATGCAAATGAATCTTTAACAAATGTCTTCAGAAGAGGGTAACTATGTAGGCCATTAGAATTCATCGAAGACTTATAAGCCTTGTTTTCCAGAGTAAGGAGATTTACTTGGTGTTGTAATTCACCAAGTGCATGCATCAAATAAATAATCTCTTGGGATGGTATATTAGTATCTTGAAGTGGTTCATTTAAATTTTGAATTTGATCATTTATTTTAGCCATGGGAATGTTACATTTAACAATTGGATCATAGACAGGGGGTGTGTTCACTTGAACCTTTGGAGGAATGGTAACTTGGACCTTAGTAGAGGGATGTAGGCTACAATTCTATTTGGGTGAAAAGTGAGAAATAGGGGATACTATAGTAAGGGATGGCTTGGGAGATTCATTAGTATCTTTAGTATTTAGTGAATCAAATTATAATTTAATAGGAGATGTGATGTTATCATTGACATGTGCATCATTTGAAATAGAATCATGAATAGAATTAGAAGCAACATTTTTTAAGAAATTATGTTTGAGAGGAGTGAGAAAAGAGTTAATAGCATGAGATGCATTTTCTTCTTGATTATATGTATAATAGTCATCATTATTCTATGCATTATCACAATCATAATTTTATTCATTTGAAAGAGGACAAGTATAAGTATCACTTTCATACTCACTCTCATTGTCATATGCATTTGCATGTTCACTATCATACTCATTATCACTTCCATTATCACTAGGAAGAGGGGTAAGAGATGATGTTAATTCTTTACTAATATGTAATAAATTTTCATGTGAAATTGCAATACTATAAGCATATATGTTATCCTTGAATGGATTACATGCATTATTTTCATTTACGATATCAAAAGTAAGAGTAAGAGAGTTATCATTTAGACATTCTTTTGTCATTGTTTGAGATGAAAAAGTCTAGTTAAGAACGTGAGATGGATCATTTTAACTATGCATTTACAATTTGATTCTATTACATTTATATGATTGTGATTGAACATAGAAGTAGAGAGAGAGAGAGAGAGAGAGAGAGAGAGAGAGAGAGAGAGAGAGAGAGAGAGAGAGAGAGAGAGAGAGAGAGAGTAGGTTCAAATGTAAGTAAATTATCACCAATTAGAGGTTCACTTAGAAATTCATGACTAATTTGTTCATTTGATGGATTGTGTATAGGAGAATGAGGTGAAAATTACCTTTCGCATTTATCAAAATTATTTTCATCTAGAAGAGGGAAGAAAAGAGATAGGTGTGAGAGAAGAAGATGCATCTACTTTTGCTTCACTATCACTTTCATATCCATTATCATATTCTTCATTGAAAAATTAGTAATTTTCTTCTTTTTAAATGAAATAATTTTACTCATTTTTGGCTAATGTGCAATTTTGAAAATTTGTCCCTTCATTGTCATAATTATGAGAAAAATTTAGAAATTTATCTATAGGATGAGAGGGAAGAAGTGCCTTAGTGTCCATTTTATTGCTTTTACCAAAGAGAATATGTAAAAGTACTATTAAGCAAATAAATGCAATAATGACTATTATTAACATAGATATTTATAAAATATTTTTGACACTCCAAATAATTTATAGAAATTCCAAAAAATTTATCTAAAAATTGTAAGGGAAGAAGGCTTAGGGTTTGAGGACCTAGTTTGGGAATCTACAGTTTTGGGTTATAATTTTAGAAATTTGAAATTATTGAAATAATTTTAATTCTAAAATTAAATTTAAATAAAATAAATGTAAAAAAAAATATACAAAAATTATAATTTTTAAATTTAATTTTTTGTACAAAATGTGAAGGAAAGCCCTAGGGGTAGCTAGGGTTTGAATTTTTTTTAAAGTAAGTCGGGTTTACCAAAAAAAATTATTATTTTTGGGAAACTAGGGTATAGTTTATAAAAAATGAAGGGTCTAGATTAAGGGGTAAAATATAATCAAATGTAGTAAAAGATATATTTATATTAATTTGATCAAATAAATTACACAAATAAAGAATATTACTTATCTAGAAAAATAGGCCAAGATGACTGATTTAGAAGATGAAAACTATTGAACGAGACTAGAAAGATGTCAAAAACCTAAATCTAGATTTTGTTTGATGAAAGCATAGGAGGGTCAAAAATTGGAAACTTTGGTGTTTAATGCTATAGTCTAGTTTTGACACTGTTATCCAAATCAATTTTTGGTTCTAGATTCTGATGTAGTCTGGTTCTTAGGTCCTAGATGTGTCTTTATTTCTCCATGATCACTTATAGGTGCCACTATATAACCTATTTTTTCTCAAAACCTAGGTATATCTACACATATGAAATAATAAACATATCAAAAGTAAAAGGGAAAAGACTAGGTTAGGGGAAGTATGATTGCATGATCTAGAACCCCTATTGTCCTAGTTTATACCTACATTAACCCCCAAGCTAGGGTCTTAGATCAAATGTTGTTATCCCTTAGGGAATGTACATAGTAAATTCACATGATAGATGTAAGAATTAACTTTTTCCTAGGCCCTTCCTTGATCAAGCAAGCAAATCTATGTGTGATGTAGAATTCTGAGTTATACTATTAACTGATTTTTTAATTACTTAGTGTGCCAAAGTAGTACATGCTAGATATAAAATACCTTGTGAAGTAATTTATATAAGAGACTATTTATTTTTAATTTGGGATATTTATTCACATTATCCAACATCAAAAAGGTATAAAAATGTATTTGAGGGGATAATAAGGGTTAGGGACCTATTAAGCAAAGATAAATGACTATTGGGACTCAAAATGCAAATGGATAAGAACACAAAAAATGAGACACTCATGTGTTTTAAATTATATTAGAATTATGGAAATCTTATCCTATAGGCTCAGGACCTAGGGGAACATGATTGACATGGTGAATACTATCTGGCTGAGGTGGAATAACTGGTCATAAGGCCTTCGATGACTTGGAATGGGAAAAAAGGTGACAAAAGCAAGAAACAAGACCAATATAAGCAAAGACAAAGACATGGCTAGAGTGAACAAGGCTATTATTCTCTATTTGGAGTCTCCTATGAAAATTATTGTGAAAATACATGATATGTGTGGTTGCTTGACCAATTTAGGGTATATACATATTTACAATGACATTCTCAAGATTAAAGCTTAAACTATTTAGTTTATTCAAAGAACTCAATTAGACCTCTAAGAAATTACTCAAATTTTATTAATTAATAAATTGGTCATGTAAATACCAATGAGATTATCCATTTTCTTAATTATCATTTACCTTGTTTTATCTTTCAACTATCACTTTTGTGCATCCAATCTTTTTTCTTCTACAAATTACTCCTCAATCTTCTCAAGGTTCAATAACCTAAAACATTAATTAGTAATTAATACACATATCCACATACCATATATGGTCCTTTATTTTCATAAAATATTTATTTCAACTCATCTCCAATATTCCATCACTCTCTAATCCCTTACATACGCCTCTTCTCAAACCTAAGGATAGTTTTTCTTGTAGCCCTCAAGACATGCAAATGCCCTGTTATTGACCAATATACACATGTTCCTCATAACCTAAGAATAGTTTTGGATACCCACTAGGATTGTAAAAATTCATAACAAGTTTAATTTCCCAACTCCTTAAGCTTACCCTTTTTCTCTACACTTCTATTCACTAATTAGGCCTCTTTTAGGCCTAAACACTTCCACAAAACTAAAGACCATACACTATGGTACTAAAACACCTAAAAATCAATTGATTCCTATTAAGTATAAAAAAATACATTTTATCTCAAATTTTCATGTATTTTAATGAAGTAAAACTCCTAACATTTAACTTTCCCTATTCAAACCCTATCTCTAATTCTATGGTAGGCATGTATAGGCCAAGAGCTCTCTAAAAGGTCTAAAATTATTTTTAAATCTCCTCATTCACTTTAAAGCCTAAAATAGGTTTGTATAACTTATCCAAAACTTTTATAATATATACTTAACCTTGATTCATACTCATAGACTCTCAAAATGCATCTTTATAGAATCATAGTTTCTTAATTCTTGACTATATAAGGGTTTTGTAGTTTCTAATCACTTCAAGACTGTATAAAAATATATATGGCCTAGAAAAACTCTCTAATGTTATATTTATATAAAATAAATTTAATAACCAACAAAAAATTATCTCATTTCTGACTTTCTAAATTGTATATACAAAATTTTGAACTTCTTGACAGGGTTTAGCAGGGTATACGATCCTTACAACTAGGTTTTCTAAATCCTCACTCTTCCAATCAATACACTACCTCTTAAAATAGTAAAAATAATATCAATAATAAATCCATTATGAATTTAAATCACTTTGGTAAGATATGATTATATATATATATATATATATATAATATATATATATATATATATTGTAGACACTGAAATCATGTCTAACCCTTGGTCATCCTCCCCCTTGGTCTATTCCTAACCCACACACTTACTAATTTAAAATAATAACTTATTTTGAATTAATAACCCCCCTTGACACATCACCCATAACACCTCGCCTAAGACACCTCGCCTTAGACCATTTCCCACCCTATAACTCACCTTAAGACTAAATGACTCACCCAAGACCTATTCTTACTCCTTTCCAACCACCTAATCAACTCTCATGCGTATTTGGCCCAACCTTCGACAATTCTCCAATGGATTATGCACTTGGCGGATGGAGAATGGGCTTGATAGCCCTTTTACTCATTCTCCACCTACCGACATCAGTCAAATGTCAGCCAATGCTAGTGGGATCACCGATGTCAGTTTACTTAAACCAACTTCTAACCTCTTTCTAGGGCTAATCACAAATTGTTAATCACTAGTCAGCTAATCACAAATCTTGAATCCTCTCCCCACAAAATAGAGTTCTCTTGCTCTTGCTTCCTAGCATGCTTGCTTCTCATTTTCTCGCAAGTATCATCATTTTGACAACATTTTTCTAGGCTTGGAGGACCAACACCAGTCATTCCATACAGGTTTGAAGATTGCATGACATCTCCATCACCAGCCATAACAAAAACATAGCTCCTGCACCTCTGCCAACTACTACCACAGCTAAGTATTTGTACTATTTTTATTTCAGTGTCATTTCAAATATATTAGCATTCTATCTACTATCCATTCCAAGCATCCTTGACACAAACCCAACCTGCTCTTCCCAGAGAGGCTGAAAGGCCTTCTCTAAATCCCTGTCTCCCTGTCACCCTGTCCTCTCTCTGGTCTCCTATTCAGACCATACTTTTTGCCTTACAGCTCTGCACAGACCACCAAAATAGGCTCTCTAACCTCCAAACAGGCTCTCTAACCTCCAAATAGACTCTCAGACCATTTTGCAAATTATAAACTAGACCTGAAACTTGTCCCAGGCCATTACCCTGACTGACCTCGACCATTACCCCTATCGACATCGGTAGACTAACCGACATCGGCCACCTTCCTTGACTGACATCAATAGAACCATCGACATCGGCAACTGTGCAAAATAGATTGCAGCATACAAGTATGCATATCTTTGTTTCCTTTGCTTAGTCTTCCATTTATTTCTTTTTATCAGACATTCTCTTTTATCAACAAGTGGATTGACATCCTTCTAGGAAGTCTTTGCACTTTTGGGACCAAGCATATCACTTGGCAATCCACCTTACATCCTATCTAAAAATTTTCTTGTTCTAGTCTCTTTCTTCTACAGGTGTCATCCTCCACAACCAAAGAGGAGTTCTCACGACATCTGGATAATGGTGCACAGACCTCATCTGGGTATGTACAAGCCCTAGACCATCTTATCTTAGTTTCTCATTTCCTTTTGAATGTGAAAGTGAAAAATTGTATAGAAACATTCTGGCATGCCCGATGGGACCCTAGGGTCTTCCTTGGGTTCTTTTCTTACTATTCATATAGGTGTAGTAGGCCTCTTCTTGTACTCTTTTTCTTCTCGCTCTTCCAAAAGACACTATTAACAAAAATTAAAAAGAATCATTCTTGTTCTTTCTTTTCTTACATCTTAGACTAGTCAACTCATACTCTTCAACCCTTTCTTAACTTGTTTTCATCCAAACTCACATTTCGTTTTGGGCTTAAAATCTTTGGCATTTCATTTCTGCTTGCTTGCATTTTTAGTCCACACATCTAGTAATTAAAATTGCATCATGAATTAATCGTAGTCCACTTATGCTACACAACCAAATCACTTGCACAAATTAAACATCAAAACTTACCTGAGACAAGGCCCGACTGGGATTTCATCACCCAGCAAATACCTTACACATCCCGGCAATCCCACTTGGACTTCACTACCAAGGGGAAAGCCCACTCTATTCTCTAGTAGAGGATAATCTCTAGGGGAAGTATATACTGGCTAAGCGAGACCAACTTACCACTGGGCTCGTGAAATGAGGGGAGCTTGCTCCTTAGCACCAGGCCATGTACGAAACCTAACACAGACTCTTGAGCGCCTAAACTAAACCTGAAACTAGCTTTAGACTACCTCTTCTAGGACCCATTCTACAAGCCAACCTCCCAAACACATTCTAAGGCATAAGCCAACATGATTCTAAAAGTTGATTCTTAGGATTTAATGCTTAGGGTCTACCTGTCTCCATCTATTTTTTTGTTCTTATCTAGTTCTTTGAGCTAGTGAGGACACTTTCTTCTTTCCAAAAACTCTCAAATTCTTTGAGTTTTTGTAAAACACAGTAACTGACATCAGTTTTATCACTGATGTCAGCAACCTTTCTTTGCCATCATTAGTTATCTGACTGACGTCAGCAACCTTTCTTTGCCATCATCAGTTATCTGACCGACGTCAGCCATTTGTTCTCACCAACATCAGTTTTTCAACTGACATCAGTCACTGTCATAGTCTTTTTTTCAAAATAGCAACCTTAAAACCTAACTCTTTTTCTGCCAAAACCACATTCTGAGTTTCTAAAACTAAAAAAACATAGCTTCTAGAACATGAACCTTTTTGCCTTAAATGGTTTTGACATGAAGTCAAACCAGGACTTTTGTTGACCAAGCAAGGCATCAACTGCTTCCGCCTTCACCATCTATATCTAGTCCTTTAATGGAGTATCTTTCAGAGACCAAATGAACTCCTCCTCAACCAACCCCAACCCAACCATCTATTGTCCTTGAAGGGGACCCAAACTTTGAGAGACTCCTTGACCACAATGTCAAGGCTCTCTAACACTATCTCACAAGAAACCAAATGCGAGACCTTTCGGGTGAAGCAGTGATGACATCAACACCATCCGCTACCCAACCTTTTATGACTCAAACTATTACCTCAACCATTAACTTGACCATGGCCAATATGCAAAGTTTGGCCTCCCCATCTATTTTTAGACTGACCTCCATTGAGATTTCATTACCCCCTCAGACACATACAATTCAACCAAGTTCCACATCATACCAAAACTTGATTGTCTCGACTCCACACAAACTTGCACCTATAAATGTAAGAGTGTCTACCTCCCCCTTTGCCAATGCCACCACACAACCACCTTTTGTGGTATTTAGTCAACTTATGCCTTCTACCTTCACAACGCAACCACCCTTGGCCTCCACTTTTGTCCCAACGACTAGTTATCAATACGTTGCACCCCTACAAGCGCAATCGACTATGTCATACGCCTCTTCTAGCACCTTCCAAGTGCCTTACAACCTAGGGGGTGCCCCATCTACCAATCTGTTAGCTGATTTCATCAAGATGCTGATGGATAAAATGTCTAGTCTTGAGGCTTCTATTTTCAGTTCAAGCAATGTCTCTTCATATGACCAAATTTGTAATGAACCCATCCATCCCTCTATCCCAATCTGGCCGTATCCCAGTCAGTGGTAACTTCCTAAATTTTCTCATTTTTAGAGTAAGGAAGACCCGCAACAGCACCTATGAGCATTCAGACATGCTTGTTATCTCATATCCCATGACGATGCGTTATTGCTACGCACGTTCCCCATGTCACTTTTTGGCCCTACCCTTGATTGGTAAAGCTCTCTTACCAGTCACTCCCTCTTTTCATTCACTCAACTTGACCAATTATTTCTTGACCATTTTTCTATCAACATCACCAAAAAAGTCTCAATTATAGACCTCTACTCTATCAAATAGTTTGACGATGAATCAATAGTCGACTTTGTCGCCCATTGGAGAGGCTTGATCAACCAACTCTCCTTCCCTTTACCTCAACTTGAGCTCATCAAGCTCTTTTCTCAAGCATGTGCCACACACATCTCATCCACCTTATAGATTCAAACATTCCACACTTTTGACGAAGCTTTCACCATGGCCCAAAAGCTTGAACTCCGCGCTATTGAAGAAAATAGGGTCAAATTGCGTAATACCAACGCAATATGCCGAATGAGGTGAAGCACAATTGGTAAAATACCCCCATATAGAAAGCTTACTCTACCAAAATTCAATTCTTTGGAAGCAAGGAAATAAGAAATGAGGTTGGGTACAAGCCTAAGTACCACTCAGACCTTGGTTCTTAGTTAAAGAAAGGTAAAAATAAAAAATAAAAAATAAATAGTTCATAAAATTTAGGGCATAGCTAGGTTTTCATCAATTCTAACTATACATTATATGAAGGAGAAATACACACTTGTACCTATTTGAAATGTTCCTAGGAGATACCTTGAAAGGGGGATCCACTCTTGTTCACACAAGTCATTCAGAACATTTGTTCACAAAAAATGTCTAATGCAAAAAATCCAAACAAAAAAATTTGAAGACCATGGTTGCTTTATCGCGAGCAAGTTGGTTGAGTTGACGTAGGGTAAGTGGCTCCGTATAGGATGAGCTTCCCAGGGGTCTGTGAACTAAAGCTCTCTACTTTTTTTGCTCTGACTTGTGCGTTCCTCCCTTCTCGTTTAATGGCACATTTTTATGTCGGTATGTGCAAAGGAGGCATCGAGTGTTCCAGACCTTCTTCTACCAATTCCATGTCTAAAGGAGTGGCCAACACTATGGTCATTAGATCACCATCCTTGATAATGACTAACCAATCTCAACCTTCAACATCTCAAAGCATCACCAAACAATTCCAACAATGGTACATACAGTGTCAATACACTCCACTTGGAAAGTCATACGCTTCCGTTTTGGAAAAACTCAACAAGCAGGGGGTCCTCAATCTCCCTCCAATCCAACCACCTCAATTTGAATCCTCAAAAGCCATCCCTACATGGTATAGGAAGAACAACTTCTATCACTATCACTGTGTCCAAGGTCATGACATCAACAATTGCCGAACCTTCAAGAACATCATTCAAGACATGATAGATAAGGGTGATCTGGTCATGGACAATCTAAATGCACCACCCAATCAAAGCATCGACATATTTAGACAACCATTCCCAAACCATCCTCCTAATCAAAACAATGTCTAGACCATGGCCGATAGCTCCCACGAGCATGATATATGCACGGTCAACATGGTCTCTCCTCTTGTCCCTGACCAACCTCCTCCACAGGTAAAAGAGATTTCTTCTCCTATTCATCCATCACAAGTAGAAGAGTCCTCTTCTCCTATTAGTCCTTCATCAACCTCTCTTATATTAGAGGATGCTTCAACCATACCAATGCCATTAGCCCCACATTCATCCTTCCTCCCACCAAGGGAGGACCCTACCTTGCCTACTCCTCAACCACAAGTCGAAGGCACCATCATCCCTGCCCTCTACCCTCTTAAGGAGCCACACTCTCCTATTTCTTCTCCACCAAGAGAAGAACCAGTCTCTTCACCCATTTTGACTGAGGAAGACCCAGTCACAGTTTCCTCTTGCCTTTTGCCTGAGATTGCTACATCTCACTCACCTCCATCCACATCTGAACCCAAACCCATATTTAACCTTGCCTCACACAATGGTGGCTCTCAACTCAAACTAAAAAGGCCACTAAACCACACCAGAGGACTCCTCCCCCACCTTCATCATTAACTTCAATTTTGAGCCCACCTCCATCCACTTTAATAGGAGTGCTTCCTACTCCCATACTTCATAGAGGCAAGTCACCTCCATTATCACCTCAACCCATCAGACATATATTCCTTCCAAAACATCCAACGCCCCTCATCACAAAAGTGTCATCTACACATGTGGCTACACTTCCAAACAAAAAGATGGTACGACCAACGTCTCCTACAATTTTAGAACAAAAGTCATCAACCCCTACTACAACAAAACATGCAGACCCATTGGCAGGTTCTTATGCCTTGCTATTACGACAACTATTGCAATCTTCTCGCATCAGTCTTCCACCTCTTAAACCATACCAATCTCTCAGACCAAAACCCCCTTGGTTTGATGACACTCAAATTTGTGCGTATCATCACACACCTGGGCATGACACTGAGCATTGTTGTGCCCTCAAGGTTGTCATTCACCAATGCTAGAAAGACACCCTTCTTCTTGACCATATTATCAAAAAACCTTCAACACCATCCCTTGCCTCTTAGACCTCCTCACCTTCACACTCATCAACTCTCGGATCAAGACCATCTTGGTTCGACAACTCTAAATTTTGCCACTATCATCACAGTCTGGGACATGACACTGAGCATTATTAAACTCTTAAAGCTGTCACTCATCGATACCAAAAAAAGGATACCCTTCTCATCAAGGATCCTCTTAACCACCCCTTCAACAAATCATCAACACTGACCTATGCTTCTCAAACATCATCACCTCAATCGAGATCTCCATGCCAAACTATGGTCCCTTTGCCACCTTCAACCCCCTTATTCAACATCAACAGAGTCAATCTGACCACCAAGCCTCAACTGACCTTGACCAATCTATCAAACATTCTCCCTAACTGCTAGGGGAATTCAATGTTTATCCAAGCCTCGAGCAACCTTTCAACCCAATCTCGACCAAATATCAATCACTCTTTTAATCTTAAACCTTGACTAGGCCTCAACCAAGACTCGACCATGCCTCGACCAAACAAACATTCGACCCAACCTCGACCAAACATTCAACCTATCTTTGACCAAACATTCAACCTGACCTCGACCAAACATTCAACCTATCTTTGACCAAACATTCAACTCAACCTCAACCAAACATCAACCAACCTTGTTAATCATGACCTCGACCAGTCTTAACCAAACATCAACCAACCTTTTCATTAAAACATTCAACCTGACCTCGACCAGACCATCGACCAAACCTCAACCAAACCTTGACCAAACATCAACCGATATTTTGATCATGATATCGATCAATCATTAACCAAATATCAATTGACCAAGCCATTGACCCAATCATCAACCAAGCCTCGACCCAACCTCAACCAATCAATAACCAATCATCGACCAAACCTTGACCAAACATCTCGAAAAAACATCAACCAACCTTTTAATCATGACCTCAACCAAACATCAACCAAATATTTTAATCATGACCTCAACCATGACCTCAACCAAAAAATGACCAAATATCGACCAACCATTGACCAAACATTCAACTGACCATTGACCAAAATTGACCAACTAAATAATGACCAAACATCATCTAGCCAAACAATACAATAACATATCAACCAACTTCATGTCCAACATCAATCAGCATGTGACCAATATGGAGCAAAGTAAACAAGGCAAATTCACCCCTAATTAGCTCAGACCTTTCATCATCACGCACAAGTATAAGTCAAGGACTTATCATCTATCCTCTCTCGATGGATGGCCAGAACCTGAGCCTCTTAATGCCTTGCATCTGTGACCATTCTACTGTTAGTCAAGTACTCATTCACTTGACATTTAACTTGAGCTCATCCCTTGAGCAATTCCCCATCCTCTTAATCCTCATTCCTTTCAACCCTATTCCCCTAAACAAATCCTCTATAACCCTTTTGTAAAGTATGGATGCTTTGTCCTAATAAAAGGGAGCCCTTGAACTTCTATAGTCTTGTCCATGACTCAAAATTTTGTTAAAAATAAATCAAGATGTCAAAATATCCAAGGTCACAAAATCAAAAAGTAGACTACTCCCTTGAAGGATAGCTGTACTATCATTGCTGTAGCTAATAGACTGCTCCCTCGAAGGATAGCTATTCAAAGCCCTTATATATATAAATCAAAAATATAGACCACTCCCTTGAAGGATGGCTATGACTAAACTCTTGCTACAAACAACACTTTCTTAGAAGCTTCTCGCATCGATCAGCTTCACAAATGATCACAAAGAGAAATGACATCTCTATATGGACTTCCCGCATTGATCAGTCCACAAAAAAAAAAAAAGGGTCATGGACTTGGCTTGTAGTCGTCTTAGGGTCTCCTATAAAAAGGGGAAAGGTTCTCTCTACTCTAAAATGGGTTACCCTATCCTCATATATCATATCACCTGCTCAAGGGACTTCGAGCTCACTTTAATGTCAAAGCGATTCGATTGCTTCTTCTAACACAACCCATGGTCAATGACGTAATGCATGAATGGGGCTCTTGGTTCTAACAATCCCTATCTATGCTATTTTTTTGGTCCTTGTCAATGAAAGAGAAATGCGGCTTTCACTTCTTTACACCTTGGTCACAACCAACCAAACCAAAACATTTTCAAACCAACAATGTGACATCTTGACATCATGCATCATCATAGTCCATTTCACATCGTTTCTATGGACACCAATACACATGGAAACTATCGACTACACAATTTATGTTAAGCATAAACCATTACTTGCTGAAGCATAAATAGACTCAATTCATTTTTAGCATACATCCATCATATGGAAAATTACTAGGGATGAAAGACCTCTCAACCAATATTACAAAATACACCATCACACAATATGGAAAAGGCTGTAACATCATCTTATCCTCATCATTTCAACACATGACCAAAACCAATCATCGACCACTTTGACTCTTACGCTTGAACTACATTGGTCTGAGGCCCTAAAGACCGAGGCTATGTAGGTAGCACTCAGATGACATGATGTCTTCTAGGGTTAGCTCAACCACATCTGTTTGTTCATCTATCTAATGGACAAACCATTTTTGGCCTTTGACCATGCCTTAACCTTGTCCAACCAAACACATTAACCACTTCAACCCTTTTTCCTCCCTCTTGGGAGAACTACATTGGCCTAAGGCCCTAACGACAGGGGTTATGTAGGTAGTACTCAGTTGACATGGGGTCTTCTGAGGTTAGCTCGGCCATTCCTTCATCTGTCCATCCAATGGACCATCCACCTCGACCAATGACCACAGAGATTGTGACTATCTCCTTTGACTACAACCACTTCCAAGATAAGGTTGCCTTGGTTGTTTTTGCATGTATGCTACCTCACGAATGGATAGCAAAATTGTTTGCAACCCATATTTTGACTCTCACAAGTATAGGATCACGAGCAAGTTGATCCCCACTACTTGTGACATTTTCATGTTTTCCAAGAGCACTTCCTGAGCCTGAGATACTTGGAACACGATGACCATTAGAGCTACAGCTTGGATCGAATAACCCAATTAGCTACGACTAAATGTTGGGGCCCAATTATTTTGATTTTAGCACTCCTCAACCTTGACCTGTGACAATTTGACTTGACCATCTCGTGAAGTGGTATACGTGCAATCATGACTTTTGTAGTGTTCACACTCCATCTTCACCATTTTCATCCACTCTCTGTCAAATCAGCACCTGATTTTAGGTTTCCTTCCCTCAACTCCCACTTTAAGGGGGAATACCTCATCCATAATCGAGGCAATCTACATTCATTTTTGTCTTGTAGTTCACCAAAACAACTAACAAGATGAAAACAATATCATCCTATACCTAGAGTAATCAACTCCTATTTTTGTCTTACAGTTCATCAAAACAACAAACAAGACAAGAAGGGGCAAATGTAGACACCGAAATCATGTCTAACCCTTGGTCATCCTCCCCCTTGGTCTATTCCTAACCCATTCCTAACCCATACACTTACTAATTTAAAATAATAACTTATTTTGAATTAATAACCCCCTCCTTGACACATCACCCATAACACCTCGCCTAGGACACCTCGCCTTGGACCATTTCCCACCCTATGACTCACCTTAAGACTAAATGACTCACCCAAGACCTATTCTTACTCTTTTCCAACTACCTAACCAACTCTCATGCGTATTTGGCCCAACCTTAGACAATTCTCCAATGGATTATGAACTTGTCAGATGGAGAATGGGCTTGATAGCCCTTTTACTCATTCTCCACCCACCGACATCAGTCAAATGTCGACCGACACCGACGGGATCACTGACGTTAGTTTACTTAAACTGACTTCTAACCTCTTTTTGGGGCTAATCATGAATCACTAATCACTAGTTGGCTAGTCATGAATCTTGAATCCTCTCCCCATGAAATAGAGTTCTCTTACTCTTGCTTCCTCGCATGCTTGCTTCTCATTTTCTCATAGGTATCATCATTTTGACAACATTTTTCTAGGATTGGAGGACCAGCACTAGTCATTCCATATAGGTTTGAAGATTGCATGACATCTCCATCACCAGCCACAATAGAAACACAACTCCTGTGCCTCTGCCAACTCATGCCACAGCTAAGTATTTGTACTATTTTTATTTTAGTGTCATTTAAAATATATTAGCATTCTGTCTACTATCCATTCCAAGCATCCTTGACACAGACCCAACCTGCTCTTCCCAGAGAGGATGAAAGGCCTTCTCTAAATCCCTATCTCCCTATCACCCTATCCTCTCTCTAGTCTCCTATTCAGACCATACTTTCTACCTTACAGCTCTACACAGACCACCAAAATAGGCTCTCTGACCTCCAAATAGGCTCTCTGACCTCCAAACAGACTCTCAGACGATTCTATGGATTATAAACCAAACCTAAAACTTGTCCTAGGCCATTACCCCGACCGACCTCGACCATTACCCCTACCGACGTTGACAGACTAACTGACATCGACGACCTTCCTTGACCGACACCGATAGAACCACTAACGTCAGTGACTGTGCAAAATAGATTACAGCATATAGGTACGCATATCTTTGTTTCCTTTTCTTAGTCTTCCATTTATTTCTTTTTATCAGACATTATCTTTTATCAACAAGTGGACTGACACCCTTCTAGGAAGTCTTTGCACTTCTAGGACCAAGCATATCACTTGGTAGTCCACCTTACATCCTATCTAACAATTTTCTTGTTCTAGTCTCTTTCTTCTACAGGTGTCGTCCTCTACAACCAAAGAGGAGTTCTCACGACGTCTGGATAATAGCACGTAGACCTCATCCAGGTACGTACAAGCCCTAGACCATCTTATCTTAGTTTCTCATTTCCTTTTGAATGTGAAAGTGAAAAATTGTATAGAAACACACACACACACACACACACACACACACACACATATATATATATATATATATATATATATATATAAATAATACCCTATGGTTTCAACACAAAATACAAGTCGAGAGCATTACAATTGGCTTTATTTGAATTTATAACATTTCTAAGCTTTTAATCACCTCTAAAAGATATATCCCAACTAAATAAGATCATTTAATTTAGTAAAATGTTATTTAAAACATGTTTATGACATTTTAGGATCATTATATAAGGTTTACACCCTACCATTTAGTCTACAATGCTTACAAGTCTCTTTTCAAGATTTGAATTTTCAAATGGGAGGTTCTAGAGGGGAACTTGAATTTGGCCTAAAATTGCAATTTAAGACCTGATAGTTGTTTTTATACCATTATTATCATTATTATAAGACTATATAATCTATCTAGTGCCTTATTAGGCCTTTTACATGCATGTAGAAGCTTATGGCTTCTAATCCTTCACAAACAAGGCTAATTGATTCACTTAGACTACTTTGTATATATTTACAAGAATGGGTTGATTCTCCTACATCAAACTCCTAGGATTAGAAATTTTATTAGATATTTCTCATGATATTTGTTTACATGAACAAATATAACTAAAAATATTTTACAAATTATTTTCTTCAATTGTTCGTTCATACATATGGGCATGTTCTTTGCTCCCACATTTATGTTTATTCTTGATTGTTATCTTCTCCATATATGAAATGATTTTTTTTTTGTCCATATTTTCAAATATTATCCTATTATATTGATATATTATAATATATATCTTATCTATGTGCTTCACCTCCTTCTCAATCAACCCTGTACATACATATCCAAAGAAAAATTAAAAACAAAAATTTGAGACCTTTAGGTTTCTCTCCACACATTAATTTCATAATTTTGAGACTCAATGACCTCAAAACATTTTTAAATTTATTGTATATATATTTTATGAAAAAACTTGTCCTCTTCACCATCATTTATGGCATGCTCCAAGGCTTCCATTTTTCTAATAACTAGTCTTCACTTTGGTAGACAAATATCTTGTTTAGTTTCTCAATTTACAATTCTTCATCACTTTACCATTAAAAGTTTTCTATCTCCTTCAAGATATATTATTCAAGGGGTATGGATATGAATTTATCTTTCTCTCCATCATCTTATTCACTCATGAGTCTATCCATTGACTCAAGGACTTCATGTTCCTCTACAACTTGTGTACCTGTAATGACAACATCAAAAGAAAAGTTAGATATAAAAAATTGAGGTAAAACTTCCACTCTTGGATTATATTTGGTTTTATCCACATCTTCCTTTTTATTTGAGAGAGGTCAAAACTCATCACCTATGAATTATTCTTCACTTTTGTTCTCCACTATGAGAAATTTCGTTACCACCTCTTTTTCTTCATTTATTGTTTTTCTTAGATTTCTTCTCTTATTTAATCAAGGTAATCAATTTTTACCTTATTTTTATTTCAATAACTATTATTATATGCAAATATAACTTATTTTTAATAACTAACCCACTCCATAGTTTTTTCATGTTCTCTATCATGAAGTTTATCAAAGTTATCTACTTCTTCATTTCATTCATCTCTATTTTAAAGTCTTCCTCTAGTTTTTTAATTCATAATTCCCTTTATTTTTGTTATATTAAATGTTCCTTTACCTTAGGAATATCTTCAATTATTCTTATAAATTATTCAAATTACATCTTTTACCTCACCTGAGTGTATTTATCCTCAGTCTTTTGGTAAACTATCCAAGAATTCTTCTTGTAAATTCTTACAAGAGCATTCACTATGAGTTTCTCTCCTTAAAATTTACAATGTATTTTAAAATTATTCTTGGATTTAAATTTATTATTAAGCCTTTATAAAATTTGGCTTCCTTGAACCACTCATTTTCAATCCCTAAAACTAAATCACTTAAACACAATCAGTCTTTTTAAGAGCTTAAAAACAACTTTTCACAAACTTCTTATTACCTTTGCCTCTTGTAAGGTTTATTTCCACAACCTAAAACATGTAAATATTCAAAAAATCTATTATTTTATACAATAAATTATTATAAAAAAATAATAATTCATTTTCCCCAAGAGCTTTCCAATATCTAATACCATATTTGATAATAACCTTATATTTAAAATGACATTCCCAAAATCAAAGCTTAAACTATTTATCTTCTTCAAGGAAATAAATTATACCTCTAATAAAATTTTCAAGTTTCATTAATTCATAAATTGGTCATAAAAACACCAATGAGATTATCTATTCTCCTAATTATCAATTACATTTTTTTAATCTTGAAACTGTCACTTTCATGCATCCAATCTCCTCTCTTATAAATATTACTTCTCAATATTCTTAAGGTTTAATAACCTTAAATATTCATTATTAATTCATACATATATCCACATACCTATTCTGAATCATCTCCAAGCTTCCATCACTCTCCAACCCTTATATACATCTCTTCTCAAACCGAAGTCTAGTTTTTTTTGTAACCCTCCAAACAAGAAAATCCCCTAATATTGACTAATATAAACATGTTACTGATAACATAAGAATAGTTTTAGATACACAATAGGCTCATATATCTTCATAACAAGTTTAATTTACCAACTGCTTAGGATTACCCTTTTTCTCTACACTTCTAATCACCAATTACACCTCTTTTGGACCTAAACACTTCTACAACACTAGAGACCATAAAGTATGGTCCTAAACCACATGAAAATCTCTTTAATAGTCTTAATAATAACAAAATACATATTATCTAAAATTTTCATGGATTTTCACTAGGTAAAACTCCCAATATTTGACTTTCCCTATTCAAATTCTAGCTCTAAGTCTATGGCAAGCCTGTACAAGCTGAGAGCTCTCTAAAAGCAATAAAATGAATTGTATATATATTAATTCAATTTAAATAACTTAAATAAGGTGTTTAAAACTTTTATAATAACCTTTTAACCTTGATGCATTCACATAGACTCTCAAAATGCAGCTTTATAGAATTCCAGTTTCTTAATTCTTGATTGTATGAGGGTTTTGTAATTTATAATCACTTCAAGAATATTTAAACCTAAAAATGGCATAATTAAACTCTATACCATTATATTTATCTCAAATAAATTTAATAACCAATAATTTTTTATCTCATTTATGACTTTCTAAACTATATATATAGAATTTTTAACTTCTTGATATGGTTTAGTAGGATATACAGTCCTTATAACTAGGTTTTATCTCTCCTCACTCTTATAATAAATATAATACCTCTTAAAACTATAAAAATACTCTCACTACTAATTCCATTATTAATTTAAATAACTTTTGTAGGATTTGATCAAAGATATATAGATTTTTCAATACCCTAGGGTTTTAACATAAAACATAGGTTGAGAGCATTCTAACTAGCTTAATTTAAATTTGATAACATTTATAGGCTTATAATCACCTCTACGGGGTCTATCCCATGCCCCTAAAATTCCTCCAATTGAATTTGAGTCTTAATTAGACTCTCAAACCATGTAAACACTCTCTTTTAGCTTGACTATTATAGTGTTCTTAGTATGCACAGATTATAGGTATCCATAATGCTATCACTCCTCTTCAATGAAAATAAAAATATTTCATCTATTTAAGACACATTAAATATTCACTCTCATAACATTCACTCTTACAAACAACCACCACTACTGATTAATTTTCATAGATTCTGACTATTAGTACACTATTTTTAATATAGACCTACACCAAACATGTAAAATACCTTTCTAGTGGCCTCAAGGGAATCTCAAATCATTATTTACTAAATAAACACTAAAATAATAGTAAAAAATATGTTTTACACCAAAAATAACTCATTATTTATTTAATCAATAAAGGTATATACAACAAATAGTCTATGTTCATAACTTGTCTTCCATGAACAATACCAAAAATAGAATGTACAAGATAGAAAGGTACTCAACTAGACTTAATGATTCATATAATATTAAAAAATATTATTTAAATATGTAAAACATACTATATTATATACAAAATCCTTCTTAGAGGCTTAAAACCTCAATATTTTCTCCAACAATTATACTTTAATGTTTAAGAATGCTCCCAAAGAACTCCCAAGCATACGATTTATAGTTATTTAGGCATCATAGACTATTGGTTAGAGCTTCATATTGAATAAAATAATTTTTTTTGTCTTGGAAATTTCAAATAATGTCTCATTTATATTTTTCTATATCTTTTCATCCACCCTCTTATGTTGGTATTTGCCTTATTTACCCTCGACCAAAGTAGGCATCGTCTCCAAGATATTGAGGATATGTTAAAATTTAAATTTAATTGAGTCAAATTTTATTTAAAACATATTTATGACCTTATAGGATAATTATATAAGGTATATACCCTTTCATTTATTCCACAAGGCTTACAAGTTTCTTTTCAATATTTGAATTTTCAAATGGGAGGTTTTGGAGGGAAACTTGAGTTTAGCCTAGACTTGAAATTTAAGACCTATTATTTGTTTGGATATAATTATTACCATTATATTAAGACTATATAAGCTATATATGTCCTTATTGCAAATTTTACATGCATTTAGAATCTTGTCATGGCTTTTAAGCCTTCACACGTAAGGTTTATTAATTCAATTAGAGTACTTTGTATAAATTTATAAGAATGGATTGGTTCTCCTACATCAAAAACCCTAACCACTCACTACTAAGTGAGTAAGAATTTAGTACATTAAAATACTAAAAGTAATACTTGATTCAAAAATATCTCTCACATAGGTTTCTATATGAGACATTGTAATAATTCTAGAATACAAAGTAATATTTGATATTCTACAGACAACAACATATAAATTTGACCTTATTTGCATTCACACTTAGATTCATGAAAAATAATTTCATGTGTGTTTTATTGTGTATTAATATTGTTATAATGAATGGATAAAGTTATAATTTATTTATCAATATTATTTACATGTAGTGACTAAGTGAATAAGTGAGTTTAACCTTAGAATTAAAGTATACTTAGAGTTGAGTCTGATATTATTGTCAGAGTGGGACACAATCAAGGATATATTTAGATAAGATTAAATTCATGAAATTGAACCTATATTTAGTACTTAAATATAAATAATAAATAAAAATATTAAGAATCTTGTAATCACAACCAAAACATTATATTAGCATTAATAGACAAAAACTACACATGAAGATACATTATATAGTGAGGAATTAGGTCACCTAAAAAGGTAACTAACTCAAATAATAATTAAAAAATGACTTAAATTAGTTTTATCCTAATATCCTATTATTAACCTCAATAAACTAATTAAATTTCTTAGGTAAAACCACATAGTGCTAAAATCATACACTAACACCCCCTTAAACATAGTTTAGGTGGGTAGAAGAATTGGGTCCCGACATAAAGGCCTGATGAGGTACCCAAGTATATATAGATAGTTACATATAGGAGTAAGAAGTTAGGTCTAACTAAACCACAATAAGATCCCACAAATTAAATATTTTATATTAGTGAGTGGTTTGGTAGATATATCAACTATTTTCTCCATTGTCTAGATGTAGAAAATATCAATTAATTACACATAGATAAGATCCAAAATTAAATACATGTGAACATATATATATATATATATATATATATATATAATTTATTTGTTAATGGAGTATGAGATTCTTTTAGATTTATATTTTGATTCGGTTATCATAGAAGATAATTTTTGGTCATTAAAACTGAATGCCAAACTAATTGATAATCCCCTTAATTTAAATAGCCTTATTGGTAGCATTAACAACTCCTCTATAATCTATCCAAGTATAAGATAAAGTAGTAAAATTGTGATTCTTGCTTGACCAACAAATTATACCTAGGTTATGGGTGAAACTATAGCCTAAAGTATACTTATGATTCCAAATATCACCAACTAAATTAAATTTTAAGGGTTTATGGAGTTTAAGCCCTAATTTGTTAAAGGGTCCAAGTACAATAAATAAAGGTATAAAATATCTAATAAATACACCCACTAATTTTTAATAAAATTGACCTAGTTGGCCTTTATAAATATATCAATAAATGCTGAAAACAAGTACTTAACTTGAAGATAAAGGAGATGGAAGATCTGGAGGTTGTAAACTATGACAAAAATTAATCTAAGTGTTGTGGACATGATCCAAGTGTCAAAACCCTTCCTAGATAGTAGTTCCAATAGTACTAGTGTCCTCCTTTTAGCACTAGTGTCCTCTATATATAACCACTATAAGATTTTGGGTGTACCTATGTTAGAGACTTCCAATCCTATTCTTATGCACATAAGTTATGGCTCCCTATCAGTGACCTATTTTGACTAGTTTTATAGGTGAAACCCTAGATATACATATTGTTAGGACTTTTTATTGGCATAAGTATCAAATTTTGATGTCACTAGGGTAGGCTAGATATCTTCAACACTTTATTGTGATGAGAGTTTCCTACACACTAATACTTCAAAGAGGGATCATGCTCAATGTAGTTTTCCCCACCTAAGTGATAATAAAAGTGCAAGGAAAGCTAGTATGACTGTAAATTTGAGTTCTTTAAGTGATTATAGAGACCATAAATCTATGTATTTTGAGTTTGGGATGGTTGTAGATGATTTTATATATAATTAAGCTAGAATAGGAATTAATAACACTGATTGTGCCTAACTTATTCTAAGTTAAAATTATGTTATTACATATGATTTCCATCTAGTGAATAAATGGATAAAAGTGATGTATATATGTTGTTCTAGTGCTTGTGTGGGTCTTGAAAGAGGTCTAGGCTGACCCTAAGTGGTTATTGATTTGAAAACATATCTATTAGTGGAAAAAGGTGAGAAAAGGACAATAGTGCCTAAACTAGGATGATAGGGACATTGGTGCTATTGTAAACTAGTGTCCAAATGGTAAAACCTAAGGCATTAGGGTTTAAGATTCCAAATTTATGGTATGTGAATACTTTATGGATGTTTAGGGATATGTGTGTCCTATTGAAGGTTGGATAGGTGTCAAAATATGCCCTAAGATAGGTTTGGGGCTAAGGTATGTATATGTGGTCTTAATTAACACTCTTATCACTCAAGTGACATTTTTAGATGACTACATTTCCCCCTCCATTATTATATAAATACAACAAAGAGAAAACACTAGGATAAAGGAAAAGAAATGTACCTAGATTTACTTAAGAGGCAAAACCTATGAATCTGGGTTTAATTCTATGAAATGCGATGCATCAATTTTATTACAAATGAATCATGCATATATCTCTCCTTACTTAGGAGACATAAAAAGTAAAATAAAAACCAAGTAAAGAGATAAGACAGAGAGAGGAAATGAACAAATAGACCTCACTAGGTACATGAACTAATACATAATCCTTTTGAAACCCTATGTGTGCATGTACTAATGATCAATTGATGAATAAATTGGAATAAGATGAAGGATTATTAAATACCCATGTGTGGTTTGATCAATAAATCAATTTGTCCTTGAATCCATCATTAATCACCCCTTCTCAGTGAATTATACATTATGAATAACTTGGATTAGACTGATGGCTTATCTAATCCTCATATGTAGGTGGGTCAATAACTAAAATAGACTATGAATCCATAATTACCTACCCATGTGTAATATATGAATCTAAAATTAAACTATGTGATGTAACTAAAACTATTCAAGATGGCTCTTGGTCACATGAAAAATCTAAAACATAAAAATAGATCTCAGCCATTATGGAATGCTAACCACTATAGAGAGAGTAAGGCACCAAATATAGATTATGCTAGTGTAAATGGTGTTTATATTCATAACATAGATAATGACATGAAGTTTTCCATTCTATATAATCAATTGGAGAAAAAGTGAGCATATATATATATATGTATATATATATATATGTATATATATATATATGTATTTTTATGTATATATATATATATATATATGTATTTTTATGTATATATATATATATATATACATATATATATATATATACATATATATATATATACATATATATATATATATATATATATATATACATATATATAGATACATATACATATATATATATACATATATATATACATATATATATATATATATACATACACAAACACACATAGATATATATATATATATATATATATATATATATATATATAATGTGATGCACGTATACCCCCAATTTTGATATCTATGCATATGGATTCTGGATTGAGTTTTAATAATCTATATCTAAGTATCTAAAATTGAAATGAGAATGATCATGTCATACATTATGCCCCCAATTTGAGCAAACTGGTATGAATATGTGTTAAGCTAAGTAAAAAATGGTAATTTATAACTAAACTTGTGTAAACTTGGCCTATACCTACTATATATTTCTAGATAATCTAGATTTTTTTTAAACTAAGACCACTGGATAGTAGTGCCATATTTGGATAATAGTGTTGGTGGTTCTAGTGGTTCACTTTGGGTGCTAATGTCTAATTATAATAATTTTTGTGCAACTAAAATTGGTCTCTATGTGACTATTTCCCACTATGTTTTCCTAAAACTGATTTCTATATTATGATCTTGTGTGTTGTAAACTATACTTTGAGTACATTTAGATAACCTAATATCCATGACAAACCTATTTGAAATCCCCCCTCTTTTAAGGGGAGTTATTAAACCTGTGCAAGAACTATACTCAAAATGAAAAGCTTTGCATGATATGTGTTAGCAAGAGCATATATGAAATATGTGTAATAATCCAATATAATGTCCATACATGACATCAAAATGTAATATAATCTGATCATAAGTTGGAAATGTATGATGTATATTAAATCTAGCATTCAAAAGGTTGTTAAGATAGATATAACAATGTAAACATGTGTATGGACATCAAATCTAACAAATAAAGTGAGTATCTACCTAGTGGGATGGGGCATGATGTCCATCAAGGCATACAAGGAGGAAGGGGAGATACATAAGTACCTCATGGCATATAACACTAGAGTTTGCAAGAAGCAATAAAAATGTCATGGCCATGATGCATATAAGAAAGCACATATATAAAACACATGAGGCATGCAAAGAAGGCCAAGGGGACACAAGTTTAGGGACATGGGCACATGTAAATAAATCTAAGAAAACAAGACATACAAGGACATGTTCAAATGTCCACATACATAAATAATAAGCATGTTGGCATAGACACACATAGAAGGATATGTTTAAATGTCTGCATACACAATCAAAAAGGCACACACAAGGACATGGGCACATGTCTAAATCATACATATAATGAAAAGAAGTGGCATAGAGTTGTATAACAATGATATATGAAGATTCCATTTAATATATGTAGAAACAAAGAGACATAATCAAGTCTAAACTAGGTAAGATAGAAATAATAATATGCATGAACATGTGGTGCAAATATGTATATGAGAAAAGATGTACATAAGCTAAATATAAATTATTAGTAGTCAAAAAAAAATTAGTGTAGTATATAATGATATAACTTGGTAATTGAAATTGTGTATAAGATGAACTTAAATGGGTGAATGTGTCAAATGAGGAATATTTGTATGTGCCCCCAATCAATAAATAGTAGTAAATATAGAACTATGTGATGGACCTGTGTTATGTAGAAATTTACAAACACTTGAAAAGTATAAGTGAAAACATGTATGAATGATTAAAATTGGCTATACTAAGATAACTAATATATGTAGTGTCTATGAAATATAATAAAAGTAAACATGGTAATGCATAGAATCTATAATTTGTATTTTCTCAGTAAATATTTAAATTTTTTATGTTTTAACATATTATATTATTTTTTAATTTTTGGATATAATCTATGTACAAGTAACATGAAAATTAAACTATATATAAGGAGAAATAAATAAATAAATTATGTACAAGTATGGAGGAACATACCAACTGATGAGTATTGCAAGAGATTCACTATCAAAGTGTCCTATGTAAAATAAGGGAATATTAATTATGCATGATATGTGAAAAGGTAATTAAGGTCCCTGAACATGTTGTACTAAGTTATCTATATATGTCACTTCCTATGGAGTGGTGTTAGGAATATATGAATTTATGGTTCCCTATGAACTATATAGGTCTTAGGGGCCCATCTGGTAGAATATGTTGTAGCTATCATGGATGCCCCATGTTGAGAGCCATGGTAACTAAATAACATTGATCTTGAGTTAAAAGGGTTAGAGAGAGGCTCTCTATAATATAAAACATATCTCTCATGTAGGGGTCTCTCTAATAATAGTCTTCATGGGAGAGTATGCATACATGGTAACGCTGTATAGGTAGACCTCACCTACATTGATGTCTCAATTAAAGTATATGGTGTAATGATGGAAACTATGCTTGAAACTTTAACTGATAGCTATAGTGTAAATACCTATGGGATAGGTAAAGGATACTCATATGAAATATCCTTAACTATAACCACTTGATTATCATGTATATACTTGAGACATCTATGTGGTGGATGGAATGGCTTGAAGCTATTTTACCCATCACCTACCCAATAACATGTCAAATGTGCTTACAGTAGGAACTACTATGAATCTAGTGGCCACATGTTTTGGTCCAACTTGTAATGGAACTAAAATATCCCCAATGGAGTTATGAACATGGCCATTAAAACCATGAATGAATGTTTAAGTTAAATAAATGTCCTACTCTAAATAACCCAAATGATGTAGAAGTGTGATAGTGCACATTTTAATACTTGAACCATTGTCAACCATAACACTTTGAATAGGATGATGATTAATGTATCTCGGTGAAACATAGAGTCAAACATAATATAAACTTAATCCATATTGAACTAATGGTAAATATATAGAGATATTAAACTATAAAATAATATTATTCACTCTCACTATATTATTTATTCTATTATCAAAACCATACGATAAGATTAAAAATATATAGGAAGAGAATTTCCTATAATTGGGGAGATCAAATCTCATCCAATATATCACCCAAATCTCCCTCACACTAAAAAACCACTATACTAATATGAGATATATTATTAACTATTAACAATATATCCATGTAACAAACTAAAATACAATATAAACTTATTAACAAATATATTAATGTATTATTATAACTAACAATGTTAATGTAATTACAAATTAATAATGTTTACACACCTCAACATTCACCCCCTTGTGAACATTATTAATCCTATTTACATCCTCTTAATGTGAAAATGGGGAAAACAAATCTCCCATATCTACACATATACTCATGATTCAATTATTTTCAGAGGATAATCACAAAACTTAAATGGTGGGTTTTACAAATGGGTAACCCACAACCAACAATAATGGTTTTACAAGTGGCTAACTAGAAACCATAAAACAACAATGTTTTTATAAGTGGTTAACCAAAAACCACAAAACAATGGTTTTATAAGTGGATAACAATAAACCACATCACAATGTGAAGTATAGTTTCTAGCTCTCATCACTATCACATTTTAGAAAAGTTACATAGGAATATATAGTTCACTTATGACAAATGTGAACATGCATACATCATTTGTTATTATTTTAAACCATACCATACTAAAATCAAACACACAACACACAACTAAGAAGTAAAAATTCCACTAAATAAGAAAGTGTCCCCGTCGCTAGTGTCTAATAAGAGGATTTGAAACCTCACACCTCTATTTCCTTTGTCCTCCAATCTTTGATATTACTTACTCAAAAAATTTGATCAACATATTCTATGATGGTTTTCACATGTTCTCTATTGGTTTCTTCCATAAAAATTGGAACCCCCCAATAATTTAGACATCATGTACAAATGAAAATGCATCTGTGAGGAATTTTTTTTTAATAAATTTTGACTCTATATGATGTAGGAATTTTGATAAAATTAATTAACATACAAAATTACTCTTGACTCATTTTTAATTTTTACAATATGACTAATGAAACAAAAAAGGACTAACACTTTTTATTGATTTCCATTTTTGATAATATAAAAATATAAAATAACTATATTATCAACTTTTTTTTTATAGAAATACTCTAAAATAATATTATTAAGAAATATAAATTGACATAAATACGAGACTCTAACTAAAATTCAACATTCATAAAATTACTTTTATCATTTGACTCATTTTACAATGATATTGAAAATATGTTAATGAAGATAAACTTTTGACTTAATGACTAGAACTTAAATACTTAAAAAAAAAACACTTGGTGGTAATAATAAATGACTCTAAAAATAACATTAACTTATATACCTAAAATATTTATTAAATTAAAATTGACTAATGATAATAGATATAAGACTTAATTAAAAAGGTATTTCCTAATTGAATACCATAGACTTTTTGTAAAATCATGTGAAACCATGGAATAACATATCTATGTTGTGGAATGTTGAGCTTGAATCTATAATGATGAGAGATTTGTTGGAAGAGGGATGAATATATTGATTCCTCTAATTGACATGACAAAGTATCATCTAAAAGTTAATAATAAATTACATATAAATGGAAGATATACATAAGAAACCCATAGAACATTTAATTTAAATCATCACATATATAGCATGAACTTGATGATGACTTGGAATTCGATGTTTGAAATAGCTTTGTATATAAGTTACACATAGAATCTGATAATAATAGGGATCTAGGTATAGATCAAGACTATCAAATGAATTTAAACATGACATAAAATATGAAAGCTTATAATTCACAAGCTATAAACTAGAATGAGCACAATGGAAGGTCAATGAACTATAGGAAAACACTAGTAGATTTGCATGGAAAACAGATTAATGAGCTAGTCGACTAGATGATGTATCATTCTAAAAAGTACATGGTAGTGTCACTATTTATAAATAATACATCCTCTTGTGCATATCTACCCCCATAGACTCTCATGGATATCCTTGATCTTATGCTTCTCTAATACCATATCTTGGGGAAACTCAAAGTCAAACATAGCAGAAACTTAATATATATTGAACTGATGGTGAATACAAGAAGATATTAAACTATAAATAATATTATTCACTCTCATTATATTATTTCATCTATTGTCAAAACTATATAGGAAGATTATAAATATATAGGAAGAGACTTTCCTATAGTTAAGGAGGTCAAATCTCTACCAATATCTCACTCAAATCTCTCTCAAACTAACAAACCACTAAATTAATATGAGATATATTATTAACTATTAAAAATATATCCACGTTAAAAACTAAACTATAATACAAACCTATTAACAAATATATTAATGTATTATTATGACTTACAATAATAATGTTATTATAAAATAATAATTTTTACACATGTCAACAATGTAAGATCATAAAGAGTCCATTTAAATATGAATCATCACAAAAAATATCCTACTTTTAGAAAGTGATAAGTGGTCTAGTTTTCACTTTATTATGATACACACCAATGATATTATGTATGGGGTATGCATCCTCTGTAGTAGTGTGATAGGATGCCCATGGTGGATGTGCCTGATAGGTATAGTAAACACCTGAAGTACCTCATGTCTCATTAGTTGTATGCTTTGTAAATGGATCTTTAAAAAAATTCATTTCCTTAGCTTCCATTTGTTAAACATTAGGTGCCTCTATAGGTGTACCAACATCAATGATGTTGGCCTCTATCAAATCTTGTATCTTATGTCTCAAAGTGATGCATTTGTTTGTAGTATGTCTAGTTACATATGATAGTTCCATGATGCATTGTAATTATAAGTCATCGGAAGAGGCATTGTCATATCAATGTCTTTGATGGGAGGGAGAGATATGAAATTTCATTCCAAGAGATATTTTAAAACATGTGCTAGTGACTTTGGAAGATTTATGAAAAATCCCCATGGAGGAGCTAATAAAACCAAGCAAGGAGGTGGCTTTGAAGCTATGTCAACTATGGAATTTTGATCACTCTTATTTTCAGTGGCCCTTACTTTATATGGAGTCTTATTATAACTATTAATAGTTGAATCTAATCCCCTTTTGTTATTTAATTTTCCCATAGAGAGAATATTGACTTCCCTTTCTTTCACTATGTGGCATAAATCTATGAATGTTTAAAAATTCTTGAAAAAGATAGACTCATGCAATGATAGTAGTAAACTTTATTTGAATATATTTTACATCTCTCTATCTACCATAAGGATAGTTATATTTACCAATATAGTTTTATATCATAAGACATTCTGATATAGGCTCATTGTATTTTTGCTTAAGTTAAGCCACTTGAGAATATGAGATTTTCTCACTGATGTTAATTGAAAAGTGTTCCAAAAACATATCTACCAATAGATTATATGTAGTGATGGATTTATTTACAAACCATTATAAGTCATAGTCATTTAGAATGTGTGGGAACAACTTTGTAAGGTGCCAATCATTGGATAAATAGTCCAAACATGATTCATGCAAATATCATAGATGGTGCTCTAGGTTACCATTACCATAATGAAAAGTAATATTAGGTGCCAAAAATATAGATGGAAAAGGGGTTACTACTATGTGTTGGGTGAAAGGTGTCTGTAAAAGAACATGAGAATCCAAAGCATGTGATGGCCTAGTATCACCTTACTAAAGATTTAAAACCTTAGCCTATAGAGAATGAATATCATGCATAAGGGATTCCATATATGAAGATGAAGAACTAGCCTTAGGAGGTGTTACCATTTTTGAAGGTTTTCAAGTTAAAATAGGTTGTTTTACAAGCTGAGTTGACTCAAAAGTAAGTGTAATAATTCTATTATCTAGTGGAGTGGAGGATTTCCCATTATTAGATTTTTGAATTTCTTTGTGGAAAATATTGATGAGGTCATATTGCATATATGAATGTTTGGAAATGAAATCTTGTGATTGCCTTTTAACAATTTCATAGAATCATTTGTTGAATTATACCATTATAAATTAGGAAGTAGGAAAACAATCAATTGTATATTTTGAATCTTTAAAGAAATTTAATCTATGAAATATTGCAAGAATTAAATATTGAAATAAAGATTATACTTTTGAAGTAATATCTGAGCATTAAAAACAAAAGGATAAAAAACCTAAGAGCATAAAAGGTTAGGGTTTTAGTAGTGTTTAAAGTAATCTAAGTTCACCAAATGATTTAAATTTTAGTTATTTATGCAATTTAATTATTAGGTTGTTAAAGGGTATGAGTATAGTAAAGTAGGGTATTAAATATGCAATAAATATAGCCACTAATTTGTAACAGAATTAACCTAGTTTGACCTTTATAAAAATAACAATAAATGATGAAAATAAGTAATTAGCTAGAAATTAACTAAGACAAAATATTTAGACCCTAAAAACTTAGATAAGAGCTAATCTGAGTGTCATAGACATGATCCAAATGTCAAAACCCTTTACAGATAATAGAACCCTAACTAGATAGTAGCACCAGTAGCACTGGTGTCTTTTTTTGGTATTAGTGTCCTCTATGTAGAACTATTATGAGATTTTAGGTGTACCTATGTCAGAGTTATACCAAGCCTATTCCTATGTGAACAATATATGGTTCCTTATCAATGACATTGATTAATTTGACATGTAAAACCCTATACCTCCATTTTTAGGGAATCTAATTGGCACAAGTATCAAAGTGTGATGTTATTGGGGTAGGCAGGGCATCCTCAAAATCTCACTATGATGAGAGCTACCTACATACCAATAATTTAAAGAGGGATCAAGACCAATGTAGTTTTCCCCACCTAAGTGCTCATAAAAGTACAATTTAATTTAGTATTAGTTCTAATTTGAGTGCTTTTAATGATATTAAAGACTAAAAATCTATGTATTTTGATCTTGAGATGGCTATAGATGATTGTATGTAGAATTAGGGTAGGATAGGGATTAATAACCTTTTTTTACACAAATTATTTTGATTTAGTTTGTGTTATTACATATTATTTTCATACGATGAATAAAGGGCTAAAACTTAGTATATGTGTATACACACACACATATATATACATATATATATGTATATATATATATATATATATATGCATATATATACACAAATATATATATATACACATATACATATACATATATATGTATATATATATATATATATTTGTATATATATACATATATATATATGTATATATGTATATATGTATATATATATATATACATATATATATATATATATATATATATGTATATGTATATGTACACACACACACACACACACACACACATATATGTATATGTATATGTATATATATACTCATATACATACATATATACATATACATATACATATATACATATATACATATATATATATATATATCATGTTTACATATATATAGATATACGTATATATATATATATATATATATATATATATATATATATATATATATATACATACATACATACATACATACATACATATATATATATATATCATGTTTTTGTGAGTCTTGAAATAGTTCTAAGCCAAACCAAGGTGGTCATTGATTCAAAATAATATCTATTAGTGTAAAAGGGTGGGAAAAGGACAATAGTGCCCAAACTAGGACATTAGTGCCATTGACACTACTATCCAAATTATGGCACCAATGTCTAAGTGGAATACCTTGAAGCAGTAGGGGCCAAGATGATAGCATGAGGGTCTATGATTGATTTAGGTATGTTTAGGGATGAATGTGGTCTACATAAAGGATTGAAAAGTGTCTAAATAGGCCCTAAGATAGGTCTAGGGATAAACTATGGATAGGTGATAAATATGAGGATTTCATGGACCCAAGGGGATGTAAAGGTATAAATAGAAAAATATAAATGCAATCTAAGTCATGAAGTTTGTAATTTGAGCACAAGACACCGTTAGAACTACCTATGAATTTCTTTAAACACCAAAATATCCCTACAAGCATAAAAAATCCCTAATTTGTTCTTATATACATTATGACTGAGCCAAGGAGAAGTGAATAAGTGACATTTTTAGATGACTAAAACAACCTAATCTGAGTATATATAAAAAATTTATTCAACATTTATGCCTAATCCATAGTGAATCCTAAAACTTTGAGTACCTTGAATGTAATATAAAATCCACATGGTTGCTTTCTAATGCAAAATATGTGGTTCCTTTATAAATATATAAACCATGCCTGCTACATACGAAATATCAGGTCTAGTGTGTATAAGGTAAGTGAGACTAGGAACAAGTCAATACAAGGTATCATCAACCAAAGGAGATGGATAATTAGCCTCAATATTCATACCAAATAGAAATGAAGTGAGAGTTGGATTACAATTAGCCATATTAAACCTTGTATGTAAGTTAAGAGAATAATTAGATTATGCAATAGCAAACCCAGATTCAGACTAAGAAATTTCAATCCCAATATAGTCATTGAAAACTCATTTAATAAAAAAATTTCTAATTATTTTGATGATGGATGAATAATTCCATGTGATCAATAAGTCATCCATGTAGAGAACCATAATCAACAGTGAATCATCCTACTATAAAATGTAGACATTCAGATCAAAATAACATATGGTAAACCCAAATGAAATAATAAAGGAGTCCATCTTGGCATGCTAATATCAAGGAGCTTGTTTAAGGTCATAGATAAATTTATGAAATTATAAAACTAATGAGGAATCTTCCATAAATACTTGTGCTTGTTCCATGTCTATTTCCTCTTTGAGGTCATTGTGAAGAAAATAATTTTTAACATATATCTCATGAACATCCCAATGATATTTTATGACAATGAAAAGAGTGATTTGAATTAAGTTAATTTTGAAATTAAGTTGAATATCTCAATATAGTCAATGTTAGGTACTCGATAAAAACCCTTTGTTAACAAATATTCTTTAAACTTGTCTACACACCCATCTGCTATAAAATTTATTTTATAGATCTACCTACATTGAATAAATTTTCTTCCCTTAAGAAGAGGGAATAAATATAAAGTGATATTCCTAAAAAAGGGACCATAATCTTATTCCATATCAGTATCCCATTTAGGATTTCCTGATACCTCATGAAATGACTATGGATTAGAAGTAGATGAAATGAAAGCATGTGAGGCATCTTGTAATTATGAATGGGTTTTCTTGGTGTCTAATGGATCTCCAACCCATTAGCAATCACTTTGTAGTGTCTATCTATCCCAAAGAAGACTAGATGTTAGAGAGTCAAGAGGAGATTCCTCATCCTCTAAAGATATTCTTAGAGGAGGAAGCGAGTCTTCATCACTACTCTCATCATCAAAACTAGAAGAAGAATCTAGAACATCAATAATTTTCTCACATGGATTTGAATCATTAAAACTATCATCAAATCCTAATGTGTCCAAGGAAGGGATGGAGTTTCAAGTATGGGTTCCAAAGGACCATCTTTAAAATTAACATTCCTCTCAATGAATAACTAATTAGTGGTGGGAAGGATAATCATGTAACCTTTAACACCCTTAGGATATCCAAAAAAGATTAAAAGTTGAACCTCAAGTTGCATTTCCTTATGTTTATTCTTTGGAATGTAGGCCATAGTAGGAGATCTATACACTCAAAAGTGTTTCACTATTGGTTTACAACCACTCCAAGATTTAAAAGGAATGAATCCCTTCAATGATTTATGAGGAACATGGTTTTGGATATAACAATCATAGTTCATGGCCTCAGCCCAATATCGAGGTATAAGAGATTTGGAGTGTAACATACAATTGACCATTTACTTCAAGGACCTATTATATCTCTCTGAAGTACCATTCTACTGAGGAATATATGTAATTGTATATTATATTTGAATCCCTTATGATGTGTAAAATTACTAAAAATGGTTATTGACATACTCACCAGCATTATCAATGAACAAAATCTTGATGGGCTTACTTTAATATTTTTATACAAGTATCTTGAAGTCCTAAAAATTGTCAAATACGTAGGATTTATTATTAACAAGGTACACACAAGTATACCTCAAAAAGTCATTGATAAAAGTAAACATGTACTTAGTCATATTAAATGAAGAGATACAAATGGTCCAATGATGTTACTATGAATAAGATACAATAGCTATATAGTTATTCATTATTTTCCTTTGTCACACTTCTCCTCAAGATGCTTACCAAGTATGTAACCTTAATAAAATCCATCATAAAACTTGAATCATGGAAACCTAGAAACCATGTTGCTTAGGTAGTGATAGTAAAGATGGATGAGTTGTTTATGACATAAATTATTCACCCCATATGAATGAGTTTTTTAGTAGAGGATTGATTAGGAAAAAAATGTGAGAAAGTATATAATCATGACTAGAGATATACTTTACCAAATTCATTAATAGATTCAATGTTTGATTCCCTAATAACCACTAAATTAGGTGTGAATTCAACTCTCTTTTCCGAATAAAGGTGAGTGATATGATAATCATATAAGAGATTGGTGGATAAATAAGAAACACATAAAAAATCATGAAATATCCCATAATTCAACTCAATGTATCCTCTCCTAATAAATTATATTTAAGTGTCATCACCCAAAAAGATGGAAGGCATAGAAAAAGGCTGCAAGGATGAGAACATGTCTTGTGATAAATTGATATGGTGTGATACATCATAGTCAATCACCCATGTGTAAGGCTAGGATGTAACTACAAAAGTGATTTGCCCTTATCTTTTCACTTTTTCCTATATTTGGCCTTACAAGACTCATGTGCTAATGAACTCTAATTTGAAGAATTAGGAATGCTAATATTATGCTTCTTGAATATTTTTATTAGTTGGTCATTATTCTTCATGCATTTAGATTCATCATGCCCATATTTATTGTATTAGGATTATGTGAGTCACTCTTTCTTATGTTTCTCATCTAAATAGGATTATTTTGATGATTTGGACTTGGTATCAAATTTATGACCCTTTCTTTACTTTGGGTCCATCTTATTCTATTTCTTCTCCTTTTTATTATAAGCCTTCAATTTGTTATGACTCAAAATCAAGGTATGATATTTAGATGAATTTAATGTACCCATTTGAATAATCTTGTCTTGCTCCCAAATCAAGTCACCAAGAAATTCATCAAAGGATGACATGGTCTATGTATCTCTAAAGGCACATTTGATTGTGTGGAATGTAGGTACGAAGATAGAATAGTAAAATCCTAATTTGGAAAAGATGTAAAGAATAAATTGATTAGTTTTTTTAAATGTCACACAATTTCAACTACAACTTGAGTGATTTAAAATGTATGAATAAATCCTATATAGTGTCAAATTTGCCTTGGATCAAACTAATGAGATCAATCTCAAATTCATGAACTCTCATTATGTCAATATTCCTAAAGAGTTATTACAATGTGGTCCATACTTCATTAGGATTAGTTATTGATTGAATATGAAAGAGTAGTTCAAGAGACATAGACATGCATACAAGACCATAGGCTTCATCACTTATATATAACCACTTCACCTTCTCTACATAAAGTCTTGATTATTTTTCTATGCTCATCATAATTTGATGTAATCATTTTCTCCTCAATAGGATTTGCACGTTGACTTTCCACTTGAAAATTTGAATGGTGTAAGAAGCATAACTTGACTCTAATAAATGGTGTAGAAGTAAATAATTGTTGAATTACATGTGTAAAATAATTGATATAAAACCCCATTAATATCTAAATGTTCAATTTGAAAATTCATGATAACATCACCAATGCATAAATCTTGACAAGACTTGCACTTTCAAATAAAATGGCACTTGAAAAGGAGTTATCAACTAAAAACTATGGAAGTTTGAATGTTTCTTTCTCCTCAAAAATAATGATCTCCACTTTAGAAAAAATGGGCTTGTAAAATTTTAGCCAAATTTTGTGATTAAAATTTAAACCCCTTTAGTTTCATTATGACCAAGGGTTTAAATTTCCATGTGACCAAATGGCTAAAGGGTAGAATGAGGATACCCCCTTGATTTATTTGATTATTATGTGAGTGATGTCATCCAAAAAATGTCTCCACTTTTGAAATGAATAGTGTCACTTTCCACTAAATTAAATTTTAAATCCTCATATCCATCACAACATTCAAATATCATGGCCAGAGTTTTAACAATGCTTTTCATGGGTTGGATTCTACTTAGGTTACTTATAAGGGTGTCAGGTTCTAATTGGTGTGTAAGTAGGGGTTGTAGGTTCTGAAAAGTGTGTATACATGGGTGTTGGGTTCTGATAGACATATAATCAAGGGTTGTGGGTTCCAAAAAGTGTGCATGAGTACCAATAAAATTCTTTTGATTTCCATAAACTACCAAAATTGCTTGTGATTGTTAAAAACACTATCAAGACTAAAAAATCAACTATGTAGATTTCATGTTATTTCTCTAAAAACCAAGAAATACTCAATTAGATTCTTGGCAAACTCATAAATACCCAAAAATGGTTTTTCCTCAAAGTCTTAGGATGTTCAAATTTTACCTCAATTCAAAAATGGCTGAGAAACCCTCAAAAATGTTTGAAAACTAACTGTCACAAAACTATGTCATGTTTACAGTCATTCCTAGGGTTTTTAAAACTTCCAAATTCAATGATGCTATACATTTTTTATTTTGAGACTCCATATATGCATATTTTCATGGATTTTATATAAACCCTAATAAACCCTAGAAAACCAAAGTCAATAAAAATCCCTTAAAAAACTAGAATGCTAAATATCACAACATGAACAATGACATTCAACTAATAGAAAAGCTATGATACCATGGTCGAGTGGGCTATAATCTAGGATATGTATGTATAAGATCAGATTCACAAATTTGAACCTATATGGAGTAGTGAAATATGAAGAACAACTCAAAAAAGAAGGAATCTTGTATTCTTAACAAAAAAGTTGTATTATCATCATTATCCAAAAATTAAATAAGAAGGTATATTATATAGTGATTAATTAGCTCACCTTAAAAGGTAATTGACTCAACTCACAACTAGAAAATGACTTAAAGTGAATTTCCCCTAATGACCTACTATTAATCTTAGCAATATAATTAGACCATACAGGTAGAACCACATAGTGGGAAAAATCCTACACTAATAATTTATTTATTTAAATGACGCATGAAATGTGTTTATGCTAACCTATTGGAGATGTCTTAATTTTTAAAATGGTCAATGAGTTTTCAAAAACACTAGTAGTAGAATAAAAAAACCTAAGGATTCCATAATCTAACTATCTTTTATACTATTTTGGGAGTAAATATTTAGTGATCTCATATATGAAAATATTATTCTTAGTATTATGGACTATTATTGCATAGACTAGGGTGGTCCTAAATATTTGTATTGGTAAATTAGGCTAGACAAGATAATAGGTGGATATAAAGATAAGAATGAGTTTTCTCAAGATTTAAATGTGTATGAAAATTTTAAATATGTCAAAATATTCCAAATTTAATGTTCTCAACTATCTAATTATAAAACATGGTGTTTACAAATACCCCCTTTTACTCTACTATTGAAATTGATGTATTTAAAGGATGAAATAAGAAATTTATTACATGTGATTAATTGCATTAGGTGTTGATATATATGCATGAAATTTACCATTTGTTCCATGTAAAACCTAAAAGGAAACATGTATAGATCAATTCCCACTCATGATAGAAAATAGAAAATAATATAAATCATTTAGTTATTAGATATTTAAAAATTAATGAATGGATGCATCTAAGGGTACACAAACCAAGATATCATTTGTTAAACTTGTTTTGAGAATTCCATGGGGTGATTATTCCCTAATAATATGGAACAATTGAAATCAAGTTTATAGGATTTTTTATTCCTTAAACTACATTATAAAAATAGAAGTGCTAGAAGTTGAGTGTTTCATAAACCTAAATTGTACTACTACAAATATAACAACTCATTTTTGGAACTCTAAGATAATTTTATATGAAAATATGGGACCCCATTATTTTATGTGAAGGTTTAAATTAATAATATTTTTTACATAAATTAAAACTCCAAATAAAATAATGTAGATGGATTTTAGGTCCAAAGGGATTATGCAGTACCATGATTCCCCATTAATACACAATATGTAAATATAAAAGTGTTTTCTTGAACAAAAATATTGCCCCATATTTGATCCATCTATACATAATTACATAATATTTATGTCATTATTTCATATAATTTTACTCTACCACTTCAGTCTAATAAATCTAATTAATATTTCAATCAACTGACATAATCCATCTCTGAATATCATAGAATATCCAAACCACTCATCATAATAATGTGGAATTCCACACATATGCCTCAATATACTCAATCTTTCCCACCTAAATAACAATATATAATCAAAATCATGCACTATTTTTTTAATCATGTAATGAATATCTAAGATATACCCATCATATTACCTAATTTATATGAAATATAAAACCTGTAAGTCATTTATCTCAAAGGAAGGAGTTATGTGCATCACACATTATAAATAAAATTGTACTCATATAAAGTATGTATACAAATATGATAATATATGTCATCATATAAATATTTTATCATTAAATAATGTTTGAAACATGTTATCTAAGGACATGGGCATAAAATTTTCATTCCAAGTAGATATATCAATTAGGCAAATAATAATAAACACCATACAATATGCATGATATAAATCAAGGCATATACATAATATAAGTATGTGTGATAAAAATTATGACACCAATTTCATAAATAATTATATATATGCACACTAACATAATATCAAGATAATGAGTCAGATAAGCACTCACTACATGAATTGAGTCCCACCTAACATGAATAACATGGACATGACATGGAGTATAAGATCCTTTGAAATAACTAAAACATGATTTGATAATACATAATGAAGGTATTCATAAATCACATAGTATTTCATAAATAAATGATTATACAATGTAAGAGTCACCAACATCAAATATGCATAAATAAATGAATAATAATCTACATAATTAAATAATATCTTAATGAATAAAAAGATAACGACCTCCATAATAAATATCATTTATAAATTATAAAAATAATATATTCATTTTTACAGTATAATATAATCAACATATTATTATATCAATATATAACCTGGTAAGTGTGAAAATATTATCCTAGTTTAGCCATGCCCCATATTTTTTAAGGCTTCTCCTTGTTATATACATGTATAATATGTAACATGCATGTCTTGAATACAAATTATATATACCATGAAAATCATGCACATATAAATAAGATATGCAATTAACCATGCATATAATTGAAACACCAACCAATCAGTATACTATAGAAGCATATCATATATACATCATGACTAATTTTTTCAAATATTTGAGTTTTTTGTATTTTTATTTTTTTATTTTGTTAATTTTTTAATTGAATTATATTTAAAATAATCTATGATCCATAAATGGAATGCTCACATATAGTACTTGGATCAATTGGTGTGAATATTAGATGTTCTGGGCAAGGAGTGAAATATATGCAATTTTAAAAATTGGAGAAGTAATCATGTGTTATAAAATATCTAACATTGTCATCATAATCACCATGATCATGTATATGTTAAGTAGGTGTAGCAGTCATATTAAATTTTGGACATTGTTACATGCTAGAAAAAAATATCATTTTTCATTATGGAACAATTTCACATGTTATTTATATAATAATATCATGATCTGATAGATTAGGTAATGTTTACTTAACTTGAATAGATTAATGATGTAATGAAATTGGATGATTAGTCTTCAAGTAATATAAATTATAGGTATTTGATCTGTATACATAGGTTGAACTTATTTAGTTAATAAAATAGGGTGTGGTGGAGGTGGAAAAGTAAATTTCAATAGTTTAATGAGCTAATCACATAGAATAATTGAGACTATAATCACTAAATTTATATAGATATACTTCAAGAATAAATCTTTAAAAAGATGGTATTTCATGTATGTTATGTATCCATGGATGCCCTAATAACATTTTGAAGGCCTAAATATTGGGGAAAACTAAAATCCAAGTAGAAATATATGTATATGGTCACTACCATATTTGGTAATACAATTCCACCAATAGTTTTATTTAAAATTTAAATCAAATCACTTTACTCTAGTAGTCATACCAATTGAATATTTATGTTTTTATCTAAGAATATTAGGTAATGTAATAGTAAATATGTTTTCACTTGACCCATTATCCACCATGACAATGTGTATAGGATGTCCATCAATGAAATCATGTATGAACAAAGATACATAACTATAATCATCATCAATAATCTCATGTCAATGTTATGTTATTGTAAGTCATTGTACTTGTGTATCACTAAGTGAACTAAAAATACCATGTATAGGATGAGCCTCCTTAGATATATAAGGATAATAATATATAATAGGATGTTAATTATAAATCATATGTACCTAAATATTAGGATTTATGTTTTGTGCCACATGTTATGGAAATGAAAATTGAAATGTCTAAAACTTCGCATTGGGTTATGTAACCAAATGATTCATAGGTTAATCACATTTTGACCTTAATAGTCTTTTCCTCAATTGAATATTGTATATTATTTATTAAATCATGGAATATATTAGTAGACAACATTTTATATTGATTCCAATCAAAATATGAATTAATATATTACCCATTAGGTTTTACCTTTTCATATCAACCATCATTGGTGAAGGGAGAGATATGAAATTCCACATGAATAGATTCTTTAAAATCTTATGAAAAGGTACTAATAATTGATTAGATTTATTCCTTTAAGGATCCAATATAATAAATATATTACTAGGTTATGAAATTAAATTAATAATTATGTTAGTATCAATATTATTTTCCATAAATATAAATTTTTGTTTTCTTTGAAACATGAATATAGGAATAGTCCCATAGTTTAACTTGTTCATATCAATTATATTAACCTCATGGTATTTACTAATATGAAACATGTCATCAAAATGTACTAATAATTAATTATATTTATTCATTTAATGAACAACATAGTCATGAATAATCGACCATAAGATTTTTCATTTTGGAGAATAGTATTGTAATGAAGAACATTGTCATGAATTATTATATCCTTACATTGATATTTTAATATGAACATAAGAGACTTTATGAATAATATTGATTGAAACATGAGCTATAATTTATCATCAAAAGGATGAAAATCATGTACTAATTACAAATGAATGTAATAATAGCATCACAACACATAATTATTAAGGCACTTAGGAAACATATTTCTTAATAACTCATCATTAGAGGAATAATGTAATAATTTTACATGGAAGGATCTAAGATGTTGTTATAGGTCATCATTACCATCATATGGTGTAATATTAGGTGCAAAAATATTGTAGGAAAAGTAAAATTGGAAATATATGAATCCAAAGGTTTGTGAAATAATGTTTGATAACTTATGGAATGATCCACTTTATAATAAAATTGTTTTAGCTGGGAAAACATGGTTTGGAGATCAAGAATAATTTGTATAAGATATTTAATAGTAGGTATATGAGATTGACTATCATTATAATATGTCACATGATTAAATGGTTAGGAGGAATATAATAATATTATATTGAAATACACACACACACACACACACACACACACACACACACACACACACACACACACACACACACACACACACACACACACACACACACACACACACGTGCGCACACGCACGCACGCACACACACACACACACACACACACACACACACACACACACACACACACACACACACACACACACACACACACACACACACACACACACACACACACACATGCACACACGCACGCGCACACACACACACACATGTACACACACACACACACACACACACACACACACACACACACACACACACACACACACACACACACAGGTGTATTAACATGAGTAATGGTAGTGGGAGTAATGGTATGAAGAAATATTGAAAAAACTATGCCTATGAAAGGTGGATTGGTGTCATTCAAGAGTTCATCACATAATTCCTCTCATGTGGCTTATTCATCATTATTTTCATTATTAATCTATAACATAATGTTTAATTTTTTATTGTAGTCATTAGGTTTCATACTAATTTGACTATAATTTTATAAAATACTTCTACTTTTGTATTATTTACACCATTAATCTCATTAGCATGTATCTAACATGATATTCATTTTTTTTCAATACCATATTCATAATTATTTTAAATATCATGCATAACATTATTGATAACAAGTTATTCTACATTTATGTTTCCTCTAACAATGTTTGCACAAATAAAAGAAGGAATTTACATTTCATTAATTTTATCCATTTAATATTTCACAAAATAAATTCTTAGATCAAATGAATCTAGTTATTATAATTTTCAACACTAATTAATCTAAAAGATTTAACTATAGGTATAATAAATCTAACTTTCTAATATTATAGAATAATTTCATGAAAACATCAATAAATCGAGGGGAAAATGCATATATTTTTTCCCATTAAGGGGAAATCATAATAGAAATATGAAAGACAAATAAAATGAAATATAAATATAAAAACCTTAAAGTTAAATATGAAACCCTAATGTATAAAATACATAGTTTTTTCCATGCTCAATTCAATGATTGGATTCAAAAGAATGTATTTTGTGATTAGTGTCATCTAAATAAGATAAAAGTCTGAATGATTACAATAAATAGTGGAATAATCGTACACATTAAAAATTTAAAGGGTTGTATTAATATAAGACTTACTATATTTAGAATTAAAAATATGGATAAAATATGCATATAGATGATTTCTAATTTATTTTCTCAGTGTATCAATCTCATTCCCTCAAAAAGCTCTATATCTTCCCTATAACTTGTCAAATCAGGAATCATGAAATTTTAGACACTAAAGTATCTTATTAAATAATTTGAAATGTCTATCCTAAATTACATCACCTACATAAATTATGAATAAAAAATTTTATCTTTCACACCCTCCTCTCACATGTACATGACTTTAATAGGTTTTACTTTCCTAATTTTCTATTATTCACCTACATGAATTACATACTCTATGCCTAAGATATTAAATATTATACTTTGACTATCTCAAGATTATCAAAATAGTAATTTTGTATTGAAGATAAGTATAAAATAATTATACTCCTACATAATATTTTATGTTTCTAGCTTTGAAAGACTCATTCTCATGCTAAGAAATGGTAGTTTTTCCAATTGAAATCATATTTATGGGTCAACATATAAATTTCACATGTTGGTGGAATGAAAAATTACCCAAAAAAATCCATACAAATACATATTAGGTATAAGCCTATTGGATCATCTAAAAATTTAAATCAAGCCTTTTATGACAATTTCACATTCAAAGGAAATACCCTATACTTCCTAGTTTAACCTTCAGTAACAAGGAGTATGTCCTACCCAAAGTATAAAGAACCTACTCCAAGCCAAAGTTTACATGTTAAAAGTGTCTAAATATATATTATAGGTTACATTAATTAAAGTATTACTTTTTCACACATATACATAACATGGAGAACTACATGTGGTTTGATTTCCCTCTTCGAAGAATTAGATTTTTAGGTAGTGCCAAACCATTCATTAGGGAGTGGTTGAGACTAGATAAAAACCCCCTTCTTCTAATTTTATATGATAAAACCTAGTCTTAAAATTGGACCTCAATTTCAAAGATAAGGATACAATTTTTATATTTGTTGTGTACATAGTGATCCCTAATATCACACACAAAGACAAATTATAAGTAGGTGTAGTAGCATGTACATATGGCATAGTCATATGAAGACTAGAAAAATTATCCTAGGAATTGAAGATACCCAGATCATTATCTAATAAATTCATATTCTAATTCCAAAAAAAATATATACCTTTATTTAGTCTCAAATTTGAAAATAACAATAAATAAGCTAATCATCTTAATCCTTTTGTATTTTTCATAATTAACAAGTTCAAATTCTCAATCATATTCTTATTTTTACATTTATATTTTTGTATAATTATTATAAGTTAAACTATATAAATAGTTATTTATTTTTATCATATAAGATCATATTAAATAAAAAATAAGGTAACACTATTCAGTGAACATGTGTTTTTTGTTGAACATAGAAAACCCCTAGGTTTTAATTTGGGTTTCATTTTTCATTTTAGGTTTTATCATTGTTGTATTAAAATATGATTTTTAGACATGATTTATTACTCGTATAATTTATAAATTACACATTGTTATAATGGATATATACATTTTATTTTATAATCCAAGTTATGCTTGTAATTATTACAAGTTTTTTTCTTTAATTTACAATATATGTATCAAATTTTAATTCCATGGGTCAAATATTTGTGTAATAATAAGGCCAAAAATAATAGTAAACAATATTTAAACTTTCTTAATTTTTATAGTTATAATATTCAATATAAGTTACTTATTACTAACAATGGGTAGAGAAGGGAATGCATGACTCCTTTTATTCCTCCTCCCCCTAAACCTCAAGGGTTTACTAGATATCATCCCACCACAATTATTTCGACAATGCCTTTTTTTATTTTAAGGTACATGTTGTCACTAATAGAAAGATTAAGGTGCCTCACCATGCAGAGAAAAATTGAGGTAGTCAACATGTTTATAATTATCTTCCTCCACCTCCCACAAGGGCATCTACTCAAACTAAATGATGTTATATAAAATTTTCAACTAAAAAGAATGAATTCTAAGATTTTTATCTTTACATTACTATATATCAATTGTTTACAAAGACATCATATATAAGGCATTATGTGAGACAACTCTTCCAAATGATATATAACCTGCATACATCACCTCCAATATGAATTTATTTAAGGATAAAAAATAAGTAATTTTAAAAGGGATAGTTACCTACTAAACACACAATTAAAATCTTTCATTGTTTATTCATGTATAAATTGAAATTGAAGTAGTCAAACATATGTTGATAGATAATGGGTCAAGAATGAATATTTACAAGTTAACTTTCTTCAAAATTTTGGGTGTTAATATGTAAAATATTGAAAGATTAGATCAAATAATAAATGGATTTTATAAGATTTTATGTTTCTTACTTGGATTAATGTCATTGGATGTGATATCACAATCCAATACATTATTTTATTTATTTTAGGTTGTCTAATATTCTAAATTACAATTTGATTTTAGGTTGGTCTTGAATAAGTTATATTGTAGACAATCAAATTTTGTATTAGATATTTAGAAAACTATAATTTGAAAAAACCTTAACCTACATGACTTATGCTCACATACGTGACTCTTAAACATCATTCCTCATATCCATTATTATAAATATAATTAACCCTTAAAGAATTATATTCTTGTGAAAGGAATCATATGGAGTGCTATATGATTATAGGCTTTAAGTGTTTCCTCCCCATCTATCACACTATTTATTTATCATAGATCTAGGCAAGATTAATTATGTTTTGACAACATATTTATTGTGTTGAGTTTGGATAGAATTTTAACCTTTGGTCAATGATGATTTTTATTTATTAAATGGTTTATTACACCATTCCTACATCATTTATTGAAAATATAACTAGTGGGAGCCTCATAAGTAATGGCACTGAAATAAGATCAAAAGTTTATTTTAAAGATACACCATAAGGTATTGGTTATAACTTAGATACCCATTTACTTGATATTTTTTTGGATTTACCAAATTTTGATAAATTTTGTAATTATTTTGAAAAATTTACCCTACTTGATTATTCTATGGGTTGAGTCCCTCCAAAGAACATGTTAAAGTAGTGGGTTCATAACTAGTAGAAGGGTCATGGTGTGAAATTGGAAGGGGTCTAAAAACTTACCAAGGGTTTATTCCTATTTCATTTACCTAACCCTAAGAATTAAAAATATATTTTTATCTATCCATATTTTATCCAAAACACACTAATTGTTTTCTCACATTGGACCTAATATTTTCAAGTCTTTGAACAAGACAAACTTAAAATCCTAGTTTGGATAGAATATTTGGGCTTACCTCTTCCTCTATGGATTTTTTTTAACAATTTATTAATCCTATGGGGTGGTTTATCTTCCATAGACAACCAAATTTATATGAAACAAATCCTTAGAGAAGGGTTTGTGTGGAAATAGACCTAGCCAAAGGCCTTAAGGAGACCATTGAGATATTAGTGGGTAATAATCACTTCACATAGCATGTGGTATATATTAACCTTTTAAACACTTATTTATAGTGATAATATTCAAACCAAATGATTACATTATGTCATTTAATGGTCCTCACTTCTTTTTCTCAATAAAAAAGTGGTTCTGACTCAAAACTCCAAAATGGGAATTATGACATGTGGATGAAAATCATGAATAAGAAAAAATAATTTGATCCAAGGTAATTCAAAACCCTATTAATTTGTTTAATAACACATAGGGGATCTAAAATAATCAATATATACTCATAAGGTGCCTTTACCTTCTTAATTTAAACCCCCACTTCCTATCTCATGTTCATCTCAAGCAATTACCCATCTTGTATCATTTCCATCTCCTGATCCTACAACTCCATCTTTATAACCCAATTTAGTAGTGAATGTTTTATAATTTGAGTTTATTCTCATGAATATCAACTACAAGGTAATTTTGTGTCACTCTCATAGCCCTTCACCTTCTATAGATGATGACTATGTGCCAAATAAAAGGCAACCCTTCAATCTTGCATATTTCTCCCTTCCTGGATCAACTTTCAATAAATTTATAACCCTCTTAGACCTCACAAATGGAATTATATGAAACTTGATTTTTCTCAATAAATTATTACTCACATAATGTTAGAGTTATCATTGATCTAACACGTAATTATATAGTCTAGAACAATTTTCATAATTTCTCCAAAATGATTTTTTTTTGCGTGTAAAAATTCAAAATATCTGACTTTCTCCTTTAATCTTCTACTCACACTTTTTGGCCTAGGGCCCTTTTTCAATCCACCTACCATGAGCCTAACCATGGTGGTGTTGTCATCATTTTGACACCTAAGCTTTAAACAAATTATTATTTATTAGGGTTTTGGCCCACCCATCTGGTGGTCTGGACTCTTTTTAATTTTGATAGTCATATCATTGGCCTTGTCAAATTACATGCATTTAATGATGTTATGGAATTCACCTTACTCTAGATATGATTGTAATATTCCATTTTAGATAGACATTGGATCCTCTACATATATTTCAACATGGTTGATTATACTTAATACAAATAGGTATGCCTCCACATAAAGTGGTGTGTAGGGGAGTGGGAGAAATGGTTTATCATTCATAAAAAGAATTTTCTTTGTTCCCAATCACCATAAGAGTCAGTCAAAATATCCCTAGTTCACCTAGTAGAATTCTGTCTAGAGAAAAGATATAGTGCTTACTCATCTTGATCATGATTTGATAACACAACATGACATTTTTTTATTTCCACTTATTCATAATCAACTTGTATCTATGATCCTAGACACGTCCTTGTCTGACCATCATCCTTCCTACTTCTACTTTGAATGGACCATGCCCAAATTAAACCCAATAATTCTCAATTTTACCTTAAAACTACCTATCTCGATCATGAGTGTACTTTTGGTCATATCATTTGAATTTAGAGCCTAACTCCCATAAACACTAAGTATATTGGCTATGTTTAATGGTGGGTTAATGCCATAGCTCACACCACTAATTTTTTTCAAATATATGGTAGTATATATGCAATATTTTCATATTATATATCATGTTACAAACTATGATTACCTTAAGGTTTCACATGATCTATAATCCTCACCTTGTATCCCTCTTCTTTTAGTTTAATAAACCATTTGGAGACATAAAATCTAATCATTTGAGGCTTACAAGGCTAGAGGAGCACAAATGCATTGGTTTAAATTTGGATACAAAGCGACCAAATAATTCTTTGATTTCATTTAATAAATGTAAGCTATGTATAAAATCAAATAAATTTGATGTTCTTTAACTATATTACCAAATACCTAACATATTACAAGCTTTTATCCATCACTATTATGGTGTGTTTGTTACTCAACCCACATCTCTTACTCATGAGAATTAATCTCTCTCAATGCCTTAGGGTTATCCCATGCAAGCTCTCTAAATCCTAGAGAATTACCTAAAATAGACCACTCAACTTGAGTGATCCTAAGGCAGAAATTATGAAGTTGTACATTGATAAATCCATATTAATTGATAGGTGTCCTTATGAGTTATACCAAACCCTTTGGGAACTCCATTTTGAAGCTATTTTATCCAACTCTTTGGGACCTCTCGTTAATAAAGGTAACATCTAATTCATTCCTAAATATGGAGACCTTGAGGTTTTCACCAAATGGAGGCCTATCACTCTTATTAATGTATCTTTTAAAATTATAGTTAAATCTCTAGCTCTAAGAATAAAACACTTTATCCACTTAATTTTTATAAGTGAGCAAATTGATTTTATTCAACACATATACATTTTGGACAATGTAATTATTTTATATAAATGTATTCAATGGGATAGGATGTCTAATCAGAAGGTGTTATTCATCAAGATTGATTTTGAAAATCCTTATGATTTAATTAAATGGGCTTTCATTATATCTATGCTTTATTATATTAGTTTTCTCCCTCGGTTTGTGAAAAATATTAATATGTTTTTTAGGATGTTAGTACCTGTATTAATATCAATGGTTCTCAATCTCAACATTTTAAGCTTCATAGATCTATCAGACAAGGGTGACCTATATCTCCTTCTCTTTATGTTCTTACTATTGAGGGTTTTAGTTATCTTTTGGCTAATTATGATTCTATGGGTTTAGTTAAATGTATTTATCTCCCTAATTTAGACCTTTAGTTCATTAATGGGTACTTTATTATGTAGAGCAAATTCACCTGCTCTATCCAACTCTAACTTTATCCTTTATTCAATATTCTCTTTGATTCATTCAAAACTCATTTCCCATAGTCCCTTTGGGAAACCATGAAATAATGACTATAAATTTTCTTTCATAATGATTCATAGGATCATGTTACACTAGTTCAAATGATCTTTCCATTATCAACAAACCATCCAATAACATTCAATAATTTATATCATACATTATTCTCGGGCTTTCTTTAACCTTAATGAAACTCTTACAAGATGTCAATGCTAAATGACCTTTGAATGGAGAATAAAAACACAATGATAAGTTAAATCACATCATGATATTCTTCTCTCTTATAAGACTCCTTTATATCCCTACATAAGTAACTAATCTAAACTAGTTGATCACTTGCTTTATTCAAGCATCCTTCAAGCCTTAACCCTATCTAACACTATTTATGTGAAAACCTCCTTGTTGGGAGCATTAGACATAAATTCACAAGAAATTTACTACATATTCAAGGGCCATTTTTGGCCATCAAACTCCCACCTTAACCTTTTAGCACAAATCCCAAGGCAACATGCACTTCTTTAAGTTTTAACTCAATTAATTCTCTAAATGACCAAGTCTCCTTAGATTGAGCTATGTATGGACTTTCAATTCAAGATATTGAATTTTTTAAATACCCATTTGGCTTCCCCAACTAAATAAATAATTTTTAGGCCTTATTCTTTGGACAATTTCACCTTTACCTTACTACCCCTTCTCCTTTTAGCCTTCCCTATACCTAACACTAGCACATAACCCTATTTATATAATTTTTCATACTTGAAAACTCTAAAACCTCTTTATTAAATTAGAGGAAATAAATTTATGAAAGATTTAAAATTTTCATTAGTTTTCAATGGTTAAATCCCCTTATATGGACAAAACCTAATTCTATGGTTTCAAGCAACTATTTAGGTTAAAAGTGTAAATAATTGAATAACTTGCTCTACAAATAATTTCAAGACAAACCAAAAATTTATAAAGTTATTTCTAATTCTAATTCATCTTTCTCATTCAATTCCTAAATTATTATAACCCTTGGGTACTCATAAACAAGAAAAATTATGTCTTGCATCATTGTATTCTCATACGAAAAAATGGGGTAATAAGGTTTCACTATATTTTTAACTTCTAAGGATTCTATAACATATTAAAAAATTTAATCCACTTTAAGTGACCATTATAATCCATTTAAAACTCTCTCTATTTGGATCAATGATGTGTTTTAACATAAAGACACAATATATATAATTTCTATGTTTTAGGGACTATATATTTACAAGGAGCAAGATCAATGTCTAACCTAAGAAAATAACTATTGAAAAAAAAATTATTTAAACAAGATTTTTCCAAAAATTCCTAAATATGTTTCAATTATAATTATCCTTAGGACTCAAGTGAATAAGGATTCAAACACTCAGACAATTGTTTCTTAAACTAGACTATATAATGCATATTCTATAAGAAGGCTTGGTATACTTATCAAAAGTGACTTCCTCCAATCAAACTAATCTTACCTATAGAAAATAAAAAATATCATATGATAACAACAAGATCAAAATCATGAAACAAAGTCACTCACCATTTGGGTGTTTCATACACATACAATTTATTCATTCATGCAACTCAATACACACATTATTCTGAAATCACCAACTTTATTGAATTCAATAGGTTTATTTATTTACATCCCCCTTCATTATCATCCTCTAATGAGATGAGGTTTTTCTCCTAATACTTATTCTCTGATAAAATAATACTCCTATATATGACCCAAAACACTTACAATCAGACTCATAATTGATTCTTGATCAAGATTTCACTATCAAATCCTAGTCCAATGTAGGGTGGTGGGTTGCCACCTCACTCTTACATGACAAATATTTTCAAATCCACTTTTAGTACCTTTAAATAGACCATAAATGTCATTAAAACTATATCATCCATACATAGCTTCAATACTCAATTAGACCCATTAATACATTATGAAAATTTGAAAATCCCTTTTGGTAGGAAAACTGATTTGAACTCAAATTCAAATTTGAACATACTTAAGACACATTCTAGACCACTTTTGAGAATTCCAAGAAGCCCCTACATCATACTCCTAAGTATATAAAAATATTGACACCCATGTTCTTCTTCCTTCAAATAGTCATATAGGTGTGTGCGCTCTTGACTACCACAATTGTCCTTTGTCTTGCCCCTTGACATCTTACTTCATTCTATACATACAAAATACATCATTAAATAAAACATGTTATTTCTCATGATTTTCAGTCATTATCCAATTCTCTTCTTTTATTTCTTATTCCTTTTACTCCTAAGTACTTTCATGTGATTTATATTCTTTACTCTCCTTATTTTCATCAGTCATCAATGCATCTTGTTCCTCTCCTTGCATGATTTCTCCTTCATCTTCCACCTCAAAAACTAAAAATGCTTCATATAGAGTGATTACATATGATTGAATTATTATTTCCTTCATTGATGTCCTTATCTTGGACACCACTACTACATTCCACAAGTTTATGTTTTTCTTATAACCTCCTTAACCATTTCTCTATACATTTGATGAGGATCAAATCCACATTCTTAATTCAAAGACTCATAAAAATTTTAATATGATTCATACCTTTCCTTATGCTACTATCCTATTGCTCCTTTAGCTTCACTTACATCCTCTTAAATGAGGGTTTCTTCCTTCTTCATGTTATCTTGTTTCCAAAATGGTTGATATATTTTTTTGTTTTTCCATCAACATGACTCTACCTATAATCTCTTCTTCATATTGACTACTTTTGATCACCACTTGGTCATATGCTTCCTCTTTTTTTATTTGATCCTATGAATGGGCTCAAATATCTCATCCTTATCTTCATCTCTTCATCTCTCAAACCTGCATTCACACATACCAATACATCATTATACTTCAAAACATGAGTCTTTATTTCCCCCTTATCCTTAATATTTTGTCTTATTCTCTTCTCCACTAATTACTTGATTGGATTCTTTTTCATGAACCATCAAAGATGTGGGTTCACAATCTCTTTCATCTACTCTATCTTGGTCAACATCTCATCTATTTACTGCCTCATCTCTACCATCTCTCTCTCCATCTCAATCTTATTCTTAGTGTCTTCATGCAACATCTTCTCCTCTTAGCTTTCATGTTTAACCATGTATCTCACTTTCCTTTCTACCTCTTCTTTCATATTCATTTTGAATACCTCACTTAGATACATTATTATCCTTGGTTTGGTCTCACTTGGACCATTTTATTTAGTTCACACTTAGAACATTCTATCTCAAAACTCACTTGGGCCTTTAAACCTCTTGTCCTTTACTTTAGGACTGCCTTTTCTTTATTGAGCTCTATTTATGATCTTCTCTTCTTTTGAGATTGTTAATATCTCTCTTGATTTAGGGTTACCACCACAATACTTACTATTTTATTTTCTCACCTATCACTTACCATCAGTATTGAATTCAAATCAGTACATCAATCATAATTAGATCATACATATTTTTATCTGCCTTCTTACTCTATCCTCCAACAAGAATCCTTGCTTGCTTACCTATAACATGCAACATGAATAATGTAATCAACATGTATATAAATTTCCTAGAAGATATAGATGGATCTAATACCAAATGATGTAGAGCAAATTCACCTTCTCTATCCAACTCTACCTTTATCCTTGATTCAAGATTCTCTTTGCTTCATTCAAAACTCATTTCCCATAGTCCCTTTGGGAAATGATGCAATAGTGACTATAAATTTTATTTCAAAATGATTCATAAGAACATGATACACTAGTTCAAATTATATTTACACTATCAATAGACCATCCAATAACATTCAATAATTTATATCATACTCTATTCTTTGGCTCTCTTTAACTTTCATGAAACTCTTACAAGATGTCAATTCCAAATGACCTTTGAATGGATAATCAAAACACAATGATAAGTTAAATAACATAAATATCTTGTTCTCTCTTATAATAATCCTTTATATCCCTACTTAAGCAACTAATCCAAACTAGTTACTCACTTGCTTCATTCAATCATCCTTCAAGCCTTAACCCCTTCTATCCCTATTTATAGGGAAACCTCCTTATTTGGAGAATCTAACATACCTTCACAAGAAATAAAATACATATTAAAGGACACTTTTTGGCCATTAAACTCCCACCTTGACCTTTTGGCACAAATCCCAAGGTAACATGCACTTGTTTCCTTAAACTTTTCCTCAATTAACCCTCCAAATGAGCAAGTCTCCTTAGATTGAGATATGTATGAACTTTAAATTCAAGATATTAATATTTTAATATACCCATTTGGCTCCCCCAGCTTAATCCATAATTTTTATGCCTTATTCTTTGGATAATTTCACTGTTACCTTACTACCCCTTCTCTTTTTGGCCTTCCCTAGACCTAACACTAGCACACTACCCTATTTCTATACTTATTCATACCTGAAAACTATAAAACCTCTTTAATCAAATAGAGGACTTAAATTTATTCAATATTACAAATTTTCATGTGTTTTCAATAGTTAAATCTCCCTATATGGACAAAACCCTAAACCTAGGGTTTCAAGAAATTGTCTAAGCTGAGAGTGAAAATAATTGAATATCTTGCTCTACAAACCATTTAAAAAATAAAATAAAATAAATAAAGGTACTTCTAATGATAATTCACTTTTCTTATTGAATTAGTAAATTCTTATAACCCTCCTATAAACAATAAAAACTCAGTCATACATCACTATATTATCATACGAGAAAACATAGTAATAGGGTTTCACTGTAATTTCAAATTCCAAGGATTTTATAACCTATAAAAAATTTATATACACTTTAAATGACCATTAGAAATAATTTAAAACTCTCTCCATTTAGACCAATGATGAGTTTCAACATGAAGACATATTATACAATTTTTTTGTGTTTTAGGGACTATATATTTACAAGGAGCAATATCAATGTCCAACTTGAGAAAACAACTATTGACCAAATGTTTATTTAAATAATATTTATTGAACTATTCTTATGTATATCTCAATTCTAATTATCCTCAAGACTCAAGTGAAGAAGTATTCAAATAATTAGGTAATTATTTATTAAACTAGACTGTATAATGCATATTATGTAAGCAGGCTTAGTAGGCTTATCAAAAATGACTTCCTCCAATCAATATAACATTACCTATATCAAATATAAAATATAATATGATAAAAAAAATATCAAAATAATGAAACAAATTCACTCACAATTTGATCATTCCATACACATATACATTTTGTTCATTCATGCAACTCAATACACATAATATTTTAAAATCACAACTTTTTTTGAATTCAATAAGTTTGTTAGCTTAAATCCCCATTATTTATCATAATAGAATGGGATGAGAGGTTAATACTAAAAATACTAAATATCTCACACAATAAAACTCCTATATATGACCAAAAGCACTTACAATTAGACTCATAATTGATTCTTGATCAAGATTTCACTATCAACTCCTAGTCCAATATAGGGTGGTGGACTACCACCTCAATTTTACATGACAAATATATTAAAATCCACTTTTAGGACCTTTCAAGAGGTCATAAAGGTCATTAAAACTTTATCATCCATACATATCTTCAATACTCAATTAGACACACTAATACATTATGAAATTTTGAAAATCCCTTTTGGTAGGAAAACCAATTTAAACTCAAAGTCAAATTTGAATATACTTAAGACACATTATATACCATTTATGAGCATTCTAATATTCCCCTACATTACTTTGTCAAAGACTCATTACTTACTCTTTATGAAGAAGAGGGATCTATTAAACATTCCATGGACTACCTAGACACTTTTTGACTTGCTTCTAGGTCTTCCATCTAATGGTAAAAGGATCAATGTTAATACCAATCCCTCTCTTGAACCTCATTAATTAGAGGGATGACAATGGCAATGGACTATCCCTAGAGTTAATTTTAATTTATTATGAATTTAATTTGCTTTTATATCCTTACCTACTAAGTTATGGTGTTATGTGGTTCAAAACGTTGAGAAGAAAATTTATTTTTTGATCACCAAACCCTTGACTCTAGCTAGGATGATTCATATTTTTTCTAAGGTGCTCATTGTTGGTTGTTGACACAGAAGATTGCACCTAGGGAAAGGAGGTTAAACTCCTGCCTTCTTCATGCAACAATGGAAATTCTCCTCTCACCTGTGGGACTGGGGAAGCTAGAGGGGAGAGTCTCTAGGTAAGGGCTAGCTCCCTTAGATGCATCATGTTCATTCTAGCAAGTGCTAACACACACACACACACACACACACACACACACACACACACACACACACACACACACACACACACACAGATATACTGGGGGGAATGAAAAGGGAAAAAGATGTAGGAAAACAAACTACTCGAAAGAGGTGATGCACCAAAATAGGTTGACCTTCTCACATCCACAATTTAAATCAGACATACACATACATACACTTCAAACTTGGTAGTAGGACCAGACTGCAAGAACTTGACAGGGAGGCTTTAATGAAAATACAAAAAAATAGAGATTGACCTAGGTGCTGTGAAATGCACATTTCAAGTGATTTCTTCTATTTCTTCACCTCCAAATAGAAACTCTCCTTACCAGTTGTAAACAAGGCACTTTGAAGACAATAAATATGTTGGTGTTGAACCTATGAAAGCATCAAGAAATAATGACTAAACACAAATTAACACTCAGGACATACACAAAAATGTCTATCCAAGATAGAGGTAAAAAATGCATTTATTGATTCAGGTGAAATTTTGCCAAGGCTACACCTTACAAATGTGGAAGATCATTTCTCAAATGATAAGTCCTCAATATATAAGAGAAGAAAGGAGGCCTTTTGGCACCCCTTTTTACAAGTGGCCCATTTGTGTCCCCTCATTGGGAAGAGGAAAACACTATTGCTGATGTCATCCTTCTAGAAGAGGCTTGCTAGAACCATGCTTTATAATCACTGAATTTGACTTTGGCATTCAAGCATTAATGTGGAAACATAGGCTGTCCTCTTTTTTTCAAATAGATTGAGATTTGTCCCCTTTCAAATGCACGGGCCATGCCGTTCACTATTTGCACTATTTGGGGGATTATCAGGCAATAAATCACCTTCCCTTTGCCACCTAGACTACTTTGTCTCTTTTTGGACCTTTTCATTCTCTTGCTTTGTCACCTTCTATCTCTTTCGGCCCTCAGGGTGATCTTTTGGTGGGTCATTGCATTTTTGGGACTTCCATGGTTAGTGCTCTTTCATTTTGAAAGCAAATGGCTATTTCACTTTGTTAATTTTGACATTCTCGTGGCCATCACTGCTTTGAAAAACAATGGCTAATTCACTTTCTTGAACTTGATGGCTTTCGATATGTCCTCATCCTTATCAAAACATCATCGGGTCCTTCGCTAGCTTTGCTTTGGGCTTTGCCTTCCTCGGCCTTCTCTATGGGTCTTTTGCTTGAAGTCTTTTACTAGCACCTTCCTAAAGGGAAAATGACCCTTTAGCCCTTAAAAGTGCCCCCATTTATTTGGTCAAGAGTCCCCTACAAGGGCACTTGCCCTTTGGGGTCCTTCAGCGGGTCCATATGCTCCTAGATTAACTCCTGAGTCCCTGCAAACTTTTGGCCCGCAGACATTTTCCCACAGACTTTTGTCTGAGGACAATTTTCCCAAGTTTGTCTTTTGCTTTGGATATTTTATGTGGGCTTTTGTCCATGGACATTTTCATGTGGACAAAAGTCTACAGAAATTCTCCCACAGACAAAAGTTCATGAAACTCTTCACCAAATTTCCTAGCATGGCTTTGAACTACGGTTTGAATTCCTTCAAACTTTTTTATTTGATGGAATTCCTTTGGACAAAAAGTTTGAAGGAATTCAGAACTTAAACAAAATCTAAAGAACTTACCCAATTGCCTTTTTCTTTGAAGTGCTTTCCCTCGACAAGGGTATTTAAACTTTGGACTACCCTTCAGCCACTGGGCATACCCTTGAACCAAGCCGTTGAACCAAAAATGGTTTAACGGTTCAAGTGGTTCAACCATTGCATGCTAATAAACTTGCCAATGAACCAAGTGATCTATTGAATTGGGTGCTAAACCAATGTTGAATTGGTGGCCTTGAACTAAACTCATCAAACCAAACCATTGAACCAAAGCTTGAAATAAGGCCATTTGAACCATGTCATTGAACTTATGCAACCTGAAATTGACTGGCTTCAAATAGCAAGGGAAAAAGGGGCTCGATTTTGGCCTATTGGGAAAAAATGGTCAACAAATTGGTGGCTCCCAGGAGAAGCATGCCTGCTATGCTTAAAGACCAGTTGCCTTGTAGTCCATCAGGCACAAAGTTAGATGCAACTATGAAAGAGTTAGCAACAGCCCCAAAAGATCCAAGAATCAAACATGAAGCTTTTTACCCCACATGCAAAGGGAAACACACAAGGCTAGAAAACACTACCTGCGCAACTACACTTAGGGAAAACAAGAAAAGAAACTAAAAACAAACTACTAAGTACAGCTAACTAGGAATGTTTGCCTCCCCCCTAGATCAAAGGGAAAACTTCTTAAGTCCCCTTCCTGGTAAGAAGACTTATGGTGCCAGGCAAGTAGCTGAACAAAAAGGAGAGTTGGTGACCTATTCCTCTTTCCTACCACCTGAGTTGGCCTGCATTCAAGTGGATCAGATTCAAACATGCTCCAAACATATATGTACTCTGCTTATCCTTGGAAGCTTGTTGAATGCTGGTCCCTCATATTAGTGCTCTTCATGAAGAAATCAGTGACTGTTGGGTTATCACCGTTAGCCCTTTGACATGTACATTCCCTCTGCGATGCATCATGGTCTAACTTGTTTCTTTCTACCTCATTGAGGACTCTATCAAACTCATCCTCTGCTTCCTTTTGGCCTTCTTGAAGAAGGGTGACTATGGTGATGTCTAAAATAGACTCATAACAAGATTGCTCATCCCACAGAACATCACCTCTTTGTTCAAAGCTCTTTTCTTCAAGGCATTCCTCCAAGAACATAGACCTCTTCTTTTCCTCCTCAAAGATCAGGACCTCTAGATGTTCAAAGGTATCCTCCTAATCCTCCTCCAACTCAGGCTCCTCAGTGTAGTCATCCTCCTCATCAAAGTAGTAAGGAAGTTCATCAAATAGAGGGGAAGAGAACTCACCATGCATTTTTTCCTCCTCATATTGATGGAAGATCTACATCTATGAAATACTTTCATCTTCTCCATTGCTGATAAGGTCTTCACAAGGAGCATTGATGATGATTTCTTCTTCGTTGTCACTCATGGTAGCCTCTTGAAGAACTATATATTGGATCTTTTTCTCCTCACTTGCATCTTACAGAATAGGTTCCTCCTTGAGAAGGGGTGAAGTGGAGAAAACATGTGGAAGAGGAGGTAGTCCTTGAGCTAAAATTGAATGATTCTCCTTCTTCCACTTGGTCAGCACTTCATCAATATTAGGTATGGATTGATTTCTCTCTTGGAAATGTGTAGGTGGGGTGTGTTCAGATGTAGAATATGCTATTTGGTTTGAGCCATCCATCACACACTAGCTGAGGAAACTCTCTCTGGATTCCAATTCTGTAATTCTCCTGGTTAGATCTTCTTGTAAAATCTTTTCCTAGAGATCACCAACATCAACATGAACAGGGGTAGCCTCAGCTTCTTCAAGGTTTTGAAAAAAACCTTGACTCTCCACCTTCTTGCCCCATGATTCTACTATTTTTCCCCAATTTAGGATCTCAAAATTGGAATTTTTCTCCTGTGAATAGGCAAAAACTTTGTTTTCTCCAAGGTCCTTGGGTTCCTCTACAAGGTCTGGAAGTTTTAACTCTCTTTCAAGAAGTAGTCTCATCCTAGCCTCTAAGTATTCAATTTGTTTGTCTAGGTTATCCTAAAAGAGTCTTTCTTGGAGGTCACCAGCATCATCTTCTTTAAGGCATTAGGCTGGTCCCTAACACTCCTTCCTCTAACTCAGAATCTACACATCACATTGAAAAACATGGGGAGGTTGAGGAATCCTAGGAAAAGATTGTTGATGCACTGGAAGAGTCTCTAAAAGAGGGACATCTTGGCTAGTGGTATTCCCCTCAATGGAAGATTCACAATATAAGGAATTTAGAAGATTGATCTCCATGGGAGGTTGTTCTGATGTCCTTTGATGTTGGAAAGCCAGGCACACGGGATTGAGAGTAGATGCATTTGATGAGCTAGAATGGGCGAGTGCTATCTGATAGAAAGGATTTGGAGCAAAAGAGGGTGCTTTCTTTAGAATAAGAGGGGGCACACAAGGCTGACTATCTTGAATAAATAGATCTTTCCATTTTGCTACCTCCTCTTCCATGGATTGCAAGGCCTGTGCTTGCCTAAACAAACACTCCTCTTTATACATCAGCTCTTGCTAATATCTGTACTACTCTTCCAGTCTGTTAATCTCCAATTCCAGGGCCACTTCCATTAATGTTGTAGGGAAACTAGGAGAGCTACTTGAGGGGATTTCATAAATTTTTAGAGCCTGATCATAGTCACATGAAGGAAAATAAGACCCATGATTTTGTGAAAAAGAATTATACATATAAAAAGTGATTTTTGATGGCACTAGGCTACTTAACTAGCTGATTCAACTCAAATTTGCCATTGGTGTTGATGCAAAAGCCTCCAAAGGTTGGTTGGTTGAAGAACACACCAAAAATTCTTCAACTCTTTGGACAAAACCTATCCTAGTTGGTCCCACCAGGGGTGCCAAAAATTGTTGATGTAGAAGATTACACCTGAGCCAAGGAGGTTGAAATCCTACCTTCTTCATGTAATAATGGAACTCCCATCTCATCTGTGGGACTATCAAAGCTAGAGTGGAGAGTCTCTAGGTAAAAGCTAGCTCCCTCTGATGCATCATGTTCATTCTAGCAAGTGCTAACACACACATATATATATAGATACACTGGGGGGAATGAAAAGGGAGAAAGATGCAGGAAAACAAACTACTCTAAAGAGGTGATGCACCAAAATAATTACACCTTCTCACATCCACACTTTAAATCAGACATACACATACATACACTTTAGACTTGGTAGAAGGACTAGACTACAAAAAATTGACAGGGAGGCTTTAATGAAAATACAAAAAAATAGAGATTGACTAGGTGTTGTGAAATGCACACTACAAGTGATTTCTTCTATTTCTTCACCTCCAAATAGAAACTCTCCTTACCAACTATAAAAAAGGCACTTTGAAGACAATAGATATGTTGGTGTTGAACCTATGAAAGTATCAAGAAATAATGACTAAACACAAATTAACACTCAGGACATACACAAAAATGTCTATCCAAGATAGACGTAAAAAATGCATTTATTGATTCAGGTGAAATTTTACCAAGGCTACGCCTTACAAATGTGGAAGATCATTTCTAAAATGAAAAGTCCTCAATATATAGGAGAAGAAAGGAGGCCTTTTGGCACCCCTTTTTGCAAGTGGCCCATTTGCATCCCCTCATTAGGAAGAGGAAAACACTGTTGCCGATGTCATCCTTCTAGAAGAGGCCTACTGGAACCATGTTGTATAATCACCAAATTTGACTTTGGCATTTGAGAATTAATGTGGAAACATAGGCTGCCCTCTTTTCTACAAATAGATTGAGATTTGTCCCCTTTTAAATACACAGGCCACACCGTTCACTATTTGTGCCATTTGGGGGATTATCAGGCAATAAATTGCCTTCCCTTTGCCACCTAGACTACTTTGTCTCTTTCTACACATTGTCATTCTCCTGCTTTGTCACCTTCTATCTATTTCAGCCCTCAAGGTGATCTTCTAGTGGGTCACTGCATTTCTGGGACTCCATGGTTAGCGCTCTTTCATTTTGAAAGCAAACGGCTATTTCACTTTGTTAATTTTGACGTTCTTGTAGCTGTCACTACTTTGAAAAACAATAGCTAATTAAATTTCTTAAACTTGATAGATTTCAAGATGTCCTCATCCCTGTCAAAACATCATCGAGTCCTTCACTGGCTTTGCTTCAAGCTTTTCCTTCTTCGGCCTTCTCTGCAAGTCTTTTGCTTGAAGTCCTTTACTAGCACCTTCCTGAAGGGAAAGTGACCCTTTGGCCCTTGAAAGTGCCCCCCTTTATTTGGCTAAGAGTCCCCTACAAGGGTATCTACCCTTTGGGGTCCTTCAATGGGTCCACATGCTCCTGGATTAACTCTTGGGTCCCCGCGAACTTTTGGCCCGCAGACATTTCCTCACAGACTTTTGGTCGTGGACAATTTTCTTGAGTTTGTCTTTTTCTTTGGATATTTTCCACGGGCTTTTTTCCATGGACACTTTCTCACAGACAAAAGTCTAAAAAAATTCTCCCACAAAAAAAAGTCCATAGAATTCTTCAGTGAGTTTCCCGGTGTGGCTTTGAACTACAGTCTAAATTCCTTCAGACTTTTTGTCTAAAGGAATTTGAGACTTAAACAAAATTTGAAGACCTTACTCAGTTGCCTTTTTCTTTGAAGTGCCTACTCTCCGCAAGGGTATTTGAATTTTGGACTGCCTTTCGACCACTAGGCATACCCTTGAACCAAGCTGTTGAACCAAAAATGGTTCAAGGGTTCAAGTGGTTCAACCATTGTGTGCCAATGAACTTGCCAATGAACCAAGTGATCTATTGAACCAGGCACTAAACCAATGTTGAACCGGTGGCCTTGAACCAAACTCATCAAACCAAACCATTAAACCAAAGCTTGAAACAAGGCCATTTGAACCATGTCATTGAACTTGTGTAACCTGAAATTGACTGGCTTCAGATAGCAAGGGAAGAAGGGGACTGATTTTGGCCTATTGGGAAATATTGGTCAACATTACTCATGTTTACTACATGTCCTATTGGTCCCCTTCCAATTATTGTTATGTTAATATTTATAAACTCTTAAGAGACTTTCTATGGTCTAATTTTGAGGGCCATCATGATTTTCACATAGTCACTTTGTCCATTTGTTATTTACTTAAAGATTTTAGTGGGCTTAGGCTCATTAACATTAAAATAGAATGTCTTACTCTCAGTGCCAAATGTATTATTCAAATATTGTAAGGGGATGAATGTTATAAAATTTTATTGTGGCATTAAATCTCTCAAGGAAATCCTCTTGGTAGAAATTCCTAGTAAGGGATTAGTTTGCACAATATCCTCATCACCCTTGTTTCTATTAAAATAAGGTGGATATTTTGTTTCTCAAAGTATCTAGGAGGCTTGGGAAAAGTTTAAACTACACCTAATTTTAGTGGGGGAAGGGTTTCAAAGTGGTCTCTTAATTAATGATCAATCTCTTTAGTGGTCTCATATATTGAATTTATATAATGTTCCTTTTGCCATGGTTGCTTGAATCAAAATTTTGATTCTATTTAAAAACATTATCCACATAATTGGGGATATTTTATATAAGACCATTCAAGATTAGCTTCCATGGAATATTATGAAGTATAAGTTTAATATTAATAATGAATATTGAGAATCTATATATGATTAGTATATTTACATATTGATGTGTATCTACACAAAATTAGTGTTACATCTCTCACATCATGGTGGAAATACTAGTCTTGGAATACAACTACATCATTCTATCATTACTCCCCTCGACTTGGGTATAATATTTTGGCACCTTAAAATATTGACACTAAAATACTCAATCATAGATGAAATCTTAGATCCCTTCACCATGGTTTGGCTAGAAGGTTTGAGAATATATGAGTAGATTTCACTAAACCTAAAAAATACCATTTCCTTTAGTATATTAATTATTGAGGGCTACCTATAGGTGATCATCTCAAGTACTTGGGGTTTTTAAATCCTAGTTGCCCTATTTTTCACCACCTATAATCCCTTAAACACATCTTTTGGGTATTAATTCATGCTCACTCTTCCTAGAGATGTATTCATACCCTCTTTAATACCTTTAGGCATAAAATGTTCACAAGGAATATGCCTCTCAAGGGGGACTTTGCCTTATTCCCTGAAAGATACAATATATTTTGGTAATATTTTTGTACTGATATTATTTTATAGATTTCAAAATCTATAAATAAATCATGTCTTAAATATGAATATATGTAATAAATATTTTATGTAACTAACAAAGTTGTTATTGTATCTAATGATACCCTCAATATCTAGAGTTAGACTTATAAAGTTTAGCTATAGATCCACCATTTATATAGTATCAGAGACCATTAGGGGAATGTTTCCTATGTAATTAACCATGAACCTCTAAATACCCACACCACCATTCCCCCTAGGTCATGGGCATGGGGGTAGATGTTAATATTCTCATAGTTAGAAGTCTAGGATCTATAGGAATCAATCTCCTTGCCCTTGTTGGCCATATCCACACTATAGATCTGATAGGAATACCATATATAATGGTGGTAGGGTGGGCTAGGGTCCTCCTCTATAATAAAATTTCTCATGGTTAATCCTCTACATTTCACCCTCCAAATAGGATTCTATAATTAATCAGTAGGATGTTACTAAAGATAACCAACACACTGATGGTTAAGACCCCACACTAGTTGATGAAGACCCCCTACTTAAGGGGGTGGTGAGGAAAAATGCTAGGATATTTTACCTCTTATACCTCTACTTGTCACCATGTTTTATGTTGTTTATTAAGATATTCCTTATTGTTTGTGATTTTTTTAATCCTTTTTTTGGTTGATATGCACTTCAGTTAATTTAAACTTGGTTTTTTGGCCATGTGGTGGCCTTTTATGTACTATTATCTTTTATTGAGGCTTGTTTTATCTTGGTTTGGTTATTTTTTTAGGGTGTGAATTTTCCACCCATATTTTTTGTATGATTAGTGATGTATTATATCTTGTTTTATTAATGAAAGTGCACTTCTCAATCAAAAAAATACTTTATTTATTATTACACATGATCTTCCTAGTGTTATATCAAATATATTAATATCATTATTAGACTCTCTTATGGAATCAAACCATTGATCATTTTTTATATAAAATTTTACATCTCAAGTATAGGTTCACTATTACAAAATTGTCAAATTAGGGTCAATTTGTCCCCATGCCCTTTAATGACTAGTTTTGAAAATTCAAATTACTCATATGGGTGACCTTGTATATTTCACATGTCAATTTAGAGGAAATAAACCAAATATTTAGATATATAATCAAATAAACCTTATGCATTTATCTTTCACTTTCCTATAACATATCAAACTATCACAAGAAATTACCTCTTAAATGAAAAATCCCTTGAGCTATGTTTAAATACCATTTTAAAGGTCAATTAATAGGTTTTCAAGTGTTGAAATCCATACATAGGATTACACACACTCAATTGAGTGGGAGAACTAGATTTAATTTGACTTCTATATTTGGAGCATTAGGTATTTACAAAATACTTAGTCATATTGAGGTTGATAAGGTTAGTTATACCCTTCCCTTTCACCTTTTTCCCCAATTTTAAAATTTTCATAAAGTTTATACTAGGGTTTGAATAAAATATAATTAAAATAGGGCTATTTGAGGAAATTTGTAGACATTAGAATATACAAGCATCCTCATTAAGGGTAAAATGAGTGACATAGTCATAAATTAATTTAAAAAAATTAATGTGGATAATTATGTAATACATAAAACATGGTCACACTATAAATATATTAGTGACCTTATTATTCTTCATACCTTCATGTATTTGATATAATATAAATGCATATTTATTCTAGTGTTTTACGAAAACATCAAGCTAGTATATTTAGCTAGTTTTAGTCTATTTTTGTTTTAGCAATTGTATATATGTTTTCAAACAAATTGTGACATTAGGGTCACATAAATTATAAAACGTGGAAAAAATGTTTGTGAAACCAATTCTTTTTATAAAATTTCCAAACCTTAGTTACCCTTAGGGTTTATTCTTTCTTTCTATAGTTTTCAAATTTATCCTCTCAAATTTTATTTTTTGACCTAGTTTCTAATAATTTTCTAGTTGCATAATTTCAAATTTTATTTTGACCCTTTTCCCCTATGTTTCATGATTATTATCCTTATAAGGTTTATTATATAATTTTTATTCCTTGATTGGATATATTTTAGTCAAAATAACTCTAATTTTTGAATGCTCCAAGGTTTTTTATACATGCATTGAGTTGATAAAAGACCTATTTTTGTTCACAAAAATACTATATGGTTTTTTTCATAATTTAAATGTTTTTAGTTTTTATAAATTCCATCTAGAGGTTGAAACATGTACTTAATTTCAAAATAATTTATGTTTTTTTAGTTTCTATTAATAAAAAACTCTTTTTCTTCCAAAAAATTCCTCACAATTTTTCTCAAGTGGTCATATTTTTATTGTGCAAATTGTATGATGGTTGTAATGGATATTTATAGTGTATATATTATATTTAAAGTTATTATTATTATATTATATGTCATATTCATGATTAAAATATGAAATATTTTTCATAATCATGTAATTAAGCATATCAAAATTATATGAAATAAAATGAATGATGCAATTATTAATGAATAATTATTATCTCTCCCTTGTAAACAAAGTGTATAAATGTTAGATCTCAACAACTTCCATGTGTGACTTATTTTTGTCCCTTGTCAATGTTTTGATATATACCATCCCTATATTATGGATGTCCATAGATTCATAATCATTAGAGGTAAAGTGTTCCATCTTATAGTACAAATCATAGGCTATCAAAATGTTTCTCCCTATCCCCCTCCACCTCCCACACATCTTCTTGATGACTTAGTATGCATATTTAGTCAAACGTGACTAAATTTTAATATTGTAAAAAAATTATAAATCATATAGTTTTTAAGAATGATTCCATGGAGACATTATAAATAAAATTCTAATGATTATAAATTAAGGATAAACATGCACCTAACCACAAACATAAACATGATAGTGTAAATTGCATGTATACCTCTTAATTTATGATTGTTATTCTTAAAAATATTTTATCTCAAGTATACATCAATGACTAAGGTTCAAAATATGTTGCATAAGGCCAATAATACAACCATTGAAATTTCAATGGATATGATTCAAATAATGATCACATTTAGTTTATATGCATCCTTTAAGAAAATAAAAATACTTTTATACTAGCTATAGAATGGATGTAAATCATACATATAATTGATTGGAAATGAATATAGAAATTAAACATATTATTTAATTAGTTTTATTACATTCGATGCATCCATCAAACCACCCCTAGTTTCAAACACACCTTTTATAGTTAATGTTGCATATCTTAGTGAACTATTAAAAAAAGAACATAAATAATAGTTTAAAAAGGCACAATTAGAAAATGAAATATTGAAAAAAAAATAAGGAAAAGGGAAAGGTTTAATTAAATAAATTAAAATTTAATAATTATTAAAGGAAAGGTTATAACATCAAAAGTTACATAAAAAAAAATTAAACTAGTACCACTAGAATAAAGAGATTGCTATAATACATGTTACAAAAAGAACATAATAAACAAGAAAGTGTGCTTGTGAAAGAGAAAAATAAAGAAATCATATTTTAATAATAAATAACTTATCGATAACTAAGTTAAAAATAAATATGTATCCAAAATTATTATGTTACAAACACAATTTTTAAGGCATTAACTAAAAACTATTCTTGAAATGTTGAGTACTTGATTCTTAATCCTATCATAAATGAAAAGTAGTGTACTACTATTGTGATTGGAAACACTATTAAAATGAATATTTATAGAATGAAACTTATCAAATATCTTGGATATGTCAAGGAATTTTTTAATAATACTAATTCATCTAGATCATTTATCCTATTGATTGATCTACCTATCACACTTGGTCAAAAAACATGTTCAGTTTTATTTAGCATTTAACCTAATTTGGTCTAATATAATGCTGAATTACGAAAATCATGGGATAAAAAATGGGTTCCCTACTTGGAAATAATCAAGAATATATTAAATTTGATCATGAATGTGTGAATATTACCATTTTATGAGAAGAATAATTTTTAGAACAAAAAAGATAAGTGGAAACTATATCTTCCACTATGATTTAGGGAATGATATAAAATTATTGTACAATTTCAAAGAAGATGAAGGAGTTTGATAATAGTGAACATATTAAAGCACAATTGAAATTTTAAAAATCATTTCCAAAATATGGCATTATTAGTTATGAATATCCTACTACATGTATATAATTTGATGGTAATGACATGTAAAAATTAAAAGAAAAATAAAACAAATTAGTTTTATCTAAGGTTGATGACTACATGGATGATATCAATAATTAGCATTATAGTGACAATGAAGAGGATATAATCATTTATAAAATAATAGAGCTTATTATTTTATAATATGATATCATATATGATTAAGGAGTTATCATGACCTGATCCTATGATACATTTGGTTGCTATTTATAATATTTTTGTGACATATCTTTCTTGATTTTGGAAGCTTATTTAGACTATGTAATGTAGATGTGATTATAATTTTGACATTATGTTTAAATTCATAACTTATTATTATATTATATACTAGTTTCATAGTGGATGATTATCGATGATTTTTTATATCATGCTTACATTATGTATAATTTAGATTATGTTATTTATATAATACCATGTTCATATACTATTGATGTCTATTGTCATGACTACAGGAACATATTATATGAGCTAGGATCAGTGGTAGGATTTGACATCTTAGGTGTTATGGAAAAGGAATTGAGCAATCATTTGACACTAATAGTTAGAATAATGGAAATGAGATCTTGAGCCATTGATTTCCTCTCCAATATTATTGTTGTCTTGATTTGATGACTTTCAATTTTAGCTTGTTGAACATCTTGTGCTAAAAGTGTTATTTTTTATATACGTATGCATTTCCACATTGATATCATGAGTTTTGGTTTTTTTATTCACCTTATGCATGTTTGGTGGTGTTTTTTTTTAGTTATACCTACTTGCTACATTGAGCCTTGTGTGGCATTCAGTGTCATTTGGAATGTTATAGTTTTGCATCCTTGGCTTATTATAATTATAAGACTTGTTAATACATGGTTAATTTAAATGTGTTAACCCATTAAGGAATCATGTTATTATCCCATTATTTTAATTATAATGGGACCATGGTGTTATTATGATAAAAGGCACATTATTCATGATGGATATGGTTTTCATTGGTCCTTTTTTTATCTTCCCCTTGTAATCATGAGAAATATCAATCAATTTGATTTTAAATTTTTTTTGTGATCATTTTTGTTTTGGTTTTGATTGCAAAAACTCAACTTTTGAGTTAGGACATGGAATTTTTAAGAAGATTTGAGCCTTTTTTTGAACCAGTTATTTTTGGGCCAAAACCATAGGGCACAAATGATGGTGCATGAAGGAGCAATGGCAGATTTCATTACATTGACCATTAATAGTAGTAAGGAAAAAATGGGGTCTGTGGAGAGAAAGAAGTTCTTAGGTTTTAGTTTTCCTTATGGTAGTTAGGAACATAAGGAGAGGCATTTACCATTTTCCTTCTCTAAAAGGATGACATTAGATCCAAGTAAGTAATGCTTTGAGATTTAACATAGTGGATGGACTGCACATTTTATTTTATTTTGGGTAAACCCTTAAGAGAATAAATGACTATCATTTCACCATGAAGTGATACAAATTCATAGTGAACCCAAAGTCATATTATACTCATTTTCATCAATCATAATGACATCTATGTTGAAACAAAACACTAAGTTTTTGGGTGGAGACTTGTCTTTATTTTATTGTTTTTGGCTTTTCTGAGCTTGACTTATGGCATGAATATAAGATATTTTTATTGTTATCCTATTTGGTCAAGTTTTGTTGAATAATAGGTATTATTTTATTGTTTTGTTAGGTTTATGAGTGGTATTTAGTTCATTAAATTTAACACCCTGTTAGGACTTAAAGGATATTTTAAATTAAACTTTGGTGTTTATGTTATTTTGTTGATGTGGTGTTTAAATCACCATCGTTTTAGTCGTTGCAATGGTATATGATTATTTTGAGTAAATTTTACCTTTCAAATTTAGGTGGCCATATCATTATAATATATAGTTGTGTTCTTTTGTAATCATGATCTAGAACCTATGTGGTTGTGCATGGCATCTATTTCCCTCAGTTAAGTTTGTTTCTCAAGTGAGGAATTCTATATTTAACAAGGATTTTGGATGATATTATATTTTAAACCATTATTGAATCATTTTCAGGTGTATAGATTTAGATGAGATATTTGGGTATTTACATGCAAGTTGGAAGATTGTCTTAATTGCTTAGTTATGAGATTTTTTATTTTATAAGTTTATTACTAAAACTAAATTCTAGTGAGCTCTTTAAGTAAGGAATATTTAAATTTTTTAAATAGATTGGTGTGATTTGGTAATATCTAGTTCTTGTAAGAGTCTAGTAGCTATGACTACATGAATATTCCATGAATGTTTGGACTAATGTTAGTAAGCATTTCATTGAAATTCATTATTAAGGGTTGATTTCTTGATGTTATTCTTTGTGTGTGATTATTTTTTCCATTTTGATTCATGTATTTAATCTCAAATCACATGCTTATGATCTTTATCTAGGCCCAAATGTTTGATTTCCACCATGAAGCTAATGGTTTGAATGGTTAGGTATATTGATGGTTGGGATCAAAGTGAGGATTCTAATCTGATGTAAGTACTCTTGATTTATATTTGGATATGAATTGGTGGCATGTTTCTAGTTTTAATTTGGATGTTTTTATGTCTTATTTACTTCTCTATAAGTGTTTGAACAAGTGCAGAGTTGCATCCAATCATGATTACTTGCTTATACTAAATTATTATTTCATTACAAGTTTAGAATATGAGCTAATCTGGTAGTCCCTAGATATAGTGTCTATTTTCCATGCTTAGTATAGAAACATTATCTTGTTGATTATTTATTGTGATTAACTATTGAATAATGAATTAGGCTTCTAATTTTGGAAAGAATTTCCTCTCAGGGTATGTACAACATCACTATGTCTTGATTTACTATTGAAATATGAAATTAGATGTATTATTTTACTCATGTTACAATTATAATACATTAGCCTATAATGATCTAGGGATTCAGAGTTATGTTTCAATTATACTAAGAAGTATGCAAAGATAATTTAATGAATAATTGTTCAAGGATTATATGTTTATAATTTTATATGGACTAACCAATATTCAAATAGTTTAATTGAAGGAATTGATGATATTTCTAGATGCTTATTGCCTAAAGCAATTTGTAAAATTATTAGTTTACATTTTAATGCTGACACTATAAATCAATTTGGTGGATGTTAAAGCCATTAGTATTGTTTATATATTATTACTATATTATATTTAATTAGCCATAGTGGAATGTATCTATATGTTTGTTCAAATGACTAACTCCCTATATGGTTGTGTTGGTTTTCCTATTATTGTCATACATATATCTTATATCAGAATGACATTAAGGTTGTGTTTGATTTCCAAAACCATGATAGGAAATAATAAGATGGAAGTTCAATTATTATTTAGTTCTTAATTTATTATCTTAATTGGTTATTCAAATATTATAGTTTATTTGTAGGTATTGGATTATATGATTTGGTTGACTATTGAAATGGATGTTGACTCTTTTTGGGATGAAATAGTTATTTTCCAAATGAAATACTAATAATTAAATTAAATGATTGGTTTTTTGGGATGAAATAGTTATTCGATTTAGATGGAAGTGTTAGCATTTATATTAAGTTATGAATAAAATAACATTACTACTATTTGGTGTTTATGTTGACTTTAGTCTAAATAATGGAACTATTATACATTAAGTGTAATTTTCAAAAATAGTTTTATTTTAAACTTGTGCTATTATTAATTCATGGTTTGTGTATTAATCTAACCTAAAAATTAAAATGGGTTAGAATATTTTATTTTTCTTATATCATTTGATTAAGAGGCTTATTTTTTATTTCTATTCATATGAAGTCATTGAATTGTAATAATATGCTAATTAAAGAAAGGTATCGTGCATCATTTATAAGCATCAAAGTATTTATATGGTGTATCAATTTCACTATGTATGGTGAATCATATGCAAGATAATAATGTGTGATTCAAAAAGATGGGATGATTATTTAACTTAAACTAAGTTAAAATAATAACGGAATTATAATTTTTAAATATTTGAATATATAATTTATTCATGGTTATTTAAATCACTACTTTTAGTTTTGATTAACCATAATATTTACATACTTAATAAACATGCAATCACTGAGAACAACCAAGGGATAAGTAGGCATAAAATAGAGGTGAGACCTCTATTTATTGACTTGTGAGATGGTTGATTTTTTTAAATGTGAAATTTAAAATTACATTTTTAACTCATGTAACATTAGGATGCTAAATCAAATGAAGATATCTATTCTTTGATAACATGATAGAATAAAGTAACCATAGTGTAGTTATCTCTAAGTACTAGTCATGGTCTAATGGCTAAAAAAGGGATATCATAGACATATGGCTTTTATTTGTACAAAGCTTAAAATAATTAAAGTGTTTCAAAAGATTATATATCAGTGCCATAACCATAAATAAACTATCTATTTTTGTTAACCATGAATTGGACTCACTAGTGAGAACATGATGCTTACTTAAGGTTAAAGACCCTTAGATGATCCTATAAAAAATGCAGCCTTATGGTATATAAATTTGAGTGTATTAGTGTGGACCTACACACTAATGTACCCTAAACTTTATGATTCTAATGAAAAAATTATCTTCCTTTATATAACCCTCTAATTATGTTTATCCCTCATTAATAATATGTAGTGACCTAATCTAAATATTAGTTTATTTCATATTGGTGTGAAAATTATGAAAAATGCATTCACATATCAATAAGTGTTTAGTGTACCACACACATAGTTTAGTTTTTACTTTGAATACAATAATTACAATAATAATAATTTTTTTAATTCATTATTTGGGGTTGTTTCACTTGGTATCAGAGCAGGGTTACTGCTCTTAGGGAACTCTCAGAGATAGCTTCCTGAGTCTATACTCTACCTAAATTATAGTTATTTTCCTTTCCAAAAATATGGTTAGAAATAGATATGGTGGTGTAAATGTTGGCATTGATAAAGTGAATAATATACTAGTAAGAGGAAGGGGTAGAAGATGATGTAGGGGTTGTGGTCACTAAAATCTCAATCAGAATAACATTGAACATCCTCTCAATAATGTTAAAATCATTAATGATGCACCTAATATTAATGCATTCAAAGATAAAATCACTAATAAGAAGGAAGAGGTCCTTAATTATATCCTAACAACATTTAATGTCCTTTAAGGAAAGATTAAAAATCAATAATGTAGATTGAATAATCTAGAAGGTGTTTCTCATGAAGAGAGCCCCATTTGGAGAACGATTAAGCAGAAAAGAAGGTGCTCCAAGAGGTACCTTTAACTATGGTTTAAACAGTCATCAAGTAGCTTAAAAATATTCCCCCACCCACATTTTCATGGGAATAATCTATATATGTATCTAGTTCATTTCATGTAAATCTATATAAGTATTTTAACTTGCATAATATGCCATCTAATGTAAAATCTAGGGTGGTAACCTAACAGCTAGTTGGACCTACTACTTTATGGTGTAATCACCTCTATGATTTAGAAGGATATTGACCTATGACTCATAGCTATAAAACCTTTGAAATCTAGTTTCAAAAAAGGTACTTATATCCCAATTATAAGGAATCGAAAATAATTGATTTCTAGTTATAAAACATGAAAACAAGACTGTTACTAATAATGAAAATAAGTTCCTAAACCTATTATGTCATGTGGAATATATGAAATATGAAGAGAAAAAGGTGAATAAATTAAAATTAAGTATGAAAAGGGTATTAATGCATGATGTCAATATGAAAAACCTAATAACCTTGGCAAGTGTCATTGAATCTGCTCATAGGCAAAAGAAAATGCTTGATAGTGGGATAGATAAGATTTCAAAATGAATAGGTAGGAATCAAGGGAAAATAATCTCTCCTATACATAATAATTTAATAAAATTAGATCAAAATCACAAGATTCAAGGAAATAATAGAAAAAAATTAGGGTCAAAATAGAAATTTTAAGTCCCAAGAATCCTAAACAATGAGTGCCTACAACAAGGATAAGAATCATAAAACCCAACATGGACTAACCATAGGGGTAAATACTATTTTCATTTATATTAAAATAACTATTATATGTTGGGATTGTGGTGATAACCATTATTACAAGGAGTTCTCTAATTTGAAACTGGGATAGACAACATACCATCATGTGTATGCAGTTATAGATAGTAGGAAGGCTAATTTTTAGGCTACCCTGAATAAGAAAAAATCTATTATAGATGGAACTTTTGTATCTATTTTAATTGATTTTAGTGTAGTAGATAATTTTAATTTTCTAGTTATTGTTAATTAATGTAAAGTAAAACCTATTCAAATAAGATAAGGATGGGAATTTGAGTTTGGTATTGGTAAGAGTGTGCATATCCAAGAATATTTAGAACAACTTGAGATTGATTTTTCTATTTTTTAGAATCAAGGTAAATATATTTTTGACACCCTTGGGGTCCTATAATGTTATCTTGGGTATGGACTAGTTACATTAGTACTGAGCAACATTTGATTATTCCATAAAAAGAAGGCAATGTATTCATGACTTAGGAAATCATGCATAAATATAAGGTATCTAAGGAATAAAAACATGAAAATTATTTTCATATCTATAGTTAATAAGAGCTATGAAAAAGGGTTATAATATCTGTGTAGTTTAATTACTTGAGTTACCCAAGTAAGAAAGAACAACCCTATCAATATTTTTTTATTTTAAGATAATTTATGGATGTTTTTCCTAGAAAACTACCTTGTCTTCCACATAAACATGAATTTGAATTATATCTATATATTGTGTAGAGTGATACCCATACATCAAAAGCCCCTTATTAAATGAATGTGGTAGAATTACAAGAGCTAAAAGTTTAGATGTAACAAAGTTTGGATAGTGGGAGAATTAGGCCAATATTTTCTCCTTGGGGTAGTTTGGTGGTATTTATGAAGAATAAAGGCATAACATTGAGTATATGCATTCTCAATAAGGTAATAGTTAATAATCATTATCCATTACAAATAATTGATTGTTTTTTTGATAAAATGAAAGACATAGTAGTATTTTATAAAATTGACTTAAAATCAAGATATCATCAGTTGAGAATTAAGGAGGAAGACATTCACAAAACAAGATTATGAACTCAGTATGGCCACTACGAGTTTATTATTTTTCAATGTGTCTTATCCAATGCATCTATTGCATTTATTAACCTAAAAATAACATATTTAAAGATGTTTTTTATAGTTTTATATGTGTATTCTTAGATGACATAATTATTTATTTAAAGGATGATACTAAACATGATCAACATTAAATACTAGTTAAACAAAGGTTAAGGTAGCTTTAACTTTATGAAATGTTATCCAAATTTCCTTTTTACCAATATAAAATACCCTATTTGGGCCACATTATTTATAAGAAGGGTTTTGATGTAGATTGAAAAAATATCAAAGCTATTCAAGAATGGCCTGCTCCTACTAATTTTCATGAAGTGCATAGTCTTATGGGACTAGATAGGTACTATAATAGGTTTGTGGAATATTTATTCTACCTAGCTAATCCTATCAGTTCCTTGTATTAAAAGGGTAAAATATTTGATTAGACACCTAAATTTGAAGAGGATTTATATAATCTTAAATGGTTTTTGATAATAGCTCCAATTATGATTATTCTCGACCTAAATGGTAACTCTGAGATTTGGATTGATGCTTCTAAGGAGGGATTCAGTGGCATCCTCACCCAGGATGGTAAAGTGGTGGTTAATGAGTTACACAAGCTCAAGGAGCATTAAATAAATATCATTTATATGATTTAATTACTGATAACATGATGCATGTTGTAACATAATGGAAGCATTTCCTAGTAAGAAAGAATTTAAGGTGAACTCTAATCATCGTAGCCTAGAACACTAATTTTTTTATGATGGTTTTAATGCACACCAATGAATATGGATGTAATTTATTATTATGTTATGAGCATGGAAAATCATGTTTATAATACACTCAATTGATCCATGTATGTTGTTAGCCTATTTTTATTGTGGGGGCGTTTTAGAATTATTGTGCTAAAATAACTATTTATTGATAATACTACCAAAAAATAACTACAAGACTGGTTGATGAGCATTTGACAAAAGAGTTTTATTATTTTTCTATTGAGGTAGATAGAATTTTAAGGCATAAAAACAAATTTTTATACCAAATTCAGCTGATTTGTGGAGTCTTATACTATAAAGAGCACATACAACTCCCCGTTTTGCTCATTTAGGAGTCACTAAAAAGACACATGACTTGAAAAGGAGTTATTTTTGGCCTGGTATGAGTCGTGATGCCATCAAGTTTTTGGGAAGATGCTTATAATGTTAGTGTGTCAAGGTTAAACATTATCACCTTAAGGCTTTTTTCTATCGAAATGATATACCTAGTGGTAAGTGGGTTTTAATCTCCCTTGATTTCATTGTTGGGATGCCCAAATCCCATAACAAACAAGACACCAGTTTGTTGATAATTAAGAAGGAAAATAAGGTCAACCATTTTATAGTGGGTAATTTAATGGATGTCACTTCCACATTTATAAAACATTTTTTGAAAGAGGTATTTTAATTGCATAGGATGCCTGAAGTGATAATTTCTATTCAGGACAAGTTGTTCTCATCAAGATTTTGGCAAACTTTGAATGTAACATTCAACACTTGGTTGAACTTTAGTTATTCATACCACCTAAAAATAGATGGTAAAATAGAAATAATTGATTAAGTGGTTGAGGACATGATACAAATGTATGTTATTGATCAACAAGCTAAATGAGAGGACTATCACCATTTAGTTGAGTTTGCTCATACTAACTCATACCATTTTGTACTAAAAATGACTCCATTTGAAGCTCTGTATGGATGAAAATGTTTGACCCCACTTGGATAAGATAGTTTATAAATAGATCCATTATTATCCCTAAGGTACTATAAGAGTATGATAAATAAATGGCTTTAATATGCTAAAGTTTAAAGATCAATAAAAAAAGTTATGTTGAATATAAGAGAATGCCTCATGAATTTATTATTAGTGAAGGTTTTTCTATGTTAAACCTTTGAAAAATTAAATTAAATTTGGAAAACTTCCATGTTAGATCTATGCTGTCTGACCCTTTGACATTATGGCTAAGATTATCCCTATTGCCTACTAGTTGGATTTTTCCCATTATCTATCTAGAATCCATGATGTTTTTCATATTGCTTTATTAAGGAAATATGTACTTGATCTTTTTCATGTCTTGGATTGGAAAAATATCTAGGTTATGGAAGATGAAAATATGCTATTAAAACCAATGAAAACTCTAGACCACTGCATTGTTAAGTTGCAAAATAGAGACATTTGATAAGTTTTAATAAAATAGGATCAACTAAGTGAAAATAGTGCCACTTAGGTAGATGCACAATTGTTTAGGCAACATTATTATTTGATATTTTGTGTATTCATTAGGATGGATCATATTTAAGTGGATGAGGATGTCATGACCTAATCCTATTATACATTTGGTTACAAGCTATGAGACTTTTATAGCATATCTTTCTTGGTTTTAGATGTTTATTTAGAATATGTGATGTAGATATGATTGTAATTATTACATTACATTTGAATTCATAACTTACTATTATATTTTAGGTTCATTCCATAATGGATGATTATAGATGATTTTTTATATCATACTTATATTCTATATAGTTTAGATTATGCTATTTATATAATACATTATTTAGACATTATTGGTGTACATTATCATGACTGTAAAACAAGTTGTATGAGCTAGGATTGGTGGAAGACTTTGACATCTTGGTTGTTATCAAAATGGCATTAAGTATTTAGTTGGTACTAATATCTAGAATAACAAAAATGAGATCTTGAGCTGTTTTATTTCCTCTCTCATTTTGTTGCATTCTTGATTTGGTTATTTTCCATTTTATATTGTTAAACATCTTGTACTACAAGTGTTTTTTTATTGCATGCTTTTTTTTATTATGTGTATGCATTTCTACATTGATATCCTAATATTTGGTTGTATTATTTGTATTTTATATGCTTGTTGGTATTTTTTTAGTTCTTCCTACTTATTAATTTGAGTCTTGTGTGTAATTTAGTGTCATTTAGAATGTTATTATTTTGCATCATTGGCTTATTATTATTATTATCATTATTATTATTATTATAAAATTTATTAATCCCTTAAGGAATCATGTTATTTAACCATAATTTGAGTTGGAAGGGGACCATGATGTTTTTTCCTATGATGAAAAGGTGGTAATGATGGATATGGGATTCATGGGGTCTTTTTGACCTACCCCATAGGCATCATGAGGAATCTCAGTCGATGTGATTTTAGGTTTTTATTATGATCATTATTTTTTTGTTTTAGTTGTAATAGTTGGACTTCTAAACTATCGCATGGAATGTTGGATATACTTTGAGCCTTTCATTGAACCTAGTGTTTGGGGCTATAACCCTAGGGAAAAATGATGGTATATAAAGGAGTAATGTTGGGTTTCATTACAATGGCCGTTATTGTTAGCAACGAAAAAATGAGGTCCAACGAGAGAAAGAAGTTGTTGGGTGTTGGTAAATAAAGGAGAGGATTTAACCATTTTCCTTTACAAGGATGGTATTGGATCTAAGTATGTAATGTTCTAAGATTTAATATAGTGATGAGCTACAAGTTCTATTTTCTTGTAGGTAAACCCTCAAGAGCCTAGATGGTTATCAGTTCACTATGAAATTGTAAGACTTCATAACAAACCTAATATCATCTTGTATTAATTTTTGAGCAATCATAATGATGTATAGGTTGAAAACAAACATTGATTTTTTAGGTGGATACTTATCTTTATTTTCTTATCTTTTGATTTTTTGAGCTCAACTTATGGAACCACTATAATTTATTTTGATTGTTATCCTAGATGGGAAAGTTTTTTCAAATATTGGGTTTTCTTTTCTTATTTTTTATGTTTATGAGTGGTATCTAGTTCATTCCATTTAATACCCTATTGGTAATTAAAGGCCATTTTCAATTAAAATCTGGTGTTTAAGATGTTTTATTTATGTGGTGTTTAAATGACCATTTTTTAGTCATTATAACAGTCTATTATTATTATATTAAGAATTTTTACCTTTTGGTTGTAGGTGGAAATCTCATTAGAATATATATTTGTGTTATTTTGTAATCATGATATAGAACCTATATGGTCGTGCTTGTCATTTGGTTCCCTCAGTTAGGTTTGTTTCTCAAGTAAGGAATCCTTTATTTAACAAGTATTTTAGATAATATTTTATTCTAAACCATTCTTGACTCTTTTTGGGGTACTTAGATTTGACTAAAGTACTTGGGTATCTACAAGTTAGTTATAAGATTGTCTTGTTTGCTTAGTTATAAGCTTCCTTCATTTATAATGTTATTGTTAATACTAAATGCCAATGAGCTCCTTGAGTGAGACACAATTAAATGTTTTGAATGTATTGGTGTGCTTGGGTAACATCTAGTTCATTTAGGATTCTATTAGTTATGACCACATGTATATTCCAATAATTATTAGACTAATGTCAATAAAAATTTCATTTAAATGCATCATTAATGGTTTATTGCTTGTTTTTCTTATTTTAGTGTGTAACTATAGTTTCCATTTTGATTCATGGATTCAATCTTAAATAACATTCTCATGCTCTTTCTCCAAGCTCAAATGTCTCATTTACACCATCCATCCAATGGTTGGGATGGTTAGGGCCACTAATGGTTGGGCTCATATGACTGGGCATGAATATTTTTATCTACTGGAAGTAGTCTTTGATTCTAGTTGAAAATGAATTGGTCTCATGTTTCCAATTTTAATTTGGATGTTCTTATGTCTTAGTTGCTTCCATAGAAGAGTTTAAACAAGTGAATAGTTGCATTCAATCATTATTACTTATATTAAATTATTTTTCATTGCATGTTTACATTATAAGTTAATTGGGTAGTGATTGAAAATAGTGTCAATCTAAAATGCTGAGTATAGGAACATTATCTTGTTAATTATTTAGTGTGATTGATTCTTGAAAAAGTAATTAGGCTTTAAATTTTGAAAATAAGTTCCTCTCATTGTATGTAGAGTAGTATTGTGTCTTTATTTACTATTCAACTATGAAAAGGAGTGTATTCTTTTACTCATGTTGTAATTGTAATCTATTAGCCTATAATGATATAGGGATTAAGACTTATGTTTAAATTATCATCAGAAGTATGCAAAGCTAAGTTAATAACTAATTATTCAAGGATTATATGTTTCTAATTTTATATGAACCAACCTATACTTGGTTTGATGATGGTAACATGTATTATTTGAATATTTTAATAGAAATAACTGATGATATTCATGGAATCTTATTACCTAATTTTTTTTGTAAAAATATTAGTTTACATTTGAATATTGACACTTTAATTCACTTGGTGGATGTTAAATCCACCAATATCATTTGCATATTATTTCTCACTTGGTTGTCATTATCCATATTGGTATGGATATAAAGGTTTGTTCTCAAGTAAGGAATCCTTTATATAAGAAGTATTTTAGATAATATTTTATTCTAAACCATTCTTGACTCTTTTTGGGGTACTTAGATTTGACTGAAGTACTTGGGTATCTACAAGTTAGTTATAAGATTGTCTTGTTTGCTTAGTTATATGCTTCCTTCATTTATAATGTTATTGTTAATAATAAATGCCAATGATCTCCTTGAGTGAGACATAATTTAATTTTTTGAATGTATTGGTGTCCTTGGGTAACATCTAGTTCATTTAGGATTCTATTAGTTATGACCACATGTATATTCCAATAATTATTAGACTAATGTCAATAAAAATTTCATTTAAATGCATCATTAATGGTTTATTGCTTGTTTTTCTTATTTTAGTGTGTAACTATAGTTTCCATTTTGATTCATGGATTTAATCTTAAATAACATTCTCATGCTCTTTCTCCAAGCTCAGATGTCTCATTTACACCATCCATCCAATGGTTGGGATGGTTAGGGCCACTAATGGTTGGGCTCATATGACTGGGCATGAATATTTTTATCTACTGGAAGTACTCTTTGATTCTAGTTGAAAATGAATTGGTCTCATGTTTTCAATTTTAATTTGGATGTTCTTATGTCTTAGTTGCTTCCATAGAAGAGTTTAAACAAGTGAATAGTTGCATTCAATCATTATTACTTATATTAAATTATTTTTCATTACATGTTTACATTATGAGTTAATTGGGTAGTGATTGAAAATAGTGTCAATCTAAAATACTGAGTATAGGAACATTATCTTGTTAATTATTTAGTGTGATTAATTCTTGAAAAAGTAATTAGGCTTTAAATTTTGAAAATAAGTTCCTCTTATTGTATGTAGAGTAGTATTGTGTCTTGATTTACTATTCAACTATTAAAAGGGGTGTATTCTTTTACTCATGTTGTAATTGTAATCTATTAGCCTATAATGATATAGGGATTAAGACTTATGTTTAAATTATCATCAGAAGTATGCAAAGCTAAGTTAATAACTAATTGTTCAAGGATTATATGTTTCTAATTTTATATAAACCAACCTATACTTGTTTTGATGATGGTAACATGTATTATCTAAATATTTTAATAGAAATAATTGATGATATTCATGGAATCTTATTACCTAATTTTTTTTGTAAAAATATTAGTTTACATTTGAATATTGACACTTTAATTCACTTGGTGGATGTTAAATCCACCAATATCATTTGCATATTATTTCTCACTTGGTTGTCATTATCCATATTGGTATGGATATAAATGTTTGTTCAAATTAATAACTCCATAGATGGTTGTGTTAGTTATTCTATTGTTTTCATTCTTGTCTCTTGCATGAGAACAACATTAAGGATGTGTTTGATTTCCAAAACTATGATGGAAATAGTAATTAATATGAAATGTCAATTATTATTTAGATCCTAATTTACTATCTTATGTGGCTATTAAAGGATTATAGTTGGTTTTTAGGTATTGGATTATATGATTCAGTCAATTGATGAAACTGATCTTGACTCTTTTCGGGATGTACTAGTTATGTTTTGAATTCACTACTGCTAATTCAATTGGATGATTGGTATTTTGGGTAAATGGATAATTAGATGCAAGTGTTAGTGTTGATATTATATTATTGTAAATGTAATAATGTTACATTTGAATAATGGAAATATTTTACACCAATTATATTTTAGAAATTAGGTTTTATTCTAAACTTATATTAGTATTGTTACATGGTATGGAAATTAAGCTAACCTAACAAATAAAATGGGTTATAATATTTTATTTTATTGTACCATTTGATTAAGAGGATTATTATTTTGTTGTATTATTATTAAGTCATTAAATTTTAATAATACCTTAATGTAATAAGGTATAGTGCATCATTTAGAAGCATCAAAGTATGTATATGGTGTATCAATTTACATTTCTATGGTGAAGCATATGGGAGATATTAATGAATGATTCATAATTATGGGATGATTATTCAACTTAATCCAAGTTAAGATAACAATGTAATTAGAATTTTTAAATATTATAATATAGAATTTAATCATGGTTATTGAAACCATTAATTTTAGTTTTGATTAACCCTAATATTTTCATCTTTAATGAACATGCAAATACATAGAACAACTAAGGGATGCGTAGGTAGGAAATAGAGGTGTGACCTCTATTTAATAACTTATGTGATGGTAGATAATATTGAATGTGTGATTTAAAATTAATATTTTGATGATTATTTAAATTTTATGTGAGGTCCTATTGGCCAATTTTGACCCACATACAGAACTTGACATTGTAGTAAAAATTTTAGGGGTTTTGGAATTAATCAAGAAGTTGAGTGTAGTTCATGTTGAACAAAGGATCCAATAGTATGAAAAAATATCTCATGAAACCTAAAAAGATTTTTTAAACAAATTTAAGTTAACTTAAAGTGTTATTTTTCAATTGTTGAGGGACAAGTCTGATGAGCAAAGAACATATTCCTAAGCATGTTTCATGGTGTCTAAGAAGTTCAAGGTTAGGGAAAAGTTCCACAAAGTCTTGAAAAGTCATTTGAGCATTCAAAGATCAAGTATTAGTTTTATAATAAGTCTAGAAGAGCCTAAAATATCAAAAATCTTATTTGATACTTGGGAAATTCCAAATTTTTTGGCTAAGTGTTAATACTTCAGGTATTCAAGCTAAGTTTTAATAGTTCTTTTGGGGAATTTTTTTAGGGGTTTTTGGCTAAGTATTGGGGAGATTGTTAGGAAAATTATCTAAGGAAAATATCCCTTAGACTTATATCTTTTAGGAAAAAGTTCCACAATAATTTTCTCAAAGACCTAATTGTTTTGGGAAAATTATCCACATCAAAAATATAAGTTAAAGTCCCAAAGTCAAAATATTTCAAACATTTTGTCTGCAGCATAAGTCTTGAAGATTTTTTAATTTCAGGGAAAGTGTCCCAAAAGAAAATCTTGAGGACATATTTATTTTGGAAAAAGTGTTCATAGAAATGGTTTTGATAAAGATAAAATACCAATGTAAAAGGTTTGATAGAATGGTTTGTCTTGGAGAATTGTTCCAACATAGTGACATTTGTGAAAGTGTAAAAGTTAAAGCTTATTAGTCACCTATTAGGGCCCAAAGATTAATGGTCACACAAACATATGTTCCTCAATATGTAAATTTATGGGTGCACATACATCAAATTTAGGTCATGATAAATTACTATTGGTTTTCAAATATCTAATTGATGGTCATACAAGCATCAAATAAAGCTATGTAGATGTCAAACATAGGTATGTAGATGTCAAATTTAAGTTTCATAAAATAGCTATTTGGATTTGAAAATCCTTAACAAGTTTAAATTTTATCAAGATCTAATGCTTTGCATGAGCTTACATACTAATAAGTAAGATCCAATAGTTCATTTTGGGATCAAAAAAGTTAAAAGATCCATAGGTTAAAAGACCTTAAAATTTTGTAGGTTGTACAAGATTTAATGGTGCATATTCATTGAGTAGAGATCTAATAGTGTGAGGTGAAATAATAAAGAGGTGGGTCTTATCTAGATCAACTATCAATGTTTAATCTTATCAATGATATAATAGTACATAAGAACTAGTAGGAAAATTGGCCCAGAGAGATCAAAGGATCATGTTACTTCATAGATTATGATCTAATAGTGTGAGTTAAAGTATGAAAGTCAAAAGATATAGATCAAGGGCTCATATTCATTTGTGCATAATGCTCTAATGGTGCAAGAAAGGTTAATAGGGTAATCATATCTTAAGGATAAATGATATATTTCCATGTGGCATAATCTCATTAGGATCTTAATAAAATGAATGGTCTAGGTGAATCTTGTAGAAATCAAATCAAAGAGTGACATTCAAAGTTGAAAGACAAAGGGATCTTTGATAGGAGGTTAAACATGTGACCAAATTCAAACTAGGGCAAGTAGGTCTTATATGGGTCATCTTTACACTATTAGAGATTATAAAAACATAATTAAAAGGATGAGTTGATATAGTCAAGATGATTAATGATAAAGGGGTACCATTGAAGGTAAATATAGACCTCTAGTTCTAAGGTTGGTGGTATACAAGGTTCATTATACAATTGTGTTCACCATTATTTAAATAAGAACAACCTATATATAATGATATCTTAGTTTCTATAGATTTTCAAAGGAAAAATAGGTCTTTTAGACCTAATGAACATAAAAAGAGGCTATGCATTCCATAGGTCTACATTGATATATTTGGATATAAGAAAAACAATAAAGGAGATTGGTTTTCTATCTATAGAAAAGATCTAGTCCATATATAATCAAGGGTAGGTGTCTAGGATCATGAAGAGGGTCCTCATCCTTCAACATGGTCTTATTTTCAACAAACATATATTAATGATTGGAGATGGTGTGTTCCCTTTCTGATGAAATGCTCCCACTTTCTTTCTCTCTCTCTCTCTCCCTCTTCTTATATATCCTAGTTTGATTCCCATTAATGGGGTTCTCATTTCTCAGAATATTTCATTATTTCTTGGGAAAAGGATACTCATTGAGACTCTTGAAAAAGTGTTGTTGTTTGATATGGTTAAGCCTATTAAAAATATTGTAATAACTTCCTTTTGATGTAATAGGATGAAATATTTGTCTACTTATTGCTTTTGACTAGTGTTTAATATGTTTATGTATGATGAATTTCTAAAGAAAAATCTTCCTAATCCATTATCCTTCTGCTTGCCTCTTTACAAGTGTTTTCAATATGTTCATAGGTCTAGATTAGTGTTTTATTTGAACCTCTTCTATGAAATATTTATGCAATTAGTGAGATTGTGAGGTTGTGTGAGTTATAGTTGTTTTATGTTGATCTAGTGTGGGTTCCAACTTATATGAGCATCCATTTAACTTTGGTGCATCACCGTTTTACCCTTATTAGGAGACCTTAACCTCTTTCTAACCATTTTCTTAATGATTTTCATTAATTTAAGTGAACATCAAGAGGAATCCATCCTTCTCTAGAGGTATAACCACATTATAGGTGACCCACAGCCTAGGGTTGTCCCAATATTATGGCTCAATTATAAAGGGCCCGAAGAACCCTCTCCAAGGGTGTCAATTGAAACCATAATTTTTTTTGGCATGCCTAGTGGGACTATAATTCAAGGATTATTGGTAAATGTTGATGTTGGCTTGATTAAATTTGTAGTAGATAAGTTCCCAACAACAACATCTAGTGACTCCAAAAGGAAGATCCAACATTCTAGTAAGAGTGTAGTGACTTCATCCCATAGCAGAGGTGGTAAAAAGGTTAGCTTTAAGAGGTATTTCCTTTGAATTTTTTGAACTAACTTTAATTTTAGTAAAAATATTAAGGTTTGCCAATACACATCCATATCAAGGAACATTTTCTCTTAAGTCATTTTAAAGGCATATCCCTATAAAAAGACCTTTAATAAATAATTTTATATGTATGGAATAACCTAGACCTATCCCATTTATGGATTTTAATGGATAAAGTCCCTTGGACCTTGCTTAATATGATCTTATCCCAGTTATAGCCCTTAAAATTGTTCCTTATTATACTAGAGACCAAGCTACAACACCTTCTAGGAACCTTATGGACATAGCCATTTTTTTAATATCCATAATGTCACTAAGGAAAATATATCTATTAGGTTTTTATCTACTTATTTTAAAGGAAAGGTCCAATATTAGTATATAGGCCTTGCTACTAATTCCATTCAAACATGGGACCAATTAGGTGATGCCTTGTCCAAAAATTTAGGATAAAAGTGACCATTTGTCACTTAAAAATAAATTAAATACCATTAAGAGAGCTCCTCATGAAGTCATGCAAGTCTTCAACACAAGGTTCTAAAAAACTTGGGATAAAATTCCAGTCTTAGTTAGACCAACCCCTAACTTTGCCATCCACTACTATTTTAAGGCTTTACATAGTGACATAGTAGTGATGATCTAATCTAGGGGAGGAAATATACTTCCATATGCTTATGAGGTGGCCATAAAAGTATAAAATTGCCTAGTTAAGTTTTCAAGCTTACCCATAGACCACCAATGCCCTTATTTCCTAATATTAGACCACCTCCTATTGATATCCCTCCACTTAATGTCATTCTTACTACACCAACAATTGTTTAAATACCTACACCAAAATAAGAGAAATCTTCCACTAGTGGATCCAGTGATTCCCAAGAGGAAAAGAAATTTCAAGAGCCTAAGAACATGTTCCAATCCTTGGGGAATGAGCTAGTGAATGTCAAAAGGCAACATGATTTTAATAAGCCTTATCAAGGTTCATATCGACCTCAGTAGCAAGATTTTCAAGAAAATAGGCTACCATATAAAGGGAACTACAAATGACAAGGCCAAGGTCAAAAATAAGGATAAGGGAAACATGGATACAATAGGCAAAATAACTAGAATCCTAATATTGTAAACTCTTCCAACACCTTGGTCCTAGTTCAAAATAATGTGGCTCAAGAAGTTGAGAGTATCATTATTTGGAATTAATATTTTGGGAAATCTAATATCCTAGCAACTAATTTCACCTAAGATTTTTAATGATCAATGGAAAAAAGCTTCTAATTTTGGGTACAACCAAGATCTCAAGGCCCAACGTATAGAGGTACCTATGATGACCAAGCCATAACAACCTCAACAGATTCAAAGAAATGATCAAGGATTAAGCTAGTTGGGTACTAAAGTGATGAATTATGAATAATAAGAGTGTTATGCACTTAATTAGAAGACTAAATACATCCAAGGATACATTATAGTGGCTAAAAATACCATATTCAAAATAAGGAACATAAATGGTAACCAAAAAACAAATAAGGATCCTCTTATCATTACTCCTTCAATATCTAAGCTGGTTGGACTTAATGCTATTACAAAGGTCCTAATAGTTCCATGGGTCAAAATAAAGGAAATTTCTTAGTACTTCAAAGCTCACAACATCAAGGTGTAGTTGTGGTTTTTAGAGCACAACCAAATGTTGGTGGTTCACCCATTAACATTATGGAACAAATGAAAATATCCAATGTGAGTATGCCAATGTGGGACATGTTCTCCATGCCTAGTTAATTGGATATTATTTAAGAAGTATTATCAAGGATCAATGTTGATGAGAATCCACGAAGGAAGGAGAATGTAGTCCTTATCAATGCAGCCAAAGGACCAAATGAAGGGAAATTAGGTAAAGTGGTCAAGCCTCCTCTCTTTTATATTTTAGTGATCATTGGCAACTCTCTAGTGCACAATTTCTTAGAGGATAGTGGGTCTAGTTCCTCAATAATGACAAAGTCTATAGATAATCATCTTGGTATGAAATATGATCCCTAATCCAAAGGAGTGATAAAACTAGATAATTCTTCCACTAAGCCATCTAGCATAATCAAAAACCTCAACTTGACCCTACATGCTTGCCTTAATGTCTTAGTGGCTCAAGATGTTCTGATCCTAGATGTGCCTCCTTGATTTTTAGTATGCCTATTCGAGGAGTTCAAAACAAATATTAGAGCCTACCTTGTAGTAGATTGGTCATATATGTCATTCAAAACAAGATATGGGGCCAAAGTGTTAATCAAATTTGAGCCCATTACACAATTCCATATAGAACCCTATGGGCCAAATAATATAAACATCAATTACACCATTATTGCTAAGGATGAATTTATAATGGGATAGGAGATGAACACTCATCTAGAAGGAATAATAGATATGTTCTTAGATGAACTATGGAATGATATCCAATTGGTAGACCCCTTAGAGGATGTTGAATAAAGGGACTTGGGTGTCTACTATTTACATGAAGAAAGCCAATCCATGTCATCCCTCATGAGGCCTCAAGAAAATCCTAGTGGCCTATGGAAATTTTTTTTGATGTCTCAAGGAGAAAGCATGGAGTGGGTGTAGGTGTTATGATAGTTTTCCCTTAAAATGATAGATATTTCTCTTCATATAGGTTTTGATTCAACTGCTCTTATAATGTAATAAGATATGAGGGCCTTATTCATGGCCTTCAATGGGATAGTAAGAGAGGGATTAAGAAATTGTAAGTCTATGTGGATAGTGAATTGGTTTGGCACCAATTTAGTACCCAAAATGTCACTAAGAACCCCTTAACAAAATCCTACAAACATAAAGTATGGAACCTAATTGAGGACTTTGAGGCCTTTAGTATCCAGTCAGTCCCAAGGAGCTAGAATGAACATGATGATAAACTAGCAGTTGTGGGGGTTCATTTTGATATCCCAATGAATTAAAAAGGACCAAGGTATAACCACATGTAAAAGTTGTAGTAAGACCATCAGTCTTAGACAACTAAACTCATTGGTACGTATTTAAAAATGACTAACAAATTTCTTGTTTTTAATATCAAGAATTAGAGTTATCCTCCATCAACCAATTCAAGTTACAACATTAGTATGAGGATAAAATTGTTTAATTAAGGTCCAATAAGCTTCCTAAAGGGCTAGTCACCATAGAAGGTCTCTTTCATGAAGGGGACCATATGAGTAAGGATAAAGTAGTGATGTCAACTAATGAAAAGAAATATGAGATATTTCTTATCGTTGAGGACAAGCTCCTCAAGATTGGAAAGGTAAGAACTAAATATAAAAGGCATGCTTTCATAGAGATTTGTAAAGAATATGTAGACATCTTCAGATGGCATAATTACCTAATGGGATTTGATATTAAATTTTCCCAACACACTATAAAGCTATAAACTAATGTTAGGCCTATGAAAAAGAAGTAGAGGCCCATAAACCCCAAGATTGAAGAGCTCATGAGGAAGGAATTGACCAAGTTAATTAAATCCAAGATGAACTTTCTAGTTAATCACTCCTCATGGGTAGCTAATTTAGTACCTATCATGAAGAAGAATGGGGATATTAGGATATGTGTGGACTTTAGGGATTTAAATAGAGTCTCTTTGAAGGATAATTACCCTCTACCATCCATAGAGAAACTCCCTCAAATAGTTATTGGTTCAGAGCACTTCTCTTGCTTGGATGGATATTTAGGTTACAACCAGGTGCTAGTGAGAGAACATGATTTATATAAGACTACATTCAACACTAATTGGGGTACTTTTTCCTCCCAAAAGATGCCTTTTGGATTATCCAATGCTAGGGAAATCTTATAAGAGCAATGGACATGGCCTTATAAGGGTTGATAAATCAAATGGTAATAGTATACTTAAATGATATCATAGTCTTCTCCTAGAAATATAGTGAGCACATGGACCATCTGAGGTTGATGTTCTAGAGATGTAAAGAGTATGAGATCTCTTTAAATCCTAAGAAATATGTGTTCTTTATGCACGTAGGTAAGTTTTTGGGTCACATTGTCTTAAAAGAGGGACTATCTATTGACCCTAATAGAGTAAGCACTATCTTAGCCTTATCCTTACCAAAGAACAAGAAGGGGATCCAAAACTTCCTTGGGAAGACTTACTTTGTGAGAAGGTTCATACCTAGTTTTGTAAACCTGACAAACCCATCACCACCATGATCAAGAAAATCTAAATGTTTTAGATTTTATGAGTGCTATCAACCCTTCCACTCAATATAATTTAGGTAGAGTAACCCTTCATGTAATGGGGGTTAGATTTCATAGGGATGATGAATCCACTATCAAGTGTAGGGCATAAATGGGTGCTCATTATAACTAACTATTTCACTAGGTGGGTGGAAGCCATTTCTTTGAAGGAGGCTAATGAGGGTATAGTTTTGGACTTCTACGATAGCATTATGACTAATTTTGGTGTTCTATCCATCATAATTTTAGATAATGCATTGACATACATTTTTTATGAAGACATGTGAGTGGGATCTCAAACTAAGCATCTACCTCAGCAACTCTTCCAACTACTATCAATAAGTAAATGGACTGGTAGAGTCCAAAAATAAGAATTTACTAAGAATCATCAAGAGGACCATGGAAGAGAATAAAATAACATGGCACACCAAGCTAAGGATTGCCTTATGGGTTGACAAAGTGACTCCCAAATTTTACATTAGTAATTCTCCATATGTTCTTATGTATGGAAGGGAATCCAAATTACCTATCTCTCTTGAGTTGTTTGCATTAGAGTTATCCCATTAGCTTGAGTTGATAGAGGATGACCCCATGGATGTGAGGTTGATAGAGCTCATGGAAATGGAAGAAACTAGGGACCTTGTTATGAAAACACTAAAGTCACATAAATATTAGGTTAAAAAGGCCTTTGAAAATATAGCTATAGCTAGGATATTTAAAAAAGGGGACCTAGTCCTCAAATGGGACTCAAATAAGGCCAAACCAAGAAACCATACCATGTTTGATAGCTTATGGAGTGGTCCTTATTTTATCTATGGATGCAAAGAACATAATGTTTTTCAGCTTGCCCAAATGGATGGAGAGGTATTACCCATCCTAGTCAATGACATTCCTTTGAAGCCTTGTTATTAGAAGCATTGAATCTATTATAACATATTATACATATTATAATAGCTTTTATTCTTTCCTCTAAGTTCCTTGTGCACCTTAGTTTTTTCTTGTGTGTTTCTTTTTTATAAGTGCCTTGGGCACTTTAATGTTTTATTTTATTTTATTCTTTTTACTTCAAGAGAAATTTTAGACATGGATAGCTTAGACTATATTCATGATCAGTTGAGAGAAGACTTTGGAATCCATATTCCCAATGGATTAGTTTAAATCTACTAATCTTGCATAGTAAACATAAAACCCCATGATGTTACTAGAAATGTTGGCCAATTTTGGCCCACATATAGAACTTAACATTATAGTAAAAATTCTAAGGGTCTTGGTGTGAATCAAGAAGCTAAGCAGATTTCATGTTGAACAAAAGATCCAATAGTAGGAGAAAAGACATCATAAAACTTGCAAATCAATTTGAAACAACTTTAAGTTAACTTAAAGTGTTATTTGTCAATTTCTATGGGACAAGTCTATAGAGCAAGAAAGAGGTTCTCAAGTAAGTTTCATGGTGTCTGGGTAGTTTAAGGTTAGGGACAAGTTGCAAAAAGCCTTGGAAAGTCATTTGATCATTAAAAGATCAAGTAGTAGTTTTATAACAAGTCTAGATGAGCCTAGGTTCTCAAAAACCTTATTTGATACTTGGGAAATTCAAACTTTTTTTGGCTAAGTATTAATACATCAGGTATTCAGGCTAAGTCCTAATAGTTCTTTTAGGGAATTTGTTTTAGGTTTTTTGGCTAAGTGTTGGGGACCATTTTGAGAAAATTGTCCAAGTCAAAGATTCCATAGAATTATCTCTTTTAGTCAAAAGTTATGCAATAATTTTACTAAATACCTAATTGTTTTGGGAAAATTATTCACATAAAAAAACTAAGTTAAAGTCCCAAAGGTAAAATATTTTAGACATTTTGTCTACAAAATAAGTCCTAGAGATTTTTTTTCTTTCAAGGAAAGTGTCCCAAACAAAAATCCCATGGACATATTTCTTTCAAATAAAGTGTTTGTTGAAATGGTTCTGATAAATACTAAAGACCAATGCAAAAGCTCTGGTAGAATGGTTTGTCTTAGAGAGTTATTCCAAAAAAGTGATGTTCACATAAGTGTCAAAGTTCAAGCCTAGTAGTCATCCATTAGGGAAAAAATATTGATAGTCACATGGACATCATTGACATTCCTATGGACATCAATTTATGGGTGTGCAGATGTCAAATTTAAGTCATGACAAATGACTATTGGTTTTCAAATATCTTAGTGATGGCCATACAAATGTCAAATAAACTTATGAAGATGTCAAATATAGGCACACATATGTCAAATTTAAGTTCCATAAAAAGGCCATTCATATTTTAAAATCCTTGATAAGTTTAAAGTTGATCAAGATCTAACAGTCTACATGACCTTGCATACTGACAAGTAAGATCCAATGATTCATGTTGAGGTCAAACCAATCAAAAGATCCCTAGTTTAAAAACCCTTTTAAGGTTGTAGGTTAGAAAATATATAATAGTGAAGATTCATCAAGAAAATATCCAATGGTGCAAGGAAAAATTATAAAGAGGTGGATCTAATCTAGATGAATGATCATTGTTTAATATAACAATGATCCAATGGTGTATAAGAATTCATAGGAAAGTGAGCCCAGAGAGATTAAAGGCTCACATTGCTTTATAAATTATGATCCAATTATGTGAGTTAAAGTTAGAAAGTCAGAATATATATATTAAGGGCTCACCTTCATTCATGAATAATTATATGATGGTGTGAGCAAGGTTAATAGGGGTAGCATATCTCAAGGATAGATGAGATATTTCCAAGTGGAATAATCTTGTTAGGTTCCCAAGAAAATAAATGATCCACATGCATCTTGAACAAAGTAAATCAATGATTGAGGTTCAAAGTCAAAAGACTAAGGGATCTTTAATGGGATTTGAACATGTTATGAACATAGTATTGTAATAGGGGGAGATTAGTATTGTGTTAATGAATAAACCAAAATAAATTCAAAAACACACTAAACTAACACCCTAAGCCTATCTTAAAGGGGGAGCATAGTGAACAAAACATGAATGGAAAACATAACTAAAATGCAAAAGAAAACTTCTTTTACCTTCCTTATATGCTCCAAAGTATTTATTTTAGTGGCTTTCTTGATTTTTGCTAATGAAGTCTGCATCAATGGAAGCTTAACTACCTCCATCTCTCCTTGGCACCTTGTGTGGATTTGGCTTGGCTTGGATAAATATTTTGACATTATAACACTAATTTTATGAAGATTTTTGGAATCAATTTAGCATGGTAAATTTGCACAAATTAAGCTTTTTGGAATCAATTTGGCATGGTAACTTTGCACATATTAAGCTTTTTAGAATCAATTTGGGATGGTAACTTTGCAAAAATTAAGTTTTTGGAATCAATTTGGCATTGAAAATTTACACAAATTAAGATTTTTGGAATCAAGTTGGCATGGTAACTTTGCACAAATTAAGCTTAGAATTCATGTGGCAAGGTCTCTTATTTATATATTTTGGAAAATGGCTAGAATCAACCTAAACCATCCATCTCAAGATTGAGATGTGTGGCTAAGGATTAATCCAATTGTGTAATTAAAATACATAAATAGTCTCATCAATATTTGGGATAGAGGGACATTGAATAGGCATGGAAGAGCTTTGATGAGGCATGGGGTGGCTTGATTTAGATATTTGTGGTATTTGTGGCCTAGGGATGTCTTCCCAAAAAAAGAGGTCACCTGATGATAAAATTATTCACAATCAATTTCCAATAAATATTTATTCAACAAGTTACATGGAAAATTAACTTAAGGCATTAACTTGGATTAATTATCTCTAATCATGATTAAGAACTTTGATGAAAACCTTGGGAATTTATGCATAAACTAATTAAATTAATTAGAATGCCTTATTATTGGCCTAAATTTTGATTGGATTAGAATTAGGATACAATGTCAGATGTGTTGGGCCTATTATCCCATTTAGGATGTTGTTAACAAAAAGTAATAAAGGAACATGTATTGTGTAAGAGATTTGATAGAAAAGAGCAATCTAGAGCACCTAGGTGCACAATTGGCATTTTGACTCGAAATGATCTGATCAAAGTTAGCTAGCCCATAAAATGCATTACCCTATTTAGGGATACCCTAGACAAAATCAACACTTGAATATATCAATTTTAAATATTTTAACGTGTTTTAGTATTTTTAGGCCAAATTATGCATTTTGGTATAAATTAGTCAAAAGCCTAGTTGGAGGTTATCGGTGGCTATATTTAGGTGTCTATAGTTTGCCCCTATTTGGTAAGGTGTTACAATCTATAGGAACTATACAATCTTCTCCAAGAATTAAAAGGTCTTATATGCCTGCAACTATAATGATGATGAACTAAATGTATGATACCACCTTGAAGGAATGGTTAACATAAGGAAAGGTCAGCAAGTGGTCCCTTAAAAGAAAGAATGGAGATAAGGGGACCAAATAAATGAAAATGATAGGATGAAAACATGTTGATATTGAAAAATTAGTCCCAATCATTAAGAATGCAAGTGGGATGGCATACAATGGTTTGGCCAAATGTGGTTATAAGCATTTTACCCTAATAGTGGTTATGTGGTATGATAACACAATGATTTCCCCTAATCATTGAGAAGATAGAGTTGCCTTAGATAGGACAAACAAACAAGATAACAACATACCCCTATTTGGGCAAAAAAAAGTAAATTTAGTGAGAACACAATAATTTTCCCAAAGATAGTTATAATCATTGAGAAAAGCAGGTGGGATGGTGTGAAATCATTTGCCCATAGGTAGTTATAATCATTAGACCCTGATTATGGAAAACATGATTGATTTGGATGATGATGATGGCAAATTAACATAGAGGGTAATGATGAATTAGAACAACCTACTAGTGGAGAGATGATTTTTCAAACTAAACAAAGGTTAAAATTCTTTCATTACTTAATTACTTTATTTGGGATATGATTGGGATTGAATTGAGATGCTGGTGTTGAAGAGATGTTAATGTCACCATTATTGAATAGACTTCTTGAAGTTGAGGTTTGTTGTAGCCCATGTTAGTAGGCATCATGGTATACCATCATGAGGACTTGGCTAAAATATACATAAGGATTGAATCCCAAAATCCAATACTCAATATAAAATAATGTACCAATGATAAAAACTATTATGGCAATGTAAACCCATGAATATGGATGGATTCAAGTGTAGGTATGGGAAAGGAATCACCCAATGAATACGTATAGATTGATTCAAGGAAACAATATAGAAACTAAACAAATAGGTAGACAAATAAAATAACAAATAAATAAAGAAATTAATTTAAGCCATATGAACATTGCCCCTAGAAAATAGGTGACTATTTAACAAACTAATAGAATGGGGGAATAAAAGAAAAGGAATGTGGTGGTAGAGTTGTCTTCATATGCACTAGCCAAGGGGATGCTACCTAAATATTTCCATGAGTGTAATATCCAACAAAAACTTCAGGCCAAATGTAGTTCTACCAAGAAATGGGAAGAAAATGATAACTGATAAAAATAACATAATGAATGTAATAGAAGAATAGGAATGGTCTTGCAAAGTGACAAGTGCATGAGATAAAAATCTAAAAATTATAAGGAAACTAAGGAATAATTGATTTGTTTGTGACTAAGGGTTCCCAAAATATTTAAGGCAAAGAAGTGGTCAATGTTTTTGAGTTTTATAATGATTTTAAAAATATTTTTGGAATTTTGGAATATCTCAACTCAATCGAGAATGAGAAGATTTTAAAATGGTTTAAGCTCACAAAATGGTGAGAGCATTTCTTAGGTTACTCACAAAATGGAGAGAGTGTGGCTCAGGTTACTTTTAAAATGGTGAGAGTGTGGGTGGAAAGGGTGGCTAAGATAACCTCAATAAATATCGAGTGCTACCTACATAGTCCTAAAGTAGGACCTCAAGTCACTATAGTTCTACCCTATAGTAGAGGAATCTAACTAGTGTAGTAGTCAATTCAAAAAAAATAAGCATAGTTAGTATAAAGTCATAATACGACATAGGAAATGGTAAGTTAGTATGTCAAGGATCAATAAACAAATGTTGCCCCTAGTTTGCCCATAGGTAGTTATAACTAGGACACAATGACATAGATCAATGGTACTAATTTACCCATAGGTAGTTATAATTAATATCAAGACTCGTGATAAGAAATGAACAACAAACGAATGATGTAACTACTAAAACTTCTTTCATACTACTCTAAAATACTATCTCTATTTAAAATTTAAAAAAAAACTATTGGAACTGATCAGATTTATTAGTGCTAAAAATGTGTAACTAATGATGAAACCAAGGTCAAATGGACTAGGTAGATAGGAATAAAAACATGCTTGGTCAATAAAATCAAATGGTAAAACAAATAATTAATAAGTAAAGAGGAATGATAAGAATGACGTTCATACAAAGAAGAATAATGATAAAGTGGCACAACTAGAATGGTCCTTATAGACATTACACCATATTGCTTAGGCATAGTACCACTTCAAATGAATAATATTCATTAGCTCAAGAAGTCCATCTCCATCTGGTGTGGTGAGACTATATGATCCTAATCCATAATCTATAGTAATGATGAAAGGCCTTATCTAATTTGGTATGAATTTAACCTTATGTTTCTTATTGACTGTGGTATCCTTTTGGTTTTATTTAAGAACAAGATCACAAAGTTAAAATGTTCTTCTATATTTGACATGCTAATTGTAGTGGCCTTTCAGTCATTTTTGATATGCCTAAATATTGTTGAGTGAAGTTGTGAATTTTTCATCAAGTAGATCTAACTCTTATAGGTGAGCTACTTAGTAATCATGATCATTTAGGACATGCTTGAAAGATATAGATAGTGAAGGTAACTCAACTTCAATGAGAAAGATGGCTTCTATACCATAAAAAAGTGAGTATGGAGTGGCTCATATGGGAGTATGGTTATTGGTATGGTATGCACAAAGAGCATGAAATATCTGAAGGTGCTAGTCATGATTGACATCATTGACAATTTTTTTGAGAATGTTACTGAGGTTTTATTGGATGCCTCAGCCTAACCATTACCTTAAGGGTAATATGCCATATAAAAATGTTGTACGATATTGTACTTGGCACATAACTTGTTGAAATCCTTGTTCTTGAATGATCCTCCATTATTAGATAGAATGTCAGAGGGGATACTGTAGTGATAGATGAAGTGGTTGAAAATGAACTTGGAAATTTGCTTTTAGTAATGTACGTGATGGGTATAGTTTTGACCCACTTAGTGAAATATTTAGCAGTGGTAAGGATAGTTTTATGACTTTTTGAAGATGTAGGATTGATTTTCCCAATGGGTTTGAGACACCATGTAATAAATAGCCATGGTGTCAACATTAGTCTTAGATTTTTTGTTAGGGCATGAATCAAATTGGCATGTCATTGACATTTATCACATTTCATTACATATGCATCCATCACGGGCCAATAATAACTAGTATACAAAAGATTTATGGATAAGACTACCCCGCTAAAGTGGGTTCCACTTGCTCCTTTATGTAATTCCCATAACTCTAGTGTAGATTCTACCAAAGTTAAATAATGAAGTAGAGTTACATGAAAACTATAGTGGTAGAGGGTGTATCCTAGTAAGGTGTAGTAAGTGGTTTGGTGGATGAAGGCTTTGGTTTGTTTTTAGGATAGGTTAGGTGGTATAACTTGGTCATGAAGATAGTTATAAAGGATGGTATACTAAATATAAATATGACCAATAATATCAAAATTCATTGTAATGGTTGAAGGTTCATGAGCTGCTGTGAACAAATTCTCAATGAGGAATTGATACTCTCAAGCTTTGTCCATTTGTCAAATTAGAGAGCCAATAGTATCCATGGCATCTGTAGTTATATTATTTACCCTTGGTATATGCTCAAACTAAATGTATACAATTTATTATTTAAGAGTGTTAACCTTAGACTTATATGGAACTAACTTGTCATCTTTGGTTAGGAAATGGTCTATGACCTAATTGATTTTTAACTGAAAATCACCATAAACCTTGAGATGAGATATGTTCCATTATACTACATGTCAAATCCCTACAAAAAGTGCCTCATATTTGACCATGTTGTTGGTACAAGGAAAAATAATTCAAAATGATTTAGGGATTAGATCCCCCCTTGTGGTTTAATAAATAAGAGGCCTACCCCTGATCCATGTTTAGTAAATGATCCATCAAAATACAACTTCCAACATTGCTCTTTAAGAGGTATGTCAATGATGGTCATTATGGTTTCATCAATAAAATGGAATGTGATTAGTGCTATGTCTACAAGGGGTGATTTAGTAAGTTGATCTCTAAGGACATATCCCTTAATTGCCTATTGATTGACATACTCTATGTCAAATTCACTTAGAATCATGATCTACTTGGTCATTCTACCTTGTAAAGTTGTTTTAGATAGTAAATACTTGAGTGGATCTACTTTTGAAATGACCATGGTCTTATTATTCAACATATAATGTCATAATTTTTGAGCTATGAATACCATTGATAGATAGGCTTTTTCAATAGGCATATAGTTGTGTTCATACGTGACCAATGTATAGCTTAACTAGTATACTACATGCTCTTTTAATTTGTCATCATGTTGATCTATAAGTGCCCCCAAGGCACTATACATAGCTGATAAGTACAAAAAAAGTAATTTTCTTGTCCTAAGAGTAAAAAAATAGGTGGATATTCTAGGTAATCTTTTTGTTATTGAAAATATTTTTGGCACTGAGTATCCTAGTGGAATTCAACTCCCTTCTTCAAAAGATGTGTAAATGGATGACACTTATCTTTGAATTGAGACGTGAAGCATTGGATTGACTGGATCTTTCCCTACAAATTTTGGAGCTACTTCAAATTGATTGGTAGTAGCATCTATGTTATATCTTAGACTTTGGCTAGATCAACTTCAATGCCTCTATGAGACATAATGAATCCAAATAATTTTCTTAAGGTTACATCAAAAACATATTTATCTAGATTTAGTCAAAATTTATATGTACGTATTATTTTAAATATTTTATGTAGCACTACTGGCTGGTCAACCCTAGTTTTTTATTTGCCTAGTATGTCATTGATGTAGTCTTCAAAAATATCATCAATCATATCATGAAATATGATGCTTATGGCTCTTTGATATGTATATCTAACATTTTTAATACCAAATGACATTACCTAATAATAGAATGTTCCCCATGGAGTGGTGAATGCTATCTTGTGTTGATCTCTTGGTGCTATTCTAATCTGGTTATATTTTTAAAATCCATCCATGAGTGAAAGGATCTCATAACTTGTAGTGGATTTGATCATCATGTCAATATTAGGTAATATACAACACATCATGATGAAGAAAATAAAGTGAGGAAAAGGATCCCAAGGTATATCTATCATGAATATGGATGCCTATATAGTAGTATATAAATGCCAAAGATTCCCTTGATTTAATAAGATTTAAAATAAAATAGAATGAAAACTACAACCACTCCAATACTTTGAAAACATTATTACAACAACGGTCCAATAAAATTCACTTTTAGCACACATAGATCCTAGATAAGAAGGCAAGTATGTTTTGTGATTGTAGTTGGGAGTCTCTTTCATATCTCTAAATCTAATATTTTTTTGTGGCATAGTTCATGTCTAATTTTAAATTACTAACCAAATTTATGAGTTCTTGAATATTCAAGAGTATTCCCCTTGTAAGTCACAATTTATTGTAACCAACATTCCCCTTTTCTTCAAGAAAAGATGGGAACAATTTTTTTTTGGATTTTGGCCTTGTTCTTTGAGCATATCATCTATGTAGCTATATGAGATCTATTGAATTGATCCTTAGTATTTACACTTGGAAGAATAAATCATTGATATTATACATTTTACACTAACTTACTAATTCCTCTTAGGAGTTTTTAAAAAACTATGTAGGTTTTTTGGGACTTATTTATATTCTGAGAAATTATTTGATATTTGTTTGAACATTTTGTTTGGAAAAGTTATTTTGATGGATTTTGGTCTTCAGGTTTTTTATCAGACTTTGTATTCAAAAGACTTATTTGGCATTTATTTATCAAGGTTTTTGTATCAAACTTTTTATTTGGATTTTTCATGTCAAACATTTTTTCTAAAAAATTATTCTAAATGACTTATCTTTTATCAGACATTTATTTTATATCAAGAGTTTTGTTCAAACATTTTCAATGGAAATTTTGTTTGATACTTTTTATTAAATAATTTGTCTAAAATATTCATCATTGGCTTTATACAATTTATATATTTGTCTTATATATTTTGTTTAGACATTTTGTTTGGAATATTTGTTTCGAGGGATTTGGTCTTCATTATTTTTTTTTGAAATTTTTGTATTAACATTTTTGTTTTGGATTTGTGTTTATAAGAGTTTTTGGATTTGCCTCAAAATAAAACCTGACTCCCAATTCCTAGTTACTGAAATCCTGCTAGACATATCCAATGAAGTGAAACTACTCACTAACCCTTCCAAAGATACCCACCAGCTGACTAACAAGATTTGAACTACATATTAAAAACAAATATATGGGCATTGGAAATTAATAATGCATGAAATATAATTGAATGCTAAACGTATATACATGATGTGAAGCTATCAATGTATTCATTACTCACAAATGAATTTGAACTCGACTGCTATTTTATAAACAAAATTCCTAGCTACCTACAAATCCATTATAATTAAACAAGAGACTAATAAAGAGGAGTTTTTTCATAAATCATGTAAAGAGACAAGCACTACACATAATTTTAATGGCATCATCATCTAACAGTTTTAATTGATAACTTCTGCCATCACCATTTTCTATCAAGGATTCAAGGGATTTCATAAACACATTATATGATGCAACTATCTTTGATAATAGGTATGGAAACTAGTTAGAATTATGGGATTTTATTGATATTATTGACATGTTTTTGCTTTTAAGAAAGTTATCCACCATAAAATACCAATATGTTATAGACTTACACTCCCTCAAGAGACAAGTGCTTCACTCAATAGTGGTTAATCCTGAGGTCATGCCCTATATTGATCTTCTATAAGATTTATTATTTTCTATGAAAATTAAATAGGATATATTTTTACACCACATGGATAACCAGATAGTTATGGCCTACATCATTGGAGATGAATTTCAAAGGTATCTATCACTACCATCTCTAGATGAATTTTTTGATAAACATAGATTGGTTACATGGAACTAATAAAATTCAATAGATAAAGTGTTGAGCTCATGGCTTATCCCTAAAGAGATAATGACCTTGAAAGGAAAGTCTTCCACCCCCATTAACAAATTTAGAATGGGGGTGATGATTGTTATGACATTATTAAACAAGATATATGGCATGCATAACATCCATTTTCTCAATTTGGATTGGGTGTCAATACTGAATATAATGTATGACCAATGATGTAATTTTTTCCTTGGGATAAATCATTAGCTTCTAACTGAGAGAACAAGTTTTACAAAAAATTAAGTGACCCACTCCAACTGGCCACTTCTATATGATGTCTTATTTCCTAGATGATATAATGGGCATGGTATATAAGGACCTTGGTGAGCTATGTATCTTGGCCATAGATTTCATTAGGAATAAATTTTTTAATTAGTAATAGTTCATGCATATTTATCCATACACAAAGCACATGGTCTGAATTATTAAGGATGTGTATCCTCAAGTATGGTAGGAAATTCAAGGAACTACACTACCCATAATTGGAGAAAGCATAACAAAAAGACTAGTTTCTAGGGGTGACTACTAGTTCTATCTTGATTATATTGTAAGCATGATTTCTAATCATAAGTTCCATCCCCTATGCCTCCTTAAATATATACCAAACAAGCTATTAGAACAAGAAATTGCTTGTTAAATCTAGTGGAGTGTTGATGAAGACTTTATAAAAAATAAGAAGAGCACATTTTAAGGGTCACACGATCATTGGTAAAATGTGCTACACATAGAGGAAGAATTTTGGAGAGGTAAGCAACAAGAGAAAAAGCTATCACTTTCCTACCATGCCACATAGAGATTGGGATCCCCATGGTCTTATATAAAGGCATATTTAGGGCTTTGGTATCCCATACAAACATGTCCCTTATGACCATGTTTTTTTATTTTTGAATGCAAATGATTATGCTCAGGTATTAGAAAAGACAAATTGTGGTCCTGAAGGAGGATCATCAAAGGATAATTCAATAGGAGCCTTTAATTTTAGTGAAAGAAATGTATAATAGGCTTCCACCCCCTAAAGGATATAGAGATTCATATTTCTAGAATAGTTATCCCCCAAAAAAAAAAGGTACAAGGGGAGCCTTCACAATAAATTTCATCTATATTAAAAGATGTTAAGAAATATCCTAGGTTTACTAAGCCTAATCTCAAGAGAGCTCCAAGAGATCTAAATGACTTGGATTCATTTGATGAAGAAGGCACATATCACCCACCTATAGCCACATTACAAATGACTACATCTACATCCCAATTATAGGAGTACATAGTGATAGGGGTAGATATAGAGGAATTTGTTACCTCAATTTAGCAAGGCTCCTCTTTAGAATCAAATACCACTATTTATTATAAGAGGAAACCAAGGGATCCCCTCATTGATAGTCCCACAATGGATCAACCGTAGGGTCTACATTTAGTTTCTCAACAACAAGTAGAGGTAGATCAAGAACTTGATGAAGAATAAGAGTTGGAAAAATCTAAGGCATTAAGCCTTACAACTGATAAAGGGAAGGTACCAACCACAAATGATTCAATAGGTAAGAAGTCTCAACCTTCAGACCCCACTTCCCTAGTTTCTTCATATATTCTTATTTCTAGTTTAGTTCCAATTTCCTTTATTTTGAAAACTCCCAAGGTGGAAGATGCCACTTCTACCTCTAATGTTTCGTTATGCTCTTCTTCTCACTTACACATACCTCTGCTCACCCCCAAGATAGAAAAGGATTTTTCTACCATCATTGCTCCATCTTCCACCCTAATACCACCCACATCCAGTGTTCCCACCACTACTAGTATTCCCTCTAGGACTACCACAATTAGAAACATGAAGAAGAAAAGGGACACTAATAAAGTTAAAATATCCTTAGTCACTTCCCAACTTCACATTTCTTCTACAAAAATCACTTTTCCATTGTCATTCCCTAGTTTATCCCAAGAGACCAGTGTCATGACCTTAGGCAAGGGAAAGAGGGCTAAGCAAGTCATCATAGTCTATCCACTCCCCCAATATGAAGGTGTAGATAAGTCTAAGATCATTTGGCCCTCCCTTCCTGACATAATCATCAAGGGAGAAAAAGAGCAATAGTCAATAGAAAATATTGAGGAGGTTGCATCTAAAGATACATAACAAATAGACCCTAACCAATTAGTGATTCATCTATGGGAAATTAATCTAAGAGATAAGGCTTTCCAAATTCCCAATTTCAAGATCATAGAGCTCTAATCAATAAAAACCCTATTTGATAATTCATATATGAGAATTCAAAGGTTGAGAAAGAGGAAATTGGAAGATGAAACTAGTAGGGAAATTATTTTTGAAGAAAGGTAGGAGGTTTATGCCTTGTTTTAAGGGTAAAATAAACAATAGGGTTAGTCTCCCTATAATTAATATTTTGGCTACCTAGATGAAGCCCACAAAGATGATATGGTAGCATTACATGAAGGGGAAAAAATGTCAAGACAAGAAATGGAACAAGAACTAAAACAAATAAAGGAAACAAAATAGATAGTTCATATTCTAATAGGGATTATGGCTGAAGTATAGGAGGTTGTTTCAAAATGCTATAATTTGTTTGGGGCACTAGAAGTAAGGAGGGCTGAATTAGTCCTTCATATTTCATAAACATGTCAATTGTTTAATTATTTGATAGGGGATGAGAATAAATTGAATTTATTGATCTTGTATATAAATAATAAGGTGTACAACCATCTATACCTAATTACACCATTATAGGCATTTAATGCCCTTAATCTGGTGGTCATTAGAACACAAGAAACTAGAGAGTGGGAGATAGTAGTTAGGGCATTGATGCCCAAATACCAATAGAATGAAGCACTCATTTTGAAAATTTAAAATGATTTGAAGTTGTCAAAGGTGAAAGATACTACACAAAAGTTGATAACTAGAATTAATTTTGATCAACTTATTCAAAAAGATTTTAAAAAATTTAAGTAGAGTTTACAATGGCTAGCATTAGAAGACATTGAATTAGAATTAAGTTTTTCAAGGAAAAAGGTAACTAAAGTTTAAAATTTATAAATCAAATTTTAGAATACAAAAACAAAACATGCAGAGCTATTAGGGAAAGTTAATAGGGTTTATAGACCCTCACTATTAAACTTGGATATTATACAGTAGTAGCATGATGTAGTGCACAAATGCTTTCTTGAGTAATAGGTAAAGAATAACCATATTGATGTTTCTAATTTTAGTTCAATTCCAATGTCTATAGTCACTACTCCCACTATGGTTAATGCATCCATGTGGATGTATACTCATCCTTAAGGGCTAGTTTTGTGCATGTAAATTCAAAAAGTGGCATTAAATTTTTACTTGTAGTTCTGATATAATTCAAACTTATTGTAAAAGTTGAACTTTTATTTTTTAAACATGCATATGTTGCATGATTTTGTAAAGGTTGAGTTTAACTATTAACAATTATAAGATAACTCTATACGATCTTCTAATTATAATTAGAACTAAGGTTCTAATTATGCCATGTAATCTATTTTTGCATGTACTTGGAGGATGAATCGACCCCTCCCCAGGTCTATTTAAACATATGTAACCCACATTTGTAAAGGGTTAGAGAATTTAAATATACAAGAACATAATCAATGTTTGATTTTCATCTTATGTGTTTGTGTATTTTCTTTCCATTCTTTGTATAATTAGGCTTATCTTCTTTTTGTTATATGATTCAATAATTCTTAGTGTGAAAAATTTGTGAGCAATTATTTATTGTTGTGATTAATATTCTAGTTTTATATGTGTAATATCTATTGAATTATTAACATATTACATTGATCATTAGAGAGTAAGTTGATTGACTTATATTTATGAGTGTGTAGAGGTGCTTTAATTGATGTAATTTTTTGTGTATGTGTATCATCTACTCTAAAAAGAGAAACCTTTGACTGAGGCCTTTGAGTTTCCTATATCAAAATTATCCTAGATGACTTGACCATGTCTGACTGTGTGTGTGCAACAACTACTAGTAACAACATTGGTTTTAAAAGCACTTGTCCACTTAGAAACTAACTTGAGAAGTGATTCCTAAAGCTATAAAATACTTATTTTATACCCTACAATCCCCTCATTTTTTAGTTTATTTTTGAGGTTTTACCACTCTAGATTATCAACCATATATCCACAAACTACTCTAGATTTGACTTTATTTTAGAGATCATCCCTCTATTCATAACCCTTGTTAACAACCTACATCCCTTGCCTACTATTTCATCACCTAGTTGTTAAGACTACATACCTTCAACTCATGCCCTGGAGTAGATTTCACCTCCATTTAGATATTAAAATATTATAAAATACCTCATTATGATATGTTGTGCATAAAACCATATCTACAACTCTTATCTTTTCTGGCATTAGAAACCACTTATAACTACCATTTTCCATATGAAATTGACTCAAATTGATTTGATACATGTATGTCCATACAATACTACCTTGGTTGACTTTAGTTGACCTTGTTTCACCTTTGGTACATTAGATGAGTCATAAAAAATGGCTTTGGGTTGAAAAACTACACTAGGGGTGACTAAACTATTGAGATCTCAAAGAGTCAAAATGTGAATTAACTCATGCAAATCCAAGCACAGATAGTTTGCAAGATATTTTAATATAAAATATTATACTTCTCTATTATAACATAATTTTGGGATAATACACACAAATATATAAGAGAATATATCCTATATCTATGGATCCCAAAATCCGTACAATATCTCCTATGAAACTTCCTATAACAAAGAAATCCTAAATATATCTCAACCATAATAATATTCTAACTCATTGTATTAATCATACGATTACTTACTATTTACTTTTTACCACTAACTATTTAACTCTCAATAAATATTACTTACATAATATTAATGATGTGATCAATATTATAACAATCACCCCCTTGTGAAAATTATTAATCATTTCTATATTTCCTTAATGTGATCATGGAAAAAACATACATCTTCAAGAATTGGCCCAAATAGAATCATATACCACTGCATAGTTTTAGGTTTGTGTACTACTATCTAAATCTTGTTGTCTAGATCTTTTTGAACATGATCATTGTAATGCTTCCTACATATACACCATTTAACCTCATTGGACATGTCACTAGCTAATCATCTCCATAAATAAGTAAGGTAGTCAGAGGATCTCTATAGTCAGAGGATTTTTATAGTTAGTTGCCCTCCTATACAAAGGTTGACCAAATTCTATTATATCCACACTCTCCCTTATCCCAAAATAGTAGAGGTGTTTCAAACAAGTAGGGGAATTAAAAACACACACTAAATGTCACATTTTATCCTATAATAAATCAACTTCTTACTTGTAGCCACTATGAATGATCGTGCTACTCGATGTCACATAACAAAGAAGACTCCCACTGCCACTGGTAGTATTCTTTGACTTTAGTCTATTTAGTTCTGAATGAAAAATGTAACATATATTTATGTTCCTATTCCACAATATCAACATTTCCACACCACACAACTTAAAAAATAAATGTATCTAACACACTAAAATCCATACCACACAACAAAAAAGACAGGCCACTAAATCAGTATGCATCCTCATCACTAGTGCCTAACGAGAGGTTGTTGAAAGACCTCCAACCTCTATGTATCCTCTAGCCTCTATTATCTTTTCTTCTTAATTAGGTGACATTTAAATGAAGCTCATGATTTTTTTTAGGGCAATCCCCTCCATAGTATAGAAATCATGTACAAGCGAAAATGCATCTGTAAGATATTTTTTTTTTATAATTTGAAATTTTGAATCTTGACAAAAATTGGACACCAACACAATGAATTTTGACAATGATGACTCACCAATACTTTTGATATTTTTAATTTTTTTGACTTGATGATTTTGATATATGACTATAATCAATAAATTGCTAAGAGAAATTATAACATAAACCCATAAACATAACAAATCCAATATTGCATTTTAAATCTATACCAAACCTATTAAACCATTTGACATATAAGCTATAGGACAAGATATTAAAAATACAATTGACTGAAGTGAATCTCAATTGAAATATACACATTAACTTAGGAATAATTTAATAAAACTTATACATAAACAAAGACTATTACTAAAAACTCTTAAACTTATTTTATAAAATGCTTTGACAAGTAACAACTTCGTACCAATTTTTTATTTTTTATTTTTTATATTATTCCACCAAAACCACCTACTCTACCACCATGTTGTTGTTCATAACCATGACTTAGATTTATATAAATAATGACATTAATCAAATAAATCAAAACTTCTAAAAATATGTGATCACCGAGAATGGATGAATATGCTAAGCAAAGTGAGATCAAGTGTGAACCGAGATCTAACGATTTTGACAGATAAGATATTCAAGTCATTACAGAATACTATATACATAATATAGTAGATGTAAATATGCTAAGGTATATTCACTAATCATAGAAGAAGGATTTGTGAATGCATGGAGATGGAACAAAATATTGAATGGTATTGATATTTATCAACATAATGTAAAAGGAAGCAATACATCGATACTCATGCTGATAGTCAAGAAAACTATGCTTTTATGGTATATTATTCAAAGCTCCACCTGGTATATGATAAAAAAATGTGTTATTCATTCATCACCATCAAACTATATTTAATGATCTACACGTGATTATAGATTAATGAGTTCACTTCTGGTTGATAGTGATCTCATAAGTTACTAGTGTCATGTATAGAAGATATTAATAAGATATTTGAGCTCAAATGGAACAAGATACAAAACACATGAATAATATATGCATACAAATTATTCAAAATATTTCTTTTTCATTCTAAAGGGAAAAAAAAATTGACTATGTAGCCAACTCACAGATCAAGACATAGCTAAATTACTAGTAAGACTCTCATGGCAATTAGCTAATAATTTATATGAATCTGATACCATTGTTGAGAGATTAAAGAGCTAAACTATGAATTAACTCATGTAAAACCAAACACAAACAATCTACAAGATATTTTAACATAGAATATTATACTTCTCTCTCATAACATAATTTTGGGATAATACACACAAATATACAAGAGCATATATCCTATATTTGGGGATTCCCAAATCCCTACAATATCTCATATGAAACTTCTTATAACAAATCAATCCTAAATATATCTCAACCATAATAATATTCTAACTCACCATATTAATCATACGGTTACTAACTACTAACAAACTACTATTTACTTTTTACCACTAACTATTTACCTCTTGGTAAATATTACTTACACAATATTAATAATGTGAAGAATATTATAACATCAAAAAATACTAATACAATGAATCACATTTACCTTAAACTTATCAAAAATACCTTAAACTTTCCAAAATATCCAAATGGTCATGTTTTCATATTTTTAGCTTAGCTTCTTTGGTCAACCCATTCACCTTAGTATCTTGGAGGGTTCAAACATCACTATCTTATTTACTAACCAAGATACCTTAACCTCTCTAAAATTACCTTAAACAATACTAAATTTATATAAGACATTTATTTAGACCCTTTAGAAATGGAGGCCTAGTGAAAAATTCATTTTTTTATTAAGCCCACCTATTATAGCCAAAATTAGGTAGAAGTCATCTTGGACATAGACTAGTTACAAAAAAATGAACAACATTTGATTATTTAAGAAAAATAATGCAATGCATCAATGACTGGGAAAACATGTAAAAATATAATTCATCAAAGGACCAAAAACATGAAAATTAATTTCAACTCTATAGTTTAAAATGTCTATGAAAAAGTGTTTTAAGTTCTATGTAGTTGAGTTAGAAGAGTTACCCAAGGAAAAAAGAATAACCCTACCAATATTTTTCAAATTTAAGAGAATTTATGAATGTTTTTCATAAAAATCTACCTTATCTTCCATATAAACACGAGTTTTAATTCTCTATAGATATTGTGTCAAGTGATACCCCTGCATCAAAGGTCCCTTATCGAATGAATGTGGTAGAATTATAAGAGCTAGAGGTTTAGATGTAATAAATTTTGGATAGTGGGATTATTAGGACAAGTGTTTCTCCTTGGGGTACTCTAGTGGTCCTTGTGAAGAAGAAAGGTGGAATAATTAGGCTATGCATTCATTACCCCATGCTCAACAAGGTAATATTTAAGAATCATTATCCATTACCAAGAATTAATGAATTTTTGATCAAATGAGAGATGCAATAGTCTTTTATAAAATTGAATTAAGATCAAAATATCATTAATTGATAATTAAGGAGGAAAACATTCATAAAACAACATTCTAAACTAGGTATGGCCACTACAAGTTCATTATTTTTCCATTTGGATTAAGCAATGCATCGATTGCATTTATGAACTTGATAAGTAACATATTTAAGGTTTTTATAGATAATTTTTTACCTGTATTCTTAGATGACATCCTTATTTATTAAAAGAATCATACTGAACATGATCAACATACAAGACTAGTTCATGAAAGGTTAAGGTAGTATAAACTTTATGGAATGTTGTCCAAGTGTGGCTTTTACCAATCTAAAATACACTATTTGGGCCACATTATTTATAAGAAAGGCATTGATGTAGATATAAAAAATATTAGAGATATTCAATAATGTCCTACTCCTACTAATGTGTATGAAGTGTATGGTTTTATGGGATTGGCTAGGTAGTATCATAGGTTTATGGAAGATTTATCCTACCAAGTTAACATATCACTTCCTTACAGTGCGAGGTAAAAAAATTTATTAGACACTCAATGCGAATAGGCTTTATATAAGATTATAGGATTGATGAAAACATATCTGATTCTAATTATTCTTGACCCAAATTGTAACTTTGAGATTTGGCCTAATGCTTCTAAGGAGGTATTCGATGTCATCCTAACCCAAGATAGTAAAGTGGTGGCTTATGAGTTGCACAAGCTCAAAGAACATTAAAATAACTATCATGTACATGATTTATAAGTTTCTACCATAATTGACAATTTGAAACAATGGAAGCATTTCTTACTAGGAAATCATTTTAAGGCGAACTCCGATCACCATAGCCTTAAACACTTGTTTTCTCATGATGGTTTGAATACATGCCAATGAATATGGATATAATTTATTATTAATTTTGACATATACATATATTACATTAAGGGCATGGAAAATCATGTTTCTAATACACATAGTTGATGTACATGTGTTGTTGACCTATCTATACTATGGGGGATTTTTAGAACTACTATGTTAAAATAACTACTTATTGATAAATACTGCCAAGAAGTAACAATAGGACTAGTTGATTATCCTTTAGTAAAAGTTTTTTTTATTTTTTAGTTGAGGTAGATGGAATTTTGAGGCATAAAAACTAGATTTTTTACCTAAGTCAGATTATTTGTAGAGTCTTATGCTATAAGAAGCACATACAAAACATAATTTTGCTCATCTAAGAGTCACCAAAAAGATACATGATTTGAAAAGAAGTTATTTTTGGCCTAGGATGAGGTACAATGTTGTCAATTATTTGGAAAGATACTTATAATATCAGTGTGTCAAGGTTGAACATTGTCACATTGAAGGTTTTTTATATCCTCATGTTATGCCCAATGGTAAGTGGGTTTTAATATCCCTTGATTTCATTATTGGGTTTCCCAAATCCCACAACAAACATGACACCATTTTTTTCATAATTGAGAAGGAAACTAAGGTTGGCCATTTGATAATGGGGAATATAAAAAATGATGCTTCTATGTTTGTAGAACATTTTATAAAAGAGGTATCCTAATTATACAGGATGACTGAAGTGATAACTTCTGATTGGGACAAGCTATTCGCATCATATTTTTGAAAACTTTGACTGCATAACTAAACACTTGGTTGAACTTTAGTTCCTCATACCACCTATAAATGGATGGTCAAACTAAAAGAATCAATCAATTATTTGAGGATATGATATAAATGTATGTTATGGATCAATAAGCTAAAGGAGAGGACTATCTCCATTTAGTTGAGTTTAATTATAATAACTCATACCATTTTGTACTTTAATTTTGTCCTTTTAAAGCTCTGTATGGATGAAAATGTAAGACCCCACTTAGATAAGATAGTTTATAAAATAGATCCATTATTATCCCTAAGGTAATACAAGAGCATGATAAACAAATGGCTTTAATATGATAAAATTTAAAAGTTACCTTATATCAATAAAAGAGTTATGTTGATTAGAAGAATGCCTCATGAATTTATTATTAGTGATAAGGTTTTTCTATGTGTTCAACCTTAGAAAAGTAAAATTAAATTTGGAAAATATTCAAAGTTAGATCCATTCTTTATCAGACCCTTCAACATTGTGGACAAAATTAGCCTTGTTTCTTACCAGTTATATTCCCCCCCCCACCTTCTCTGTATGTAATCCATGATGTTTTTCATATTAATTTATTAAGGAGATATGTACCTAATCTTTTTCATGTATTAGATTGGAAACATATCTAAGTTATGGAATATGAAAAGATGCATCTAGAACCAATGAAAATTTTAGACCACTATGGTGTTAAGTTGTGAAATAGAGACATTCAATAAGTTTTGGTACAATGGGACTGGTTGAGTGAAACAAGTGAGACTTAGGTAGATACACATTTGTTTAGGCAACACCATCCTTAATTATTTTTAGTAGTCATCAATATTGATCCTTTTTAAGTGGAGGAGGATGTCATGACCTGATCCTATCTTACATTTGGTTTCTAGTTATGATACTTTTATATCATACATTTCTTTATTTTACATGCTTATTTAGACTATGTGATGTAGATGTGATTATGATTATTACATTACCTTTGAATTCATAGCTTACTATTATATTGTAGACGGATGCCATAATAGATGATTGTAGATGATTTTTTATATTATACTTACATTATATATAGTTTAAAGTATGTTATTTATATATTACCATGTTCAAATATTATTGGTGTCTATTTTCATTACTGTATGAATATGTTGTATGAGCTAGTATCGATGGTAGACTTTGAAACCTTGTGTGTTATGTAAAGGGTATTGAGCAGTTAGTTGAAACCAATAAATAGAATAACATAAATGAGAACTTAATCTATTTTATTTCATCTCCAACTTTTTTGCAATCATAATCTAATGATTTCCATTTTATCTTTTTGAACATATTTCATACAAGTGTTTTTTTCTTATGTACATGCATTTCCACATTGATATCCTGACCTTTAGTTGTTTTATCCATATTTTTCATGATTTGTGGTGTTTTTTGTTTAATTATTCTTGCCTACTAAGTTGAGCCTTGTGTGTAATTATGTGTCATTTGGAATGTTATTATTTTTTAACCTTGGCTTATTATTATAATACATGATAATCCATGGTTAATTTAAATGTGTTAACCCATTAATAAATCATGTTATTTGACCATGATTTGAGTTGATCCTTTTGTGTAATTAAGTGTCAATTTGAATGTTATTATTTTTTAACCTTGGATTATTATTATAATACTTTTTAGTCCATGGTTAATTTGAATGTGTTAGTCCCTTAAGGAATCATGTTATTCAACCATGATTTAAGTAGAGCCTTGTGTGTAATTAAGTTTCATTAGAATGTTATTAATTTGTAACCTTGGATTATTATTATTATAATACTTGTTAAGCCATGGTTAATTTAAATGTGTTAGCCCCTTAAGGAATCATGTTATTTGACCATGATTTAAGTTGATCCGTGTGTGTAATTAAGTCTCATTTAGAATGTTATTATTTTGTAACCTTGGCTTATTATTATAATACTTATTAAGACTTGGTTAATTTAAATGTGTTATCCCTTTAAGGAATCATGTTATTCAACCATGATTTAAGTTGAGCCTTGTGTGTAATTAAGTGTCATTTGGAATGTTATTATTTTTTAACCTTGGCTTATTATTATAATACTTGTTAAGTTATGGTTCATTTAAATGTGTTAGCCCCTTAAGGAATCATGTTATTTGACCATGAGTTGAGTTGGAAGGGGACTATGATGTTTTTGTGCTATGATGTCAATGTGGTTATTATGGATATGGGATTCATAGGGCATTTTTGGGATACCCCCTTCATATCATGAGGAATATTGGTCAATGTGATTTTGGGTTTTTACTTTGATTATTGTTTTTTTGATTTGGTTACGAAAACTATACTTATGAATTGGGCCATGGTGTGTTGGATATGTTTCGAGCATTTGATTGAACCTAGTATTTTGGGGGTAAAACCATAGGTAAAAAATGATGGTGCATGAAGGAGTAATGGTGGATTTCATTACACTAGCCATTAATGGTAACAAATAAAAAATGCAGTTTGTGGAGAGAAGGAAGTTGTTAGGTGTTGGTTTTCTTTGTGGTGGTTAAGAACAAAAGGACATGATTTCACCATTTTCCTTTTCTATAAGGTGGCATTGGATCAAAGTATGTAATGTTTTGAGATTTTATATATTGATTAACTACAAGTTCTATTTTATTTTTGATAAACCCTCAATAGACTAAATGACTATTAGTTCACCATGAAATCATATGACTTCATAATGAACCCACAGTCATCTTATATTCATTTTTTATAAATAATAATGATGTTTGGGTTGAAAACAAACACTAATTTTTTGGATGGAGACTTGTTGTCTTTTTTTTGTTATTTTTAGATCTTTGGAGCTCAACTTATGGTACCACTATAAGTTCTTTTGAATGGTATCCTAGTAGGGAAAGTTTTGTTGAATATTGGGTTCTCTTTTCTTGTTTTGTTGTGTGGTATTTGGTTTATTGCATTTAATACACTACTGGGACTTAATGGACATTTTTAATTGAACTTTTTTGTTTGATCTATTTTTTGGTGTGGTGTTTAAATGAACATTTTTATATGTTTTGTAATGATTTATTATTATTTTTTATGAAATGTTACCTTTTGATTGTAAGAGGACATCTATTAGAATATATAGTTATGCTATTTTGTAATCATGATATTGAACCTATAGGGCTATGCATGGAATTTGTTTCTCTCAATTAGGTTGGTTTATAAATTAAATAATCTTCTCTTTAACAAGGATTTTAGAGAAAGATGTATTTTTAACCATTCTTGACTCTTTTTGGGGTGTTTAGATTCAATTGAAGTACTTGGGTATCTATAGATAAGTTAGAAGATTGTCTTAATTGTTTAGTCCTAGGATTCCTTCATTTATAAGTTTAATATTAGAAATAAATTCCACTGAGATTCTTGAGTGATATATAATTTAATTTTTTTAATGGAATGTTGTGCTTGGGTAAAAAATATTTCTTATAGAAGGCTAGTAGTTATGACTACATGCATATTTCAAAAATGTTTAGACTGATGTTAGTAAACCTTTCATTGAAATGCATCATTCAAGGTTGACTACTCAATTTTATTATTTTAGTGTGTGACTATTGTTTCCATTTTTAATCATGGATTCAATCTCAAATCATATGCTCATGCTATTTCTCCAAGCCTAGATGTTTGATCTCCACCATCAGTCTAATGGTTGGGGTGGTTAGGGCCACATATGGATAGGCTCATATGATTGGGCATGAGGTGTATTATCTACTAAATTACTCATTGATTATAGTTGGAAATTAATTGGTGGCATGTTTCCAATTGTAATTTAGATTTTCTTATGTCTCAATTGCTTCCCTAGAAGTGTTTTAACAAGTGAAGAGTTGCATTTAGTTATTATTACTTGATTATACTATACTATTATTTCATTATAACTTTACATTATGAGTTAATCTGGTAGTGATTGGGGATAGTGTTAGTTTGTAATGCTCAATATATGAGCATTATCTTATTTATTATTTAAAGTGATTGATTCTTGAATAATTAATTAGGCTTCAAATTTTGAAAAGAAGTTCCTATTAGTGTATGTAGGGTAGCATTGTGTTTTTATTTACTATTGAAATATGAAATAGAAGTGTATTATTTTACTCATATTGTAGTTGTAATTGATTATCCTATAATGATCTAGGGATTAAGACTTATGTTTCAATTATCCTAATAAGTATACAAAGCTAAGTTATTAATAAATTATTCAATGATTATATGTTTCTAATTTTATATGGACTAACCGATACTTGGTTTGATAATGGTAATATGAATTATTTGAATAGTTTAATTGAAATAATTGATGATACTCATGGAAGGTTATTACCTAAAAAAAATTGTAAAGATATTATTTTACATTTGAATGTTGACAATCTAACTAAACTTGGTGGATGCTAAATCCATTAATATTATTTGCATATTATTAATATCTTAGTTTTCATTGTCCATAGTGGTATGGATCTCGATGCTTATTCAAATGACAAACTTCCTAGATGGTTGTGTTGGTTCTTCTATTGTTGTCATTCTGATCTCTTGCTTGATAATGACATTAAAGACATGTTTGATTTTTAAAACTATGATTGGAAATAGTTAGTAATATGCAAGTTCAATAATTATTTAATTCCTACTTTATTATTTTAAGTGGTTATTAAAGGATTAAAGTTGGTTTTTAGGTAATGCATTATATAATTATATCCTATGTTGAAATGATGTTGACTCTTTTTGGGATGTATTAGTTATGTGTCAAATTCAATACTACTAATTCAATTCAATGATTGACATTTTGGGTAAATGTCTATTTAGATGCAAGTATTAGTATTAATATTATGTTGTTGTGAATATAATAATATTATGACTATTTCATGCTTAAGTTACAACTGGTTTGAATAATGGAAATATTTTACACTAAGTGAATTTTAGAAAGTAGGTTTTACTCTAAAACGGGTTATATGACTAAGAGGGATATTATTGCAATATTATTGCATCATTTTGGAATTAAGATAACATAAAAATTAAAATGGGTTGGAATATTTTATTTTTCTTGTACAATTTGATTAAGAGGCTTATTTTATTTTTTAATTATGAATTTATTAAATTTTAATAATACATTAATGCAAGAAAGGTATACTGCATAATTTATAAGCATCAAAGTATGTATATGGTGTATCAATTTATCTTTGTATGGTGAAGAATATGTGAGATATTAGTATGTGATTAATAAATATGGGATTATTGTTCAACTTAAACCAAGTTAAGATAACAATGGAATTAGAATTGTTAAATATTCTAATATAGAATTTAAGCATGCTTATTGAAACCATTAATTTTATTTTTGATTGACCCTAATATTTTTATCCTTAATGAAAATGCAAATAATTAGAAAAAACAAGGGAAAATTAGGTAGGAAATAGTGGTGAGACCTATATTTACTAACATGTGGGATGGTTGAGAAAATTGAATGTGTGATTTAATATTAATATTTTGATGATTGTTTAAATTTTATGTGAGGGCCTATTATGGGGTATTATCCATCTTCAAAATAAACTACCAGGACTCATGTAACATAAGGATGCTAAATCAAATAATGATGTCTTATTTTTGGACATGCTAGAAAAAAGTAACCACAGTGCAATGATTCCTAAGTACTGATCATTATCTAATTTCCAAAAAGGGGATATCATTGACACATGGCTTCTATTTATACAAAGCTTAAAATAATTCAAGTATTTCAAAATCTTATATTTTATTGATTTTATAAATATTCCTATATCTCTTTCTTGATTATTTTGAAATATATGTAAATTCATATCTAAGCATAGATTAAGATGATGATCCTTCCTTTAAAGTTTTAAAACCTTGTATGCAAACTATTGCATTGTTTATATTTTTAATATTTGTATATTTATCTAAATGAATAGCCAAACAACCTTGGATATTATTATATACTCTTTCATATATAATATTACCTATGTGCACTAATCGAAGATATTTATTGTCATATGATCAGTGTCACAATCATGAATAAACTATATATTTTTCCTAACCATTAATTAGAATCATTAGGGAGAATAATATGCTTAATTATGGTGATATAACCTTAGATGATTCTATCATTAAGGTTTCCCAATGGTATAGAGTTCCTAGTGTATCAGTGTCGACCTACACATTGAGGTACCATGAACTATATGCTTCTAATGGAAACATTATCTTCCCTATAAAACCATCTAATTATGTTTATCCCAAGTTAAAAATTATTGGTTTCTTTAATATTGGTGTAAAAATTAGGAAATATTCATTCACATGTCAAGAAGTGTGTAATGGGCCCTATACGTAGTTTAATTTGTTATCTAAATACAATAATTTTAATAATAATAAATTTTATTCATTCTTTGGGGTTATTTTAAGAGTTGAATGGTGTTGGATGGATATAGTACCTACATGTGAACATGAAATTCATTGGATAATAGGTTAATAGTCCATAATATTAAAAATTTCAAAATATACCAAAAAAATAAAAAAAATTAAAATAAAGCAAAACCATATCTTTTGCATGACATTTATTTCTTATTACATGATTTATTTGTACTTTATCATATATTGTAAATTATATATCCATTTAATATACATTCAAATTTTAGTATATACATGAATAAGTTTTATTGCATACATTTCATCTACAACATGGATACATAGATGTAGGACTTTCCTACACCTAGGAGTTACTTTCCTACACTGGGGAAAAACTCTCACTTAGGGGCATATGTATGATCCATAGAAGTTTTATATTTTTAAAATTATTTATAATGATAATATTATGCTTCTCCACATTGATTATACATGAATTTATCTGAATCATATTTATTATATTTTTTTCATTGGATATTTTGTTTTTCAATATATAATGATGACATATATTGATTGTGAATATTATCCTTTCTAATAAAATGCATTATTGGTTTTGTCATTTTTTTTTGGTTGAATTTTTTTTGTTTGACATTTTATTTTCCATTGTGTTTCACTTTAGTTTTTGGAAATTATATTCTCAAACATGCATGTTTTTTTTCTTCACTAGATAGATGTCGATAAATCTAAGATTATTTTTCATGTTTGTTGATCTTATTATTTTCATCATCTATATCACACACTTGCCTTCTTATTTTTAACATTAGGATACATATCATGAATTTTTCATCATCATCATCATCATTAATTAATCTATGTATATCCATTTATATATTTATTATTCACTCCAATTTTATTGACATATCTATCTTTACATGAAACTTGTATGTTTAGTATACATGTCTCATATATACACATATTTTTTACACTTACTATGATGACATAATCTCAACATGTTACTTTATGTTTTACAATTATCTCAAATTTTATGTATATAAAATGATGCCTTAAACTTATATCTTTTGAGGTGTGTAACTCATAATCTTCATTCCTCACCTGAAAAGTGGGGAAAACATAGTGGGTTGTATTAGAGATTAAGTCTTCAAAGACAAAAAAAATATCAAAACTTTTTAATAAGTTACTTAAAAATGGTATATATTACTTAAAAATGGTATAGGTTTAGATATACTATTACATTTTAATCATATTTTGATAGCTTTGACACGCGTTGGGAGCATGTATGCAATATATGTCATATATTTCATAGGATTATGATAAATTTGAAATATTTTATTAGTTTATTTCATGGAATAAAGGAATCATATTACAAACAATAATATAGTGAGGGAATATGTCCCATATATTTTCATATTTTGACATATATCATGGTATATTAGCACAATTTATATGAATTAGGTTACTTGGATTACTAGATATAAAGGAAACTAAAGACATTCACTACTCATTACTGTTATCACCGACACACACCCATTATTTTTGAAATGGTGATGCATTGGATTTGACTAAATTTATATTATCAAATGCATGTGTATTGGAAATGGATTTGGAAAATTATCAATATTTCTATTTGAAGTCAACATATTTATCAAATGTTTATTTCTCTTCACTTATAATTTTGTTTTTAATTGATTTGATATAGGGATTATTCATATTCTCAAAATAAATAGATGACAAGGCCTTGTCATGATTGTGTTACAATAAATTTTTATTTTCTAACCACTATTGGAATTATTTAATTCAAGTTTGTATTTACGATGTGTACATTTTAGATGATTAAAAAATATTCTTATCTATTCACATGGGCTTGTATAAGAATTTTTACTCACCATGGAGTTGTTTTGATCCACATGTCATACTTTTATGAAATCACACCTCCCACACTATTATTTTAAACTTTTGAATGTGGGTATATGCTATGTTTTGTAACTTCAAATATATACATTATTTATTAAATTTCTTAGCTTTCACATACTACACGTAGTATTATTTATATTTTTAAAATACAAGATCAGTCCATATGTTATCCTCACATATAGTGCTAGTATATAAACCCATAATTTATTTCATTCATGTGAATAAATTTTACATCATAAAGGTCCAATTCATTCGATCTATGTCAAGTGTTAAATTTAAATTCCATCACAAATTTTCAACTTGATGATTAAATAAAGTCAAAAAAATTAAACCATGGGTATGAAATCTAATCAGATCAGGACACTTGTCAACATTACATTTATTTTAATCCTCAATTTATTTAGTCAAAACATTTTCAATGCAATTTTATAGAATATATAATTGAAAATATATCCCATTATTCCATGTGTCATGATCACATAGATTTTCAACATAGAACTTAAGACTAAAAAGATAGACCTAATGACATAGTGCCACATGTCATGATTTTTTGATGTTGCAACATTATATAGTTCTAAATAAAATATAAAGTGGTGTTATTCATCCTTATACAAATTATGACTCAATCATAATATGTTAATTTAATTTATCATGATTACTCATGAAAAATGGGGCTTTATATTCAATTATTAAAAGAAATGTCATGACTAGGCAACTTGATGCCATGTAACACTGAAATGAATAGGTAATGACAAAACAACATCCAAGTGATAAAAGAGTGGTTATCTAAGGAAGTGAGTCGAATTGATATTGATATTAATTTAAAGGGACATGCTCATCATGAATGGTTGACTAAGCACTTTAATACCCTATTAAAATGTGAATTAAAGAAACATGTCTAGATCAAATTTCCCTATCAAGTAAATTAGTCTAAAAGAAAAATTAAAAATACATGAATTGTAAAAAGTGTCTTTTAATGTAATCAAGGCATATGAATTAACTTTATTTTCATAAAAATGAAACTCATTTGGACGTAATTGCATAATTAAAAACATTCAAAGGATATAAATGAACAAATCTCTTTATTCACAAGTTTCCAAATAAATATAACTCCATTAAAAATTTAGATTATGCATCCTAAAAAATACAAATATTCCACTATGAAGAAATTTGAATTGACTATATAGACTCACATGGAAAACCTTTGTTCATTTATAATGGATCACATATTCATAGACAAAACATTCAATTTTGAGGCATTTCATATGTTATTGAAACACTATAATTATATGCTAGATGAACCCTAACACCATAAGGTCATAAGTGATGATTAAAATCTTCCTATAGCTATTAGATAATACTCATTCAACATTACATATATTTGGGAGGTTGAATTACATTCAATGTTAATAGAACCAATGGTATACCATTGTGTGAGCCTTATATATAATGTTTTTTGTATTACTAATCAAAATAATAATTTGGTAGATATGTTAAGGAAGAATAACCCAATGGAATACATATCTAGTGTTTTTTATGAAGGCTATTATAGATTACCCTAATAAGACACTATTTAAATTCAAAAGGTTGCCTTTATTGGATTGAAAATGATGGCATCATAAAGTACTTATAGATTAGACTAAAGATTCCAAAAAAATTATATGAGAATAAAATATCAAATCCATTCCTATAAATAAATTAAAATAACGGATTAGATTAGAGATGGTTTTGATGAATAATATTTTTGTATTCATATATATAATTAGGGTGTATAGGAAGTGTATACTTCCACCTGGTATGATCACTAAAGATATAAAATACTAGCCATAGGAGAAATAATTTACTATAATATAACTAAAAATTTTCATAGGGTTAGGGGTGTGTAAATTATAATATGTTTTCATACATAAAATATGCAATTTGTGATACTTTATATTCTCCAAATATTTTTTCATAGATCCTTGATTATAAATTAATGGTGAATTTAGACTTTTTTAAGGTTATATATTTATAATACATGCAAAAATTAAAGTTGATAGCTGATTTATTCAATCCACAAGTCTATTTATCCATTAATTAAAAAGCTAATATGATATTATCCAAAGAAATAATGAAATCACTATATAAAATTCTTACTTACTAGTATTGAAGGGACCATTGACATTGCTCAAGATTTCCCCTTACAAATTGGTAAAGTAAGAAATTGATCATCGAATTATAAATAGAGTAGACATATCTTACAAGAGGAGAAAAAAATACATAGTGAATCCCTTGCCTCTCTATGTTAATAGAGATATATTCAAATTGTGGTCATCATTGATAAATATACTAGATGATAAATCTTCATTCACATTACCTGCCAATGAACTTAGACATGAGGATCCTAATTATAGAGTGGAAACTCATTTAAGGAAACTAAGAGGAAAGGTCCAAGTGGTTTAAAATCGTGATCCATATAAATTATATATAATATTCATTAATTCTTACTCCTTGGAGAGTGTTATAAGATTTCAATTTGGATGAGTATAATAGATACATAAATCACTAGAGGAGGAGTATATTCCATTAACTGATGAATAAATGAGGAGGCTAAATTTACTTTTACCTATACCTAATTAAGAAATAATAACCCCTTCACCTCAAGTAACTTAGTCACTTAATATTTATCCTCCAAATCTTATCCATGTTATTGCATATCAAATAAAAACATCATAGGTCATTGTATAAGAGGAAGTTTAAGTAACTCATTAATTACATATGGTTTATCATGTGTATGATGTTAGTCCCCCTTATCCCTCCATGATAGAATTAGAAAATGAACCAATTTATTCTCTTTCTCATAGTTTATTCCAATAAAACACTACTGATATCAAGGTCCCTAAGAGTGACATTTTAATTACAAAGGTATATAAAATAATATGTTTGAAAGTGTCTCATAGTCCTAAATTTTTCATATTTTTTACATGAGTCCAAACTACTAATGCTAATCCTTATATTTAAAATTTTTAAATGACATTAGCTTAAACTCAATTACATTACATAACATCACAATCCATAGCATTTATTTCTTATGTATCCCTTATTTTACATCAAAATTCACTTCCCATTCCTTATATTTCTCCCACAATTTCTTTCATAATCATGAAAATATGGAAATTACATAGAAAAGTCCCTTTGCAAGGTATAAATTACAAATTTGGACCCTCTAAAAAACACTTCTACTTATAATAGGCCAATATTTATTCAATTTTGATTCCAAATGGAAAAAATCTTGCACATGATCACTCTTATACTCAAATTTTTACTTTATAAAAAAATTTAAGAGAAAATAGTGCATTTAAACAGAAGGATTAGTAATGAAGTGATTTAGTTGGCCACTTATGCAAAAGAAAAGGAAGAAATGGAAACCATAGTAAATTTTGTCTTGTATGATCCATTTGTAGACCATGCCTTATTAATTAGGAATATGAAGTTATCTTTAGACCTCCAATTATTGAGTTAGCTTGAGTAGATAATAATCTTTTTTATATGTGGCACTAGTTAAAAAAAATGGACACCAAGTTGTAACTTTAATTATACTCATCTTGGTAGATCCTACTTCCATTAAAACACATAGACAACCATAGTATTCTAAATTTATATCTATAATTTTAATATTTGAGTATAATTTTAATATTTGATTTTAATTTTAAGTAAAATTGGTAGTTTAATTTTATCCACAACACTCTTTGTTAATTGCATGTAATATATTCTTATCTTGGTAGTGCCATTTTTCATCTATTTATACTTTATAAGTCACCTCCCAAGGGGAGGAATATTTTGGAATATTTTTATGAGATATATAATTCTAAATAAAGTTTAAATATATTATTCTTTTTATATTTATAATGTTTTATGTATACATTAGTAATTATAAATGAGTTGATTTAATTTAAAATATTAATTTATGTACATAATTTATAAAGGCTAGATTGAACTTTTAGCTATTCTATCTATTTCATGTTTAGGAATCTTGATTTAATTTATATCTTTTGATATATGTGCATTATATCATTCTTTTGATAGATCCTTATCTATTTAGGTCTATAATACATAGTTTATTTGAAATTAATTTCCTTCGACTCTATGTTGTGTCAATTTTTTGTGGAATATTTGTTATATTAGCATAGAAAATAGTATAATTATATGATTTATTCTTATTTTATGATTTTCCTAACCCTATTTTTTCATTATTTTCAAATTTAAGTCACCTTAGTATATTTTATATGTGAATAATTCAATCTTTAGTTTATAAATGATTAGTTTTCCATAGAGTAGGGTGATCTCTTTGATGTCCTCAAGTGAAAAATAAATACTTTTCTAAAGTTTCTCTTGCATCAGGAGTAAATGTAAGAGTCACATATTGAAACCAATGCCTTAGAGTGGGTAACCACTACTCCTAAAATGAGAGCTAGGTAAGTCATTAAACTATTAGAGTAGGTGTATAAAAATTCATCAAAGGTATTAATATAATGATATAAGTATGGTACCTTAATATTTTTGTAAAATAATTTGAGTCATAATTAGATTTGATGTAGAAATTTAATAGGTCTAATTTAAAGTCGAGGTTATTGTTACTATTACCCCTATAATCTCAACACATATGCAAATTAGATAGGAGAACATCTAGACATTAAATAAAAAAACTAGATTCACCTACTAATTTTGATCCTTATCATCTTAGAACAATAACTTAGCTTGCAATATCAACTCTTAATAAGCCTATATTTCTTATTTATTTTCAAAAAAAATGTAAGAAGTACATTCCTCTATTCAATCATTTGGAGGGTAAATATATGAAGAACATATAAAGTATTTCAAACTTATTTGAGACTTATGAATGTATCCCTTGACAATGTGGCATGTATGCTTTCTCATCTAGCTTGAAATATGTCACATATGATTGATTCTCCAAATATTTTTTCATAGGTCCTTGATTATAGTAATGGTGAATTTAGCCATTTTAAGGTTCTATATTTATAATACATGCAAAAATTAAACTTTATAGCTAATTTATTCAATTCACAGGTCTGTTTATCCATTAATTAAAAGGGTAATATGATATTATCTAATGAAATAATGAAATCACTAAATAAAATTCTTACTTACTAGTATTTAAGGGACCATTGACATTAATCAAAATTTCCCCTTACAAATTGGTAAAGTAATAAATTGAACATCAGATTATAAATAAAGTAGAAATAGCTTACAAGAGGAGAAAAAAACCCATAGTGAATCCCTTGCCTCTCTATGTTAATAGAGATAAATTCAAAGTGTGTCATCATTGATAAATATAGTAGATGATAAATCTTCATTCACATTGCCTTCCAATGAAATTAGACATGAGGATCCTAATGGTAGAGTGGAAGCTCATTTAATGAAACTAAGAGGACATGTCCAAGTGATTTAATATCATGATACACATAATTTATATATAATATTCATTAATTCTTACTCCTTTTATAGTGTTATAAGATTTTAATTTAGATGAGTATAATAGATACATAAATCACCAGAGGAGGAGTATATTCCTTTAACTAATGAATAAATGAGAAGGAGGAGGCTAAATTTACTTTTACCTATACCTAATTAAGAAATAATAACCCCTCCACCTCTAGTAACTTAGTCACTTAATATTTATCCTCCAACTCTTATCCATGTTATTGCATATCAAATAAAAACATCATAGGTCATTATATAAGAGGAAGTTTAAGTAACTCATTAATTACATATGGGTTATCATTAGCATGATGCTAGTCCCCCTTATCCCTCCATTATATAATTAGAATATGACCCAATTTATTCTCTTTCTCATAGTTTATTCCAATAAAACACTACTAATATCAATGTCCCTAAGAGTGACATTTCAATTACAAAGGTATATAAAATAATATGTTTGAAAGTGTCTCATGGTCATAAATTTTTCATATTTTTTACATGAGTCCAAACTACTAATGCTAATCCTTATATTTAAAATTTTGAAATGACATTAGCTTAAATTCAAATACATTACATAACATCAAAATCCATAGCATTTGTTTCTTATGTCTCCCAAATTTTACATCAAAATTCACTTCTTATTCCTTCTATATCTCCCACAATTTCTTTCATAATCATGAAAATATGGAAATTACATAGAAAAGTCCCTTTACAAGGTATAAATTGCAAATTTGGACCCTCTAAAAATCACTTCTACTTATAATAGGCCAATATTTATTTAAATAGGCCAATATTTATCAATTTTGATTACAAATGGAAAAAATCTTGCATATGATCACTCTTATACTCAAATTTTTACTTTATAACAAATTTGAAGAGAAAATAGTGCATGTAAACAAAAGGATTAGTAATGAAGTGATTTAAATGGTCACTTATACAAAAGAAAAGGAAGAAATGGAAACAGTAGTAAATTTTGTCTTACATGATCCATTTGTTGACCATGCCTTATTAATTAGAAATATGAAGTTATCTTATACCTCCAATTATTGAGTTATCCTGAGTAGATAAAGATATTTTTTATATGTGGCACTAGTTCTAAAAAATGGACACCAAGTTGTAACTTTAATTCTAATCATCTTGGTAGATCCTACTTCCATTAAAACACATATAAAACCATAGTCTTCTAAATTTATATCTATAATTTTAATATTTGAGTTTTATTTTAAGTAAAATTGGTAGTTTAATTTTATCCACAACACTCTGTGTTAATTGCATGTAATATATTCTTATCTTGGTAGTGCCATTTTTCATCTATTTATACTTTATAAGTCACCTCCCAAAGGAAGGAATATTTTGGAATATTTTTATGAGATATATAATTCTAAATAAAGTTTAAAGATATTATGTTTTTTGTATTTCTAATGTTTTTTGTATACATTAGTAATTATAAATGAGTTCATTTAATTTACGATATTAATTTATGTACATAATTTATAAAGGTTAGATCAAACTTTTAGCTATTCTATCTATTTCGTGTTTAGGGATCTTGATTTAATTTATATATTTCGATATATGTACATAATATCATTATTTTCATAGATCATTTATCTATTTAGGTCTATACATAGTTTATTTGAAATTAATTTCCTTTGACTCTATGTTGTGTCAATTTTTTGCTGAATTTTTTTTATATTAGCATAGATATTACTATAATTGTATGATTTATTCTTATTTTATGTTTTGCCTAACCCTATTTTTTCATTATTTTCAAATTTAATCAACCTTAGTATATTTTATATGTGAATAATTCAATCTTCAGTTTATAAATGATTAGCTTTCCATAGAGTAGGGTGATCTCTTTGAAGTCCTCAAGTGAAAAATAAATACTCTGCTAATGCTTCTCTTGCATCAGGAGTAAATATAAGAGTCACATATTGAAACCAATTCCTTAGAGTGGGTAACCACTAATCCTAAAATGAGAGCTAGGTAAGTCATTAAACTATTAGAGTAGTTGTATAAAAATTCATCAAAGGTATTAATATAATGATATAAGTATGGCACCTTCATATTTTTGTAAAATAATCTGAGTCATAATTAAATTTGATGTAGAAATTTAATAGGTCCAATTTAAAGTCTAGGTTGTTGTTACTATTACCTCTATAATCTCAATAAATACCCAGATTAGATAGGGAAACATCTAGACATTAAATTAAAAAAATAAATTCACCTACTGATTTTGATCCTTATCATCTTAGAACAATGACTTGGCTTGTAATATAAAATCTTAATAAGCCTATATTTCTTACTAATTTTCAAATAAACCTTGAGAAGTACATTCCTCTATTCACTCATTTGGAGGGTAAATATATGAAAAACATATAAAGTATTTCAAACTTATTTGAGATTTATGATTGTATCCCTTGACAAAATGCATGTATGCTTTCTCATCTAGGTTACAGTATGTCACATATGATTGTTGTTAAACCTTTTATAAGACTCAACTACTAGTTGGGAAAAATTTAGTGGTACTTTTATAACCCTATTTAGACAAGTTACTAACTTAATAGTATTATACTAATTATTTCATAGTCTTGAGAGGGAAACTAATGAAAAAATCATATATTTTAAAATATTATTAAAAAGGTGTATATCCATTCACTCCACCATATAGATTAAATTTTGTATTAATACTTAAAGTGTATAAAAATAGTATGGATTATATGACCTATATTTTCTTGAGAAAGGGCACAAATATTCAAGGACCAATCCAAGAAGATGGAGTCAATGTAAATATTCTATAAAATAAATGAGTTCCTAAAAAATAGACAAAAAGGGGATCCCACAGATGGACCTATCAAGGTAATAGATAGAGGTTTGCCTTTAGATCATGAAATAAATAACACTAGAATGTAAATACACTCTTATTTTCTTACACCAATTTCTATTATTAAATCAATTCTAAGGATTTTTAATTAGCCTACCATATTACTTACTAAAATCCCTTGAGAACACTACCCTTTAATTCCAAATTAATCAAGCAAATGAAATCATTCACCACTGGATTATATTCCTACTTGTTAAACATGGGGATACCTTACATAGGAAAGAAGATTTGTTGGGAGGGTCTTTTGCATAAGAAGACTCTTCTAAAGAAGGCCCAACTTTGGAATCTCCCCAACCTCCTCCTAGCCCATCCCTTGTAAACCCTAATTTCAAAAGCTTCATAGGGTACATCCCCTTAAGCTCTTAATAAACAAACCTAAAAAAATCATCCTTAAAGAGGAGGATGTGGAGGAATATTCAATTAAATGTGAGGACATCTTTTTTGATTAAATATAAAAGTATAAAATACAACTAGAGGAATTTAATGATAAACTCCACAAAGCATGTTAGGCCTGGCCACTCTAATTAAGGAATGAAACTCAATTAATAGGGAAGCTAAAAAGGTGTTATAGGATATTGTACATATCACTAAGGTAGAGGATTCCCTCTATATATATAAAAATGAAAAGTTAGAGGTTCAAATCACTACTAAACCCTCTTTCAAACCCATTGTGGTGGCTAACCTCCTTAAGGATAACTCAAAGGTGGCTAGAAAGAAATGGAGGATGATCTTATCAAAGGACACTACTAAAGGTCTATTTAGAACGACATAAGAAAGAATTATCAAGGAAAAGATAAAGGACAAGGTAGAGGTAAAATACCCTAGTAAGGAACTCATAATAGACACTATGCCCCTTGAGTAATATCATTTTTCTATTAGTAATGTTTAGTCTTCTACTATAGCATTTTCCTAGCTTTTTTTTTGTTTTGATTGTAGTATGTTTTTCAAATCTTGGAGCTTAATCTATTTTTATTTTCTTTCAGTTTAAATTTTAAGTTATAAGACCCTTGTAAAACCTACTTATTTACCTAATAAAATAAATATAATAATTTATCAAGATAGATATACAATTGAAACACCAAGGGTATCATGTTTTCTTTATTACAAATGTAAATATTAATCTCCTAGATATGAAGATAGTTACAAACACCAATCAAATCACTCTTATAGCTAAACCTACGTAGGTGTTCAAATGGATACTATTGGCCAAATTTTGGCCCACATAAAAAACATGACATTGTAGTAAATATTTTAGGGGTCTTGGTGTATAGAAGGAATTTGAGTAGAATTCACGTTGAACAAAGGATCTAATAGTAGGAGACAACATCTCATGTAACCTATTTTTTTTTAAACACTTTAAGTTAACCTAAAGTGTAGTTTTTTTAAAATTCAATAAAGTAGGTCTCCATGGTAATCATAACATTGAAGATCATGAAGAAGGTTTTATACAAGCCTCAGGAGCTCATTCGAGCTTTTTAATTTCAAGCAAAAGATAAAGCACAAGTCTAAATGAAATAAGCCATCATAAGGATGTCATATAAAAAGGGAGTAGACCAATTAACTTTTATATTTTATAAGTCCACATATATATCATTGCAATCCAAAATATTACATCACGATGGAGTTATTCATGCCAAAAACATGCTCTATAAATTTCATGCCCATGAGAGCTTTCTATCTCAAGATCCAAATGTTCAAATATAGGCTTCAAAAATGAGACATTCATGAAAGTTCCAAGTTTAAGGTCCTTAAAATAACCATTCATATTTAAAAATACTTAACAAGTTTAAAGTTGATCAATATCAAATGGTTCACATGAGTTTGCATACTGATAATCAATATCTAATGGTTCATACTAGAGTCTAACAGGTCAAAATATCGCTAGTTTAAAATCCATTAAAAGGCTATAGGTTGGGCAACATCTAATGGTGTGGAATCATTGAGTAGAGATTGAATAGTGTAAGGTTACTAATAAAAAGGGTGGGTCCAATCTAGATCAATGATCAGTGCTCAATCATACCAATGATCTAATAATGCATAGGAATTGGTAGGAAAGTGGGCCCAGGTAGATTGAAGGATCACATTACTTCATACATTATAATTTAATGATGCAAGTTAAAGTCATAAATTTAGAGGATCTAGATCAAGGGCTCATGTTTTTTTATATATAATTATCCAATGGTGTGAGCAAATTCAATAGGGTCAATGTATCTTAGGGACATGCGAGAGACTACCAAGTGTCATTATCTCATTAAGAACACAAGAAAATTAATGGTTCATGTGCATATCATACAAATGAAATAAACAAGTGAGGTTCAAAGTCAAAATATTAAAGGATCTCTAATGGGAGGTTAAACATGTGACCATGGTTAAACTAGGGCAAGGTCTCTAAAGGATCATATTTCTACCATTAAAGCTCAGTTAAACATCATTAAAAAGACCCATTGATACAATAAAGATGATCAATAATAAAGTGGGACCATTGAAGCTAAGTTTAGACCTTTGGTTTAAAGGTTTGTTTCATAAATGGTTAATTATGCAATTGTGTTCATCATTATTTAAAGGATACCTATATATAATGACCTCTCAGCTTCTATATATGCTCAAAGGAAAAAATAGGTATTTTAAACCTAATAAGGATCAAAAGAAGCTATATAGTCGATGGGTCTATATAAATATATGTGGCTATAGGAAAACCAATAAAGGATATTGGTTTTTGATCTATAGAAATATCTAGGTATAGATTTGATCAAGGTTATATGTCTAGGATCATGAAGAGGGTCCTCATCCTTTAGTATAGTCTTATCTTTGACAAATAAACATCTAAAGTGCACAAATCCGTGATTATATCAAATCCATGATCATAAACATTTTGTCTTTAGTGGGAGACAATGTGAAAGATTAAGAAAAGGATATAATGGTTAAAAGTTATAGATATGAGCATTTAATGCATCCTTAGAGCTTATAGGGACTTTTGTACTTTGTATGGCATGAGTAGTATCCTGATTTATCAAAAAAGTGGTAAGGTATTCATTGGAGTAAAAGGTGGATAGCTTGAGCTTAATTTATGATTTGGGATGGTGTGTTCCTTTTTTGATGGTGTACTCCCACATTCTCTCTCTCTCTCTCTCTATATATATATATATATATATATATATATATATATCTTAATATCTTCCCTATTGTGGGGTTTCTCATCTCTTAGAATTTTTCATTATTTTCTAGGACAAGGATACTCATTGAGATTCTTGAAAAAGTGTGCTCATTTGATATGGTTAAACCCTATCAAAACATTGTAAGAACTACCTTTTGAAGTAACAGGATGAACTCTTTGCCTACCTCTTGCTTTTGATTAATGTTTAGTATTCTTCTATATGATGAATTTGTGAAGGAAAATATTCTTAATCCATTATCCTTGTGGTTTCCTCTTTAAAGGTGTTTTCAAACTATTTTCAAGTCTTGATTAGTGTTCTATTTGAACCTCTTCTATGAAACATTTATGGAATTAGTGAGATTGTGAGATTGTGTGAGCTATAAGTTATCTTATGTTAATCTAGTATGGGTTCAATCTTATATGAGTGTCCATTAAAATTTGGTACATCACCCTTTTAGCCTTCTTAGGAGCCCTCAAACCCTTTCTAAACCCCTTTTTAGTGATTACATTAGTTTAGGTGAGCATCAAGAGGAAGTCAGCCTTCTTTGTAGGTTCAAACCCATTATAGGTGACCCATAGCCTGGGGTTGTTCCCATTATGTAGATCAATTAGGGGGAGCCTAAATAACTCTCTCCAAGGGTGAAGATTAATTTGACAATAGTTTTTGGCATGCTCAATGGGGCTATATTTCAATGAATATCGATCAATATTGATGCTGGTTTGATCAAATTTGTAGTAGTTAAGCTCCCAAGCAACAAAATTTGGTGACTCCAAAAGGAAGATTCAACTTTTTGCTAGCAGAGTAGTGACTTCATATCATGCCAAAGGTGACATAAAGGTCAACTTTAAGAGGTATTCAATTTGAATTTGTTTAACTACCTTTAAACTCAGAAAAAAGATTAAGGTTTACCAATACACATCAATATCGAGGAACATTTGCTCTTAAGTCATTTTTAAGGCTTGCCTCTTCAAGAAGACCTTTGTTAAATACTTTTTTAGCCATGGTATCCCCTAGATATTTCCCATTTTTATTTTAATGGCCAAAGTCCCCTGAACCTTTCTTAATATGATCCTATCCTAGCTTCAACCCTTAAAAGTATTCCTTATTATATTAGAGACCAAGCTACAACACCTTCTAAGTATAACATGGACATAGCTAATTTTTGCAACATCTATAATATCACTAATAAAAATATAGCTATTAATTTATTAGATACTTATCTTAAAGAAAAGGCCCTAGATTGGTATAGAGGCCTTGTTGCTAATTCCATTCAAACGTAGGACCAATTACGTGATGCCTTGTGTAAAATATTTAAAGATAAAAGTGACTATTTATAACTTTAAGAGAAACTAACTACCATTAAGAGAGCTCCTCATGAAGCCATGTAAGACTTAATCATAAGTTTCAAAAATCTTGGGATAGAATCCTAGTCTTAGTTAGACCAACCCCTAATTTTGCTTTTATATATTATTTGAAGATTTTAAATAGCGACATAGTAGTGATGATCCAATATATGGGAGGGAATATACTTCCAAATGCTTATGAGGTGACCATGAAAGCAATAAATTGTCTAGTTCAAGATGGCAAGATTAGAACTAGACCAATAATGCCCTTATTTCTTGAAATCAAACCGCCCTATTGCTATCCCTCCACTTGATGCCATTCCTCCTACACCAATAATTACTGTAATACCTATACCAAAACAAGATAGAACTTTTATTAGTGGATCTAGTGATTTTCAAGAGAAAAATAACATTCAAGATCACAAGGGCATGTTCCAATCCTTATGGAATGATATACTGAATGCCAAAAGGCAATAGGCTTTCAATAGGCCTTATCAATTTTGATATCAACCTTAGAAATAATATTTTCAAGCAAATAGGCCACCATACAAAAGAAAATACCTAGGCCAAAGCCAAGGTCAAAACAATGGATAAGAGAAACATGGCTAAAATAGGAAAAATAACTATAATCCTAATATTGCAAGAACTTCCAACACCTTAGTCCCAATTAAAAATAATGCTACTCAAGAAGTTGAGGGTACCATGCTTTTAAATTAGTCTTATAGGAAATCCATTGTCCCATCCACATATTTCACCCAAGAATTCAATGATCAATGGTAGCAGGATACTAATTTTGGGTACAACCAAGCTCTCATGGCCCAAATTTTTGAGGTACCTATGATGATAAAGATAGAGTAGCTTCAACAAGGTCAAATTAATGATTAAGGATCAGGTTAGTTAGGTGATACAATGATGAACTATGAGTTAGATGAGTGTTATAAAATTAATTAGTAGGTTAGATCTAAATAGGGATTCATTCTAGTGGCTATAAATACTAGATTCAAAAGAAGGAACATGGATGGTAAATAGTAACCAAGTAAAGAGCCTCCTACCATTACTCCTTCAATATCCCAGCTAGTTAGACTTGTTATTCTAAATATCCCAATAGTTCCAAGGGGTCATAATTAGGGAAGTATCTTGGTCCCTCAAAAATCACAAGTTCAAGGTGCAGTTGTGGCCCCTAAAACACAACCAAAGGTTGGTGGTTCACCCATCAACATTGTGGAAAAATTAAAATAGTACAATGTGAGTGTACTAATATGGGACATTCCCTCCATTCCTATTCAAGTGGATATCCTTCAAGCAAGGAGAATGTATTCCTTACCAATGTAGCCAAAGGACTAAATGAAGGATAATTAGGTAAAGTAGTCAAGCTTTCCCCTTTTATATTTCAATGATCATTGATAACTCTCTAGTACATAATTACTTAGTGGATAGTGGGGATAATACCTTAGTAATGCTAAAGTCCATAATTGATACCAAGCCATCTAACATAATTAGAGACCTTAACTTGACCCTGCATGCTTGTCCTAGTGTTTCAATGGCTCAAGATGTATTGATCCTTAATGTGCCTCCTCACTTTACAATATGCCTATCTAAAGAATTCATAGAAAGGATAAGAGGTTATCTTATGGTATATTGGTCATACATAACATGCAAAACAAGATATGGGGCCAAAGTGTCAATCAAGGTTGAACCCATTGCATAATTACATATAGATCCCTATGGGCTAGATGACATCAACATCAATTTGACCATTATTGATCAGGATGAATTTATAATGGGGTAGAAGTTGAAAATTCATCTAGAAGAGATACCAGACATATTCTTAGATGAACTATGGAATGAAATTCAATTGGTAGACCCCTTAAAGGGTGTTAAGGAAAGGGACTTGGGTGTCTACTATTTACATGAAGAAAATCAGCCCATGCCATCCCTTATGAGGCCTCAATAAGATCATAATAGTCTATGGAAGTTATTCTTTGATGGTTTAAAGAGAAAACATGGAGTGGGTGTAGGTGCTATGCTATTTTCCCCTTATAATGATAAATATTTCTCTTCATATAGGTTCTAATTTAGTTATTCCTATAATGTATAAAAATATGAGGACTTTATTCATGGCCTTCAATGGTATTGAAAGATAAGGATTAAGAAATTATAAGTCTATTGGGATAATGAATTGGTTGTGCACCAATTCAGAAGCTAGAATATCACTAAGAACCCCTTAATGAAGTCCTACAAACATAGAGTGTGGGACCGAATTGAGGAATTTGAAGCCTTCAACATCTAATCATTGCCAAGGGGTTAAAGTCAACATGATGATATAGTAAAACTATGGGGGCTCATTTTGATATCCCTAATAAATTAAAAGGGGCCAAGGTATAACCACATGTCAAAGTGGTAGTAAGACCATTAATTCTAGATAAGGAGTCTCATTGGTAGGTCTTTAAAAGTGATAAATAAATTGATTTTTTTTGTAACAGGAAGTAGAGTTCTCCTCATCAACCAAGGAAAGTTATAACATTAGTATGAGGATTATATTGTCCAATTAAGGTCGAATAAGTTTTATAAAGGGCTAGTTGCCTTATAAGGTCTGTTTCATGAAGGTGACCATATGAGGAAGGATAAAACAATGATGTCAAATAATGAAGAGAACTATTAGAGAGTTCTTATCTTTAATCACAAGCTCCTCAAGCTTGGAAAGGTAACCACTAAATCTAAAATGCATGCTTTCATATAGATTTGTAAGGAATATGTAGACATTTTTGTTTAGAAATATAATGACCTAAGGGGATTTGGTTCTAAATTATCCCAACACTCTATAGAACTAGAGGCTAATCCCAGTCCTGTCAAGTAAAAGTAAAGGCCTATAAACCCCAATATTGAAGAGCTCATGAGGAAGGAATTGACCAAGTTTATTGAATCCAAGATCATATCTATAATTAAGGACTCCTCATGGGTAGTTAATCTAGTACCTATCAAGAAGAATAATGGGGAAATCAGACTATGTGTAGACTTTAGAGATCTAAATAGGATCTCTTTGAAGGATCATTACCCCTTACCATCCATAGAGAAAATCTTTCATATAGTTGTTGGTTTATAATGTTTATCTCTCTTATATGGGTATTTATATTATAACCAAGTGCTAGTGAGAGATGAGGACTAGTATTAGACTACCTTCACCACCAAGTGGGACACATTTGCTTACCAGAAGATGACTTTTGGATTGTCTAATGCTAGGATAACCTTTCAAAGTGAAATGGACATGGCCTTCCAAGGACTACTAAATCAAATGGTATTGGTTTACTTGGATGACATCACAATCTTCTCTAAGAAATCTAGTGAGCACATGGACCATCTGAGGCTAATATTCTAGAGATATATATAGTATGGGATCTCTTTAAATCCTAATAAGTGTGTGTTTATTGTGCATGAAGGCAAGCTATTGGGTCATATTATTTCAAAATAAGGATTCGGCATTGAACTTGATAGAGTAAGTTATCCTATCTTTATCCTTACAAAAACATAAGAAGAGGGTCTAGAGCTTCCTTGGCAGGATTAGCTTTATGAGAAGGTTCATACCTAGTTTTGTTAATTTGGGAAAACTTATCACCATCATGATAAAGAATAGTCAAGTGCTTGTTTGGTTAGATGAAGGCAAGATAACTTTTGAGGCCATCAACTAGGCCATTTCCCAAGCACCCTCTCTCATAAATCTTGACTTATCCAAGGAATTCATACTATAAACCTTTTCAAATATTTAAAACATATTAGCTATGTTGATATATAAGAATGGAAAGGGAATGGAGAAACCAATTGACTTTTTTAGTTAAGGGATGGAAGGATATTAAGTGAGGTACACTTTCATTGAATAATAGGTTACTATATTCTTAAGGATTCTTAAAAATTTCATACCCATGCTCTCCAAAAATAAGATTCATCTTATGATATCTCATCCTAGAGTTAGGGGCTTCCTCCTTAACAAGTATTGGAATGTTAAGAGGTTAAGATAGATCACCAAGGTCATGGAATATGATGTGGAGATCAAGGTCACAAATCTAGTTAGAGGTAAGGGCTTATATGATCTCATGGTAGAGGATCTACAAGAAGATAAGGAAGTTATTTTGGTGACCCAAGATAACTCATAAGCAGGTGCACCTCTACTTCAAAAGGGTTAGATTCAAGACATGACTCACTTCTTAATAATAAGATAATGCCCACAAAGTTTGGATAGAGCCAAAAGAAGGTATTTCAAGCTTTAATGCATATTGTATGCATTGGTTTATGGAGTTATTTTTAGAAGGGATCTCAATGGGGTAATCTCTAGATGTATAGATGATGACCAAGTAGCAAGGCTCTTAGAGAAGTTTCATGATTGATCTATAGGAGGTAATTTTTCACCTAGAACCACAATAGTAAAGGTAATGAGTGGTGGTTATTACTAGCATAATATTTTTAGAGATGGTCATGCATGGGTTAGAAAATGCTAGAAATGTGCTCTCTTTACAAGAGAGTAAAAATTAGTAGCCCTTTCACTCAATCCAATTCAGGTGGAGCAACCCTTCATATAATGGGGGTTAGACTTCATAGGGATGATCAATCTACCTTCAAGTGTAGGGCATAAATAGGTTCTCACTACAATTAAATACTTTACTAGGTGGGTGTAACCCATTTCTTTGAAGGAGGATAATGAGGGTGTAGTGTTGGATTTATATGATAGCATTGTGACTAGGTTCGGTATCCTAACCACCATCATTTTAGATAATACATTAGAACTTCTTCGTATGAAGACAAGTGAGTGGGCTCTCAAACTAGGCATCTACCTCACCACATGTTCTAACTACTATCCTCAAGGAAATAGATTGGCAAAGTCAACAAACAAGAATTTTATAAGGATCATTTAGAGGACCATAGAAGAGAATCAGAGAACATGGCACACCAAGCTAAGGATAACCTTATGGGATGATACAATAACTCTTAAAGCTACCATTGGAAGTTCTCCATATGGCCTTATGTATGAAATGGAAGCCAAATTGCCTATATCTCTTGATCTACCTACATTAGAGTTATCCCATTAGCTCGAGTTAATTGAGGATGAGCCCATGAATGTGAGGATGATAGAGTTCATGGGGCTATAAAAAACTAGCGACCTTGTTATGAAGACTTTGGGGTCATATCAAGCTCAGGTCAAAAGGGCATTTGACAAGAGATGTATAGTAAGGATATTCAAGGAAGGGGACCTAATCCTCAAATGGGACTCAAATAAGATTGAACCAGGAAACCATACCAAGTTTGATAGCTTATGGAGTGGTCTTGATTTGATTTATGGATACATAGAACATATTGATTTTTAGCTTGCCTAACTAGGTGAAGAGGTATTACCCATCCCAGTCAATGGAATTCATATGAATACTTTTTATTAGAAGCATTTCATCCATTTTAACATATTTTACATAGTATATTAGCTTTTATGCTTTCCTTTAAGTGCCTTGTGCACCTTTCTTTTATGTTATGTGTTTCCTTTTTAGTAAGTGCCTTAGGCACTTTATTCTTCTATTTTATTTTATTATTTTTGTTTCAAAAGAATTTATATATAGGGAGAGATTTGGACTATCTTCATGATTAGTTGAGATAAGACTTGGGACTCCATATGCCCAATGGACCATTTTAAGGCCACTAATCTTGCATAGCAAGCATGCAACCCCAAGATGTCACCAGAAATGTTGGCCAAATTTTTGCCCACATAAATAACTTGAAATTGAAGTATAGATTCTAGGGGTCTTTTTGTATAGAAAGAAGCCTAAGTATATTCCATGTTGAACAAAGGATCCAATAGTATGAGAAAAGATATCATGCAGCCTGTAAAACTTTTGAAATACTTTAAGTTAACTTAAGTTTGTCAAAATTCAAGAAAATAGGTCTCCATAGTAGTTATAACATTAACGAGCATGAAATTTTTTTTTCACAAGCCTTAAGAGCTCATTTGAGCCTTGTAAATTCAAGAAAAAGATCAAGCACAAGTGTATATGAACCATGTCATCATAAGGATGTCATCACTAAAAGGAATGGACCAGTTCACTTATGTATTATATAATTCCATGAAGAAATAATCATGATCCAAAATGTTATAAATCTATGGAGTTATTCATGATAAGAAAATAATCTACAAATTTCATGCCTACGTGAGCTTTCTATCTCCATATCTAAGTGTTTAAAGATAGGCTTTAAAAATGACACGCTCATGCAAGTGCCAAGTTTAAGGTCTATGAAATAGCCATTTGGATTTGAAAATACTTAATGAGTTTAAAGTTTATCAAGATATAATCGTTTGAATGAGCTCACATACTAAAATGCAAGATCTAATGGTTCATACTAGAGTTAAATGGGTTAAAATGTCCCTGGGTTAAAAGACCTCAAAAGGTTATAGGTTGGGCAAGATCTAATGGTGTAGATTCACCAAGTAGAGATACAATTATGTGAGGTGATTGACAAGAAGGGTGGGCCTAATCTAGATCAATGATCAGTGCTTAATCACACCAATGATCCAATAGTATGTAAGAGCTAGAATTAAAGTGAGCCCAGGTAGATCGAAGGCTCATGTTGCTTGTTACATTATGATCAAATGGTGTGATTTAAAGTCAAAAAATCAAAGGATCTAGTTCAAGGGCTCACATTTATTTATATATAATGATCCCATGGTAGGAACAAATTCAATAAGGTTAACATAAATTGGGTATAGGTAAGAGACTACCAAGTGTCATTAGCCCATTAGGATCCTAAGAAAATCAATGGTCCACATGTATCTCATACAAAGAAAATTAATGAGTGAAGTTTAAAGTCAAAATACTAAAGGATCTTCGATAGGAGGTTAAACATGTGACCATGGTTAAACCGGGGCAAGCAGGTCTTGTAGGGGTCATCTTTCTACCATTAGAGCTAAAGTAAATGCCATTAAAAGGAAAAATTATTAAAATCAAGATTATCAATGATAAAGGGGCACCGTTTAAGCTAAATGTATACTTTGGTTTAAAGGTTTGTGGCATACAAGGTTCATTCTACAAATATGTTCACCATTCTTTAAAGAAAGATCCTTGTATATAATGATCTCTTAGCTTTTTTGGATGCTTAAAGGAAAAAATAAGTATTTTTGTCACTTGAAATTATACCCAATGAGGAGATGACAAGTATCTCCTGATTCAAGTGGCACAATGGAACTGCCTTAGGGCTGTGGGTGTTCATAAATTGAGGTGGATCTCTAGATGAGGGCCTAGTTTCCATTGATGCATCACTATAGCTCAATCCTAATACTAACACTTGGGAAGATGAAAAGGGATAATAATATCTGAAATAAAATATACGCTATTGGAGGTGATACAAAAAATATATGCTCTACTCACACCCTTTAACCTGCACTTAGAATCAAGAAGAAGTTTACACATATAATTCATCCAATGACAATCCTCTCTCTCACATCAATGTTTCAAGCATGGGGTCTTGGAGATAAATTAGGATAGGAGGAATTAGAAAATAGTCATTCTAAAACACACTATTGAATATAATACTCACTACACCTCCAATATCAACATTAGACACTTCTTGCTGACCTACAAAAGAGAGATTACAAAACACAAGGTACTAGGAAGAGTAACATGTGAAGGTAAATAAAGCTACACTTGCACAAGACCAAAATCCATTATGTAAACATAGTGAAATATTTAATGACGTAAAAAAATTAATATTTATTATCTCAAGGCAAAAATTTGGTAGGGATTCAGCATACCAAGGTGTAGAGATCTAACACAATGTAAAAAAAGGCTAGTTTATATAGAGAATATGAGAGGAGAGAGAGAAAGGGAAGCTCAAGAGTCATTAGACACGTTTATAACTAAAAATATTAGTTATATGTTCATGTAAGATAGATATGGGGTGAGCCATGCAATTTTAGGATTTACAAGTATCATCTCAAATCATCCAACTCTTGTAAAGTGGTCTAAAAACTCCTTTCCTTGCACAAAAAACTACCCCTCATGATTTGCCTTAAAAAACTACCTTATCACTACATATGATCAGGTATGATGATGGGTCTGAGTGGGAGGGGTGAATAAAAATCCCTCACATTCATTAGATTATCCTCTACTCATTCCTATCATTTTGTCCATTCATAATCATCTTTGATAGTCCCAAAATGGCCTCCCTCCATGAACCTCTCACACTTGGCACCCAAAACCTTCACAAATATTAGATGTAATCTATGGAAAAATATGGATGATGTATGTAAAGATTTTCCATGTCATCATTTTTCTCAAATAGGACTTAAAAGGCTTCTCAAATGGAGTTTCACTCTCTTTCACCAAGTGATCAGTATCTACCCACTGGACTAGCTAAAAGTAGAGCTTTAGTTAAGACACTTTGAAAAATTTAAATAGGATAAAATGATCATATGGAGTTATAAAATGTTGCTATATTCCCATGAAAGTTTGTCTCACCTTATTAAACATCATAGACCTTACAAACCACAAAAAATGGTGAGAAAAGCACTATTTTGCATACTATCCTTATAATTTCATATACCTCCTTGAATGTGTGATAGCCTAAGTTATTTATCTATATATTCAAATTATTTTAATGTCACTTTAATTTCATTTGGATGATTTAATTTCAACATTTCTCCAATCAATTCCTTATGAAGGGTTTGCTAGGTTTATGGTCACTTTTGATCTTAACATTTGTTCATAAAGAAAATACATTAGATTTATCTCAAAATAACACTAAGGGATTCTCAGTGACCCTCGCTAACTTATCCAAACACCTCAAGGTACCATGAAAAGTTTGGTGAAATTTCCAAGCATTTGAAGTTGGTCATTTATGTCTTTTTTGCATATTATGTGAGGTTTGAGTGCATTTGAACCAATAAAATGGATTTTTCATGGTGTTCCTTACAAACTATGGGTATATAAACCTCTTTTAAAACCTTAAAAACATGATTCAATAATTATAATATCTCATCCAATGTCAAAAGTGGATATGACCCCTTTACCTAGCTATATGCCTTACCCTTCCTTAACATGATGATGGTAAACCTTGTAGCATAGACTACCCTATTTGGACTTAGACCCTCTAGTTTGGTTTTACATGATGTATTATATGTGTCCTAGCTTCAAAAATTATCTTATGAGTTATTTTTTTTCTTCATTCCATCTTCTCATCATTTTCCTCTGATTTGGAGGGTTTGTACATGGAGAAAGTACACTTTTGAGACAAATTATGGGCATATTTTCTTCTTTTCCTAGAAAAACCAAGTATTTTAGGGGATTATATATGTCCCAAGGATGATTTATAAAATAATTTATCTCATGAAAATGAGTTTAGACCCATTAACTTCCCTAATCTTCAAGATAGACCTATAGAAACACCACTGGGTACAGGGTTTACATGTGTTCACTATATTTTTCATGATTGAGAGCTCTTTGTTTTAATTAAAGACTATTGTGATGTAATAATTATATATTTATAATCATGATGAAATTTTTTTACCCTTGAAAATCACTTCAAATTATTACTTCTCCCCTCATACCCTTTGGTCTCATGATTGTGTCCCTTTCTCCTATGACTGAGACACTATTTGTTAAGCTCTACTTATAGGTACTATGCTTTCATATAACTTATAGGTGATTTATAAGGTTAATCAATAACTTATATGTCTTATAATTCATGTTTTATATTCATGAGTTTAATTTTAAAGACCTATTCACTCATTTAAGGCTTGTTTCTCATCTTATTGTTTGCCATGATCAATACAACTGTAGGTGTGCATGATGGGTGTAAATGAAGAGTGCTTGAGCTGGATGGAGATTTTTTGATCCTAACTATAATTTCCTATATATTTTTTAATATTAAAATTTATCACATTCCCTTTATTCTTTAGTAATACCAATACCTTTAAAACTTCAAATTGGCTACTACCTTCCATTCTTGATTGAGATAGTTATTTTAAGTCTCTCATCTGTAGGTGATCATGTAGATATTTATCATAAAAATAAGGAACGCTTCTTTCATCATTATCATTATGTACATGAATGTGAATTTTGACTATTTGGAGTCCTTTAGGCATGATAACTAGTCAATGTATTCCAATTTGATTTTTAAAGAAGTATCCTTATGCCAAAACTTGTAAACCTCACTGTTTGGTTTTAGTGCATTTTAAGGCAACTTTGGGCCTTGATAAGTCCTAACTCTAATTTTCATCATCTCTTAAAACTTTGCACATATATTTTACTATGAAAATACTATAATATCCAAACATTAATATTCATGAGAAACCTTAAGAATCTCTTTTCTTGAGGTCACCAAAAACCTTCTAGGCCTCTGTTTGGCTCTTTTTGGGATAAAAGTCTTGAAAATATAGTGCTCATCTTCTTGAAACTTTCATAGACCTTTTTGACCCATGTCCATCTCATAAAATCTTATCATGACCCTAAATATGAAAAGACTCTATATAAGGTCAATTTACATGCTTTGATACTCCTTTGAACTCAGCCTTATGTTTAAGCCTCTTAAAGGTGGTGATTAGTTACAACCAACAATGAATACAAGGATGGCAGGAAGCATTGCCATGATCATCTCTATGAAGTACATGTGTTTCAAATCAACCTCTCAAAGTGCATTGTAAATATCTCCAAGGAATTGAAATAATTATCAAGGTTATTATACATGCATGATGCCATCATGGAGACCCCTTAATGTGTACCCTTTTGAATATGCATATAGTGAAGGAAAATGTGAACAATGTACATGATTTATGTCTTAGGGTTTCTTTATTTGATCATAAAATGAAATTTTATGACTTAAAAAATCTGAGGCACACTCCATTCCTTCATAATATTATGGAAAAACTCCATTCAAGGCACCTATAGGTGTACATTTATGAGAAAAGGTAGCAAGGATGGTCCAAAGCAAGACTTTCCTAGGAATCTGGTATCTCCAAAATCCAATATAAACATGAAAAACCTATGGATAGGTCATTAGAAATATATGAAAAAACCAAATCCATCTAATCAAATTAAATTATTTAGAAACTATCTCAAATAGGGACCCCTCTTAGATGAAGAAGCATAAAAAGCTACCTGAGGTCTTAATAATGGTTAATAAAGGATAAGCCACCAAAATTAAACTTATTTATATAAATTTTAATTACAATTAGATCCCTTCATCCCCCAAAATCATTCCTCCCAACTCCAGTTGTATGACCCACACCAAGCATGCAAAGTTGACCTTCCTTTGCTTGCAAGGACAAAGAGGAAGAAATATAAGTTTATATTGAACCTTTTGAACTTATCTCAGCACAAAAAGCATGGAAAAAAGTCTAGGTAGGTGAAGAGGCATATATTTCATGTTTTTACTTGAAAGTGAGTTGAACAAGTCCATATAAGTGCCCAAAAGGGCCTAAAAATAAGGAAAAACTACTTTTTACTATAAATAATTGATTATTGAACTATAATATAACCAATATTGAGATTATATAACCTCACCCATGTTTAAATATATCTGGATGACAAATTTACTCCATCAATCCATCCATACAAGTCATTTATTATGCTAAAAAAGTGGCCAAGAGGCATATTTGACACATGAAACATGGTAAAAGATGAATTAATGACTTTAAGACATCTTAAAACATATTATAAACCATTTTAGGACATATCAAACATAATTTGGACCTTTGACTAATTTTGACCCTATTTGACTAGGAATGACCTTGATTGACTTGACTAGTACAAGGAACCTTGGCTTAGACCAAGGCTAGACTAGGGATAAGTAAAGAATTTAGACCAATATGAGACCCTTATAAGACAATTATATAGTTTTTTTTAAAATGTAGGGTTTGATTCAAATTTGACCAAAAGGACAAATTTGGTCATCATTTTTGGCAACTCTTAGGGGTAACATACTTGCCTATGTTAAAGACTAGTAGCCTTATCTTATCTATTGGGTAAGGGGAGTCAAAATGCACTTGGAAATAATAGGACCATGCCTTGAATTGGTTAAAAAATTTATTTAATTAAAAATACACAAAGGAAATAACAACACACAAATGGACAATCAAATATCAAAGTAAATAGACACTTGTGCTACTAAGCACTTAGGGAACATAAGACACAACTAAAATCAAACAAATTATGCACATTTAACTTGATCATACCTCCCTTCATAGATCAAAATGGAAGTATATTCAATATACTTCCTCACTAGATGAATGAGGATGCAAAGCATGCTTCCTTTTAGATGTGGTACTAGATAACTCATGTTTTCTTTTTTCTCTTTGGCTTGGCATGTCATATAATGGAGTCATTTCCCACAAGTTTCCAAGGTAGATGGAGTCTTTTTTAACCTATAAACTACTTCATACTATTTTCCTTTTGTCTCCTCATTATATATTTACATATCTATGCATGGGATATCTTGTTACAAGTTTATGTCTTCTTGAAGGATCTCATCATTCTTCTCACTTATTACAACCTCCTCAAATATTTTAATAAGTGTTGTATCATGAAATTTTAGAATTTTTTCTTTCTCAAATTATTCCTTGACATTTTTGGGGGCATCTTCATATGTTTTTTTAGAATCAACCCTCAAATCACCCTCAAAAGGCCCAAGATCAACTTTTGAACCATCTTCAAAAGGCCCAAGACCATCATAGATTTTCCCATCATGAGTTAGAATCTCTTAATGATGATGTTATTCAATATATTCCTACTCTCTAACATCTTTGAATTTTTTCATTGGGATTTTAGTCTTCTCACATTATTCATACTCTTGAAACATTTACATATAGGTCTACCACATGTCTTCCTTTTGAGACACAAACTCTTGTTTGTCATGTCTTATAGTCAGATCCAAAGGACTTATAGGTTCCTTGAGGGATTTAAATTCATTGCATATGTCCTCAAATTTTTGCCACAAATCATCACCCTTTGATTAGTCAGCATCATGAAAAGGACCCATAAGAGAGGCTCCTTCATTTTATCCTTTGGGTTCCAAAAGAACTTCTTCTAAGACCTTTTTCTTCAACACAAGGAGGATCATTTTCCTCATCTTCACAATCTGATGCCTCCTCACTATTAGTCATCTCTTCTTCATCTTTAATTTAATCTAAAACCTCAAACTCATCATCCTTTTTAGTAGTTCCAATATTAGGCATCTCAAAAATAGGAATTTTAGCCAAAGAAGATTCCCAAGGAGCAATGCAATTATCAACATTAGAAGGGAAAAATGGATCAGCTAGAGGAGTTGGAAAGATGGGTTTAATTTATTAGTAAGGAGGGGTGGGAGGGAGTTTAGTGGTTTAAATATTATCTCTCTTTTTAACTTCTCTACCCATAAATTATTTGTTCTTTTTTTCATAAGCTGCAACCACTTCTTTCCATCTTGGGAAGGTAGGATTAGAGATGTTTTCATGGGGATGAGATGCTAATGAAGGGGTGAATGATATGTTTAAGAAAATTGAAGTTTCCTTGGGCTTGGAATCTTGATTTCAACTTGGAAAAGTAGGATTAGAGAGTTAATTTTCTATTGCCATGATAGATTTCCTTAAAATCTAATTGGACAATTCAATCTCCTTTTCAAGGTGAGCCTCAAAACTCAAACTTCCTTTTTCAAAATCTTATCTAAATACATAAACCTACTCAAACATTATGCCCTCCTTCCTTTGGCTACTCTCTTGGATGGAATTCTAATAATGGAAACTTTGGGGAATGCATGAAGGATTTGGGGCATTTTGAAACATGTTTAGATTAGCATTTTGAGTGGGAAAAGGTGACACACTTAAAGTTTTATGTCAAGTATATTGGGGATAGCAAGGCTAAGATGGTTTAGGAGATCTCAAACTCTCCTCTAGATGGAGAATTAGGCCACAAACATCAAGCATCTAATTATAAATACCTTGACAATTAGCTCTCTCTATAGACGTCCATTATTTCTTAACTTTTTTCAAAGCATCCCTTACACTCTTGATACAAACACTAGGGATGACTTGACCACAACCATATCTAGTATCAAGGTCTAACATGTAATCCTGGTAACCAATTAGAATCTTTTTTAACCTTAAAAAGAAATGAATTAGAGAAGAAACAAGTGGACTAGGTGAAGCACAAGCTTGATAGGGCTGTTCATAAGTAACATATGATTGATAGGGATCATGAAAAGTTTGAACAAGTACTTGTTCATCTTATGGAGGAATAGGAAAAACAAGACATATCTCCTCAACTTGTGTTAGGACAAACTCAACATCAAAATAATACATGAACTTGTGAAATGTGTGTAGAAAAAGAAAAAAACATCAATAAGAATACTTGGATAGCATAACCAATAGATTTATACTTGGAGTTGCCATTGGTACTTAGTAGAATTACCTCTAAAGGCTGGTATCTTAAGGAGAACACCAAAACTCATCAATCTCTTGAAATAAGAGTCTCAATAGGCATGCTAAAAATGATTTTCATTTGAACTTGCACCCAATGAGGAGATGAAAAGTATCTCCTCATTCAAGTGGCACAATGAAAAAACCTCAGAGTTGTGGGCATCCCTAAATTGAGGTGGATCTCTAGATGAGGGGCTAGTTCCCCTTGATGCATCACTATAGCTCAATCCTAATACTAAAACTTAGGGGATGAAAAGGGATAATAATAAATAAAATAAAATCTATTCTTTGGGAGGTGATACACCAAATATTTTCTCTACTCACACATTTAATGTACACTTTGAACCAAAGAGAAGTTTGTACATACACTTCATCCAATGACAATCCTCTCTCTCACATCAACATTTCAAGCATGGGCTCTAGGAGATAGCTTAGGATAGGTGGACTTAGAAAATAAGAATTATTAGACACACTATTGCATATAATACTCACTACACCTACAATATCAACATTATACACTTTTTGTTAACATGTAAAAGAGAGATTACAAAACACAAGGTACTAAGAAGAACAACATGTGAAGGTAAACAAAGCTACACTTGCACAAGAACAACATACATTATGTACACTTACTGAAATTATTAATTAGGTAAAATCAAATATATGTATTATATCAAGTCAAAAAAAATTTAAGGCTTCACCACACCAAGGTGGAAAGATCCAATACAATGCCAAAAAGGCTAGTTTATATAGAGAATATGAGAGGAGAGATAGAAAGGGAAGCTCAAGAGTCATAGAAACTTGTCTAACTAAAATTATCATATATTTTTACATGTAAGAGAGATATGGGATAATACATGTAATGTCAAGAGCTAAAAGTTCATCTCAAATCATCTAACTCTTGCAAAGTGGTCTAAAAACTCTTTTCCTTGCAAAAAAAATTGCCCCTCATGATTTACCTTCAAAAACTACATTATCACTATATATTATAAATTATAATGAGGGGTATAAGTGGGAGGAGTTACTAAAAATCCCTCACATGAATTAGATTAGCCTTTGATCATTCCTATCATCCTAGCCATGGACAATCATCTTTGATAGTCCCAAAATGACCTCCCTCCATACACCTCTCACACTTGGCACCCAAAAGCTTCATAAATATTAAATTTTATCAATGAAAAAAGAGGTATGGCACATTTTAAGAGCATCCATATCATTATTTTTATAAAATAGGCCTTAAAAGGCTTCCCAAATGGAGTTTTACTTTCTTTCACCAAGTGATCACTATTTCCCCACTGAACTGGCTAAAATTAGAGCTTTAGTTTGGACATTTATAAAATTTTAAATAGGATAAAATTATCATATGTAGTTATAAAATGTCCCTAACCTCACATAAAAGTTTATCTCACCTTTTGAACCATCATAAACCCTGAAAAACAAAAAAATATGGTAAGAAAAACACTATTTTCATATTGTCTATATTGTTTCTTACACCTCATTACATGTGTGATACCCCGAGTGAGTCCTATATCACTTCATATTATTTTCATGGAACTTTAATTTCATATAGATGATTCAATTTCAAAATTTCTCCAATTAGGTCCTTATGAAGGATTTGCAAGGGTTTCTAGTCACTTTTGATCTAAATGTTTGTTCATAAACAACAAACATTGGAGTTCTCTAAAAATTCCACCAAGGTATTATTAGGGACCATCCATAACTTATACAATCACCTCAATGTCACATTAAAATTTTGGTGAAATTTCCAAGCATTTGAAGCTGGTCATTAATTCTTTTAGACACATTCTATGAGGTTTGAGTGCATTTAAACCAAGAAAATGACTTTTTAGTGGCCTACCTTAAAAAATAACGGTATATAAATTTTTTTACATACCTTAAAAACATTATTAAATCATTAAAATATCTCATCTAAGGTCAAAAGTGGATATGACCCCTTTACCTAGCTATATGCCTTACCCTTCCTTAATATGATGACTGTAAACCTTGTAGTATAGACTACCCTGTTTGGCCTTAGACCCTCTAGTTTGGTTTTAAATGATATATTATAGGTTTCCTAGCTTCAACAATAATCTTAGGAGGTATTTTATTTTTTTGGTCCATCTTCTCATCATTTTTCTCTAATCACAAGGTTTGTACATGCAAAAAGTACACCACTTTTGAGACAAAAAAGAGGTATATTGTCCTCTTTCCTAGTTAAAAAAAGTGTTTGAGGGGATTATATATATCCCAAGGATTATTTTTACAAAATTTTATCTCATGAAAAGGATTTTATACCCCTCAAATTTCTTAATCTTCAAGACAGACATATAGAAAAAACACTGGGTGTAGGGTTCACATGTGTTCATTGTATTTTATGTGATTGAAAGATCTTTATTTTACTTAAATACTACTATGATGAATAATTAAATATTTATAATCATGAGTAAAAAATTCAACCCTTGAAACTCACTTCAACTTCTTACTTATCCCCCCATACCCTTTAGTCTCATGACTGTGTCCCTTTCTCCTAGGACTGAGACACTATTTGTTAAGCTTTGATTGTAGGTACTATGCTTTCATATACCTTATATTTGATTTATAAGGTTCATTAATGAATTTTATGTCCTTGAACACATGTTTAATATTCATGAGTTGAATTTGAAATACCTAGTCACTCATTTAAGACCCCTTTCTCATCTTACTATTTGTCATGATCAATATAGTTGTAGGTGTATATGGTGGGTGTAAATGAAGAGTACTTAAACTAGATGGATATGTTTTGAAAATTCCTATACTTTCCTTTTTATCTATTCATGGTGAAATTTATATCATTACCTTTATTCTTGAGCAATACCAACACCTTCAAAACTTCAAATTTCCCATTACCTTCCATTCTTGACTGAGATAGTCATTTTAAGCCTCTACCTATAGGTTATCATGTAGATATTTAGCATCAAAAGAGTACATAAAACCTCTTATTATCCTCTTATAATAATATTACCCTCATATGTCACACTTTTATCCCCTTTAGTGACTCTAATCCATCACTTAAGCATCACTATTTACTCACAATCACCTTCAACAAGGTATGTGTGTGTATGGCCTATAGTTTATATTTTGTCATGTGTTTATGATAGAGATAAAACCTTATTAAGATTATTTTTAAAGTAATTTTTTTTTCTCAATATATAAACTCACATTAAGTATCTTGAACATTATCATGTTTCATGCTTATGTACTATTCCTTTATTCCACTTGTTTGATCTTTGTCTCAGTCCATACAGAGGCTGTAGGTGCACTTGGGGTCCTTGATTGACTCTATAGGGGTTAGATTGTCTTTCTCAAACAAAGCTCATTAATTTTTAAATATTTCACTCCCATTTAGTTTATCAAACATCACTACATCTAGTTTGAATTTACTACTTCTCATTTGTAATCTAAACTAATCCTTGTACTACCCTTACCTGTTGACTATAGGTGACCTTTTCTCACATGGATATTGTTTGTAGAGTGGGGAAAACCCTTAATTCTATACTAGAATCATATCATGTTTTTATAGCTATAAATTGATCATTATGAAACCTTTAAACCTTTTTTTTCATCAACTTCCCACAACCTACCTTCCTAACCTACAAGTGGACTGAGACAGAGTGTACAAATTGGGGAGAGTGCTTGGGAGGTCAAAAATAAGGTACACCTCTTTCATCATGATCCTTATGTTCATGAATGTGCATTTGTAATATTTGGAGTCATTTAGGCATGATACTTATTCAAGGTATGCCAAGTTGTTTTCAAAGAAGTCTCCTTAGGCAAAAACCTGTGGACCTCACTATTTGGTTTTAACACATTTTAGGGCAACTTTGGGCCTTGAAAAGTCCTAACTCCAGTTGTCATCATCTCTTAAAATTTTTCACATATCTTATGTAATTAATACAAGATTTTAATATTAATATTCATGAGAAACCTTAAGAATCACTTTTTTGGAGGTCACCAAAAACCTTCTAGGCCTTTGCTTGGCTCTTTTTGGGATAAAAGTCTTGAAAATATAGTGCTCACCTTCTTGAAACTTTCATAGCCCTTTTTGACCCTTATCCATCTCATAAAATATTATCATGACCCTCAATATTCAAGTACTATATATACTGTCAATTTACATGCTTTGAAACTCCTTTGAACTCTTAACCTTATGTTTAAGCCACCTTTAGGTGGTGATTAGCTACAACTAGCAGTGAATACAAGGATGACAGGAAACATTACCATGATCATATCCATGAAGTGTGATTCAAATCAAAATCTCAATTTGCACTCTAAATATCTCCAAGGAATTGAAACCATTATCAAGGTTATTATCCAGGCATGATGCCATCATGGAGACCTCTATATGTGTACCCTTTTAAATATGCAAAAAGTGAAGGAAAAAGTGAACAAGGTACATGATTTAGGCCTCATGGTTTCCTTATTTGATCATCAAACATAATTTTATGACTTGAAACATCTGAGGCACATTCTATTATTTCATCATAACATGGAAAACCTCCATTCAAGGAACCTATAGGTTCACATTTCTTAGTAAAGGCAACAAGGATGGTCTAAAGTAAGACAAGACTATAAAGGATTTCTTATGAATTTGGTATCTCCTAAATCTAATATAACCATGAAAAAAATATGTATAGGTCATTAGAAACATAGGAAAACATCAAATCCATCAAACCAAAGTAAATTATTCAAAAACTATCTCAAACAGGGACCCCTCTTAGATGAAGAAGCATAAAAATCTACTTGAGATATTAGCAATGGTTCATAAAGGAAAATTAAAAAAAATTAAACTTATTTCAATGAATTTTAAGTACACTCAAATCACTTTCATCCCCCAAAATCATTCCTCCCAACTCTAGCTATATGGTCCACACCAAGAATGCAAAGTTGACCTTCCTTAGTTTGCAAGGACAAATAGGAATAAATAAAAGTTTTAATTGAAAACTTTGAAATTTTATCAGTACCCTAGGAATGGAAAATAATATATGGAGTTTAAAAGGCATATATTTCATGTTTTTACCTAAAAGTGAGCTGAACAAGTGCCTAAAAGGGCCTACAAATAAGGATAAACTATCTTTTACTATACATAACTAATTCTTGGAATATAATCTAACCAATACTAATATTTTATAACTTTTCCCATGTTAAATCTAGATTGATGACAAATTTTCTCCCTCAACCCATCTATGCAAGTCATTTATTATGCTAAAAAAGTGGCCACAAGGCATATTTAACACATGAAACATGGTAAAGGATGAATTAATGACTTGAAGACATCTTAAAACATATAAAAAACCATATTATGACATAAAAAATATAATTTATACCTTTTATCAAGTTTTACCTTAGTTGACTAGTGTTGATCTTGATTAACTTGACTAGTACAAGGAACGTAGGCTTATACCAAGGCTAGATTAGGGATATGTAAATCATTTATACCAATATAAGACCCCTATAGGACATGTAAAAACTTATAGAAAGTTTAAAAATTTAGGGTTTGACTCAAATTTTACCAAATGGTCAAATTTGGTCAATAAGTCTTTTAGACCTAATAGAGATCAAAAGAAGTTATGTAGTCTATAAGTCTGCATTGATATATGTGGCTATAGGAAAACCAATAAAGGAGGTTGGTTTTACATTTATAGAAAGATATAGGTCTAGATTTGATCAAGGGTGGATGTATAGGATCATGAAGACGGTCCTTTTCCTTCAACATGGTCTTATCTTCAATAAATAACTACCTAAAATGAACAAAGCCACAATTATATAATATCCATAAGCATGAAAGTTTTATCTTCAATGGGAGATAGCGTGAAGGATCAAGAAAAGGATCTAGTGGTGAAAGTTTATATATATGATCATTTAATGCATCTTTAAAGCCTATGGGGACTTTTCCACTTGGTATAGCCATGAGCAGTGTCTTGATTGATCAAAAAGGTGGAAAGGCATTAATTAGAGTAAAATGTCATATCTTAATCTCAATTAATGTTTTGAGATGTTGTGTTCCTTTTTTTATGGTGGAATCGCACATTCTCTCTCTCTCTCTCTCTCTCTCTCTCTCTCTCTCTCTCTCTCTCTCTCTCTCTCTCTCTCTCTCTCTCTCTCTCTCTCTCTCTCTCTCTCTCTCTCCTCCTAATATCTTAGTCTCTTCCCCATTGTGGTGGTTCTCAACTCTTACAATTTTTCATTCTTTTATAGGACAAGCATACTCATTGAGAATCTTGTAAAAATGTACTCATTTGATATGGTTAAACCATGTAAAAACATTTTAAGAACTACCTTTTTAAGTAATAGTATGAACTCTTTGCCTACCTCTTTCTTTTGATTGATGCTTAGTATGCTTGTGTATAATGAATTTGTGAAGGAAAATATTACGAATCAATTATATTTATGCTTTCCTCTTTAAAGGTGTTTTCAATCTATTTATAGGTCTATATTAGTGTTCTATTTAAACATTTTCTATGAAACATTTATGCAATTAGTTAGTTTGTGAGGTTGTGTGAGCTATAAGTTATCTTATGTTGATCTAGTGTGGGTTCAAGATTATATGAGTGCCCATTTAACTTTGGTGAATCACCATTTTAACCTTATTAAGATCCCTTAAACCATTTATAACCATTTTCTTAGTGATTTTCATTAGTTTAGGTGAGCATCAAAAGGAATCTAGCCATGTCCTGAGGTTTTACCCCATTATAGGTGACCCATAGCCTAGGTTTGTTCTCATTGTGTAGGTCAATTGGATGGAGCTTGAATAAATCTCTCCAAGGATACAAATTGAGCTTAAAATAGTTACCTTTTAGTTATCCCTAATTTTACTAATTCCAATGAATATAATTCAAATCAAGTTGTGGTCCCAGTCGACAATAATATTAGCTAAAATTCTTCAAAGGAATAACTTGATTCCATCAAGCACATGGTTTAAACACTGAGTGATGATTTCTTAAATATATTTAAATGTATTTATAATATTGGAAGTGAAGGACCAAAACATAACTATTTTATAAGTACAATAAACCCTTAAATATATAATATAATAACCCTGAGTCTTCACCAAACATTCTGCTTGAAATTAATATTTTTAACTTGACTCTACCTAATTGGTGTGAGGTATATAACACATCTCACCATGGGGTATTATATTCAATACATTTATGAATCACCTTTGAAATGCAATGAATCTAATATTTCCTAATCAAGTAGTCCCTAATAAATATAATTATTCTATTACATCTAATACACCAAGCACAACTATGTTATTTGAGACTTATGATTTCCCATAATAAGAGTGTAATGAGATCGAGGAAAAATTTGACTAAATTACTGATTTTAAATACTTATAAAATTAATAATTATGCCTTTAGGAATATTAAATAAAAATATCCTCTTACTATTTTGACTCCTCTAAATAACAATGATACACCCTTAGATAAAAAAAATATGAAAATATTCTACCTCCTTCTAAAGGAAAGGATCAATGCCATTAAACATAAACATAGATTACTCCTAACAAAAGTGGTTAAAACATAGTGGAAGACATGATGAAGATCAAAGAAAACACCACTTTGAATAAGTTATCCCAAATTAGAGAGCAAGTTTATTTATTACTAAAACATTAACTAAGAAACCTACTTCAGTTAAACATAAATAAACTCACAAAATAATCCATAAGAAATAGACTAAAGTTCATCCTTTCTTTCTTATTAGGATAGTCTTCAGGAAGAACCTACATAATTATCTAGTATATTCAAGGGCCTTAATAAATGTTGTCTGTAAAAATATATAAAATACATGATTTGACACTATTGAAATCTTAAAGGGTTGTGCTTCAGTTAATTAAAACATAAGTCCAAGTCATAGGAGAATTTATCAACATTCACATGTAATTAACTACATAACCTAGATGTAAAAAATTATAGACATTAAGGTAGTTGACATATCTAAAACTTATAACATGATCCTAATTTATGATTGGTCTTAAACTTTTGATAGATATATGGATATTGACTATTCTCACATATGAATATCTTGGAGAGTGGTAGTTAATAAAATATGAGTAGATAGGGAACCCAAAATGAATTATATAATAATAGGTTATAATGTTAGGAATTAAAATGTAAATTTTATCTCATATAGAATTGGTATTTACATTATGGAAAGAATTGGTATACCCATTAAATAAAAAATTGTTGGTGTGTTAGGACATTAGACCATATATTATAATGTATCACATTACAAAAAAATTAGGTTTAGGGAATTTTTTGATTGACCCTAAAGTAAAATAATACCTTGTTACATACAAGTTAAATTTCCATGAGTTAAAAATCTGGTTGAGTATGAAGCTTTGGTTCTAAATTTACAATTTATCATCAATAAAATTTAAATATATCATTGTTTATGGTGATTTTGAATTAGTAGTAAACCTATTAAGGATTAAATTTAAATGAAAACTATCTTATTTTAATAAATCAAACTATAGGGCATGGGATTTTATTTAATCATTTGAATATTTTAACATCATACCTATTCCTAGAGAATATAACCAAATTGTAGATTACTTAATGTCTTTTGATGTAAATTTATTTCTTCTTAAAAACTAAAATTTGCATAATTTTTTTGTTTGGCTCATTTTGTGTCATTTGGTTCTTGATAACATTAATAACTTATCCTTATTTTATGATGATAAACATATCATATAAATTTTGAGTAATACAGGGGTCTTTAATTCACAAATCATTGATGAACAAGAGGCAAACATGATCGTTAAGGAACGAATAGGATATTATGGAATTTTATAACTAATATATAATTTAATCCATATCTTAAACCTTTTAGCAAAAGTCTATGGATATTCAACCCAATCTGAGAGAAAGGAAGTTCTAAATTTTCTTGTATCTATAATCATTTTCCTAATTAAACATTCAACATTAACCATAAATTTAGTCCATTTACATAATAAAAATGGTTAAATCATACTCTATATTGATTTTAAAAATATAATCAAATCATGAAAAAGGGTAATTATCCATTTCATTTCATTTATGGTATGATCTAAATCATTAGTGGATTTAAGAATATGTCTTTTTTGGATGTATTGTTTAGTTATAATAAAGCCTTGACTGATAAAGATGATATAATGAAAATTTTGATCACAATTAAATGGGGAAACTTTACACATAAAATGAATCCATTTTTTTTAATAATCTATGTGAAATGGTATATCATGCCATTTATTTATTGTTTTAATGATTTATAGGTAGGTTTATCATCATTTATTTGGATGATTTCACTATTTTCTCAAAAAACTAGTCAAAAAATGTAGATCATTCGCAAATAGTTTTGTTATCAGTGTATAAGGTATGAAATTTATTTAAATTGATATTAAAATATTTTTGGAGTTTCATAAGTTAAATTACTTGTTCATCTAATCAATAAATAAGGGATTTATATTCATCCAAATAAAGTCAATGATATTTCTAAAGATTCATTTCCTAATAACAACAATGAATCAAAACATTTCTTTGGTAAAAATTATTTTGTATGTAAAATTTTTTATGTATTTTTTTTAAAAATTAGTCCTTTTAATGTCATGTTAGAAAATTATACTAAATTTGAATGGACAGCAAAATCTAATAAGGCATTTCAAGATATCAAGGATGCTATTGCTCAAGCTCCACTACTAGTCAGCCTAGATTTTACAAAGGATTTATTTATTTACAAATTTGAATATAACCACGCCATTGAATCAACATTAAATTATAAGGTATATGAGCATAAAAATCCTATAGCATTCATAAGTACAAAACTCAAATGTTTAGAACTAAAGTATTCAATGATTGATAAAAAACCACGTACTTTGGTAAAATTAGTGAATAATTTCAAGCATTGCATATTGTGTAACAAAGTCGATGGAATCTTCCTAGATTCAAAAATGAAGATTTTTATTGGAAAAAATGAGTGAAGTGAATGTAGAAAAAAGTGGATGGAAAAATTACAAGAATTTAACCTTGAAATAAAAATAAAAATAAAAATATGGTATGAGGTAAAAAGGTCTCAATCAATTGATAACATAAGTACATCTCCAAATTACTATGGTATAAATTTATGAATCTAAAATACCAAGTAATGATTTGTATAACCACATCATACATTATATATTGTATGTATATTTCCATTCAAAACTAAATAAATAATAGAGAATAGATCTCAACATAGAATTATATCATTACATGATTAATAAAGGAGTATTAGATATATATTTATGAAAGAATCTATCTCATTTTTGTGTTTAAAGAAGAATCTAAGGTTTTTTTTGGTTCATTTCCATGAAGTAATTGGGAATGGACATACCTTTGGAAATACAATACCACACAACATTTTTAGATTTAGTTAATATTGGCACAAAATTTATAAGAACACACATAATCATATGAGAACATGTTTCCAATGTTAGATGTTTGTGAAAACAAATATACATGCATCTATGCCTCTTTAAGTAGTAATTGAAGGTCACCATTTTCCACAATGGGTGTATTTTTTTGGTTTCATTAATCCAAATTCATCTTAACGAGATAAATTTGTTATAAATTAATTATTGCACAATATGGACTGAATTTTTTACTATAAAGATCTACAAAGAAAAAGATGTTATCATATTTATTAAATAAAAAAAATTAAAACGTTTAGTAAAAAAAATTCATTTATGTACAATAATGGTCTTGATTTCTAGTCCACAAAATCTATAAAATGAGCCTATTCTAAAAAATCACCATGAAGTTTTCTTGTAACTATTACCCACAAGGTAATGACATATCATAATCTACTAATAAAAATTTGATTGATAAAATAAATAATTTTGTAGCTAATAAACTTATAAAGTGACACTATTTACTAAAACATGCACTATGGGAAAATATGATATGATACAGGAAATATCTATAGGCATCCCCCCTTTTTTAGTATACATGAAAGAACCAATTTTCCTAATCACTCTCAGATTTATCTCTTATCATTTTATGTAGTAATATATGGAAGATGATGACATATTTCAATCTAGATTGTTAGATATTTTTAAATGAAAGATGCACATTAGTAATCCCTTCATAACTTCAACAAACATAAAAGCATGGTTAAGAGATGTTTTAGAAAATGTCAAAAGTAAAATACTTCATAATTTGGTGTTTGGCCTTATTATGGGATAAATCACATGATAATAAAGGGAGACATGATAATTTTTTAGCCTTATGGATTGGTCTATATAAAATTGATAATATTCCTATGAAACTAACACTTTTAGATTGAAAGATATACAAAGGTGATGTTTATTTATTTCCCATGAATTGTCAATATTTGAAATATTACCTCTTAGATAAACCCTCAAAAAATTCTTTGGAGTGGTAGTAAGTCATAGTTTATGAATATGGATAGCTAGGTGTTTAGATTCATTAGTTTTAGTTTGTTGTCCATTGAATATCCCAGTCAAATTATTTTATTTCTTTCATTGTCATGTTTTATTTCTACTGATATAATTTTTTATTTTATTGTTTCTAGTTAATGAATAAATAATTTAAGATAGTGTTCTAGTTGAATAAATATTTTTTTCTCTAAAATTATAATTTATAATTGTGATAAACCAATAACTAGATGACCTACGTTAAGAACACTAATGAAGGTATGGTGTTGGGACAATTGGATGAGGTTTTAATTAATATTGATTGATGTTTATAAACATTTAATATTTTTTTATAATTTAAAATTCATTTTATTGAGTTGTTACCCAATACTATAATAGTTTATACATTATAAAATATCGTTATGTCTTAAAATTGTCAGGGTAGAAGTTGGTAATAAAGGAAAGATCACTTCAAAAATTTATTTGACAAATCCCTAAAATTGGTTATATTTTTTACCAAAATTTGAAATGAATTTAAAACATAAAACAGGTATCAAAATAAAACTTTTGAAATAATATTTACAAAACATTTTCTCCATAAAATGTGATTAGGGTAATCTCCATTGGGGCTATAGACAAATAGTTAGTAGTGGGACAAAGCCTATATTTGAGCCAAAGATATATATCCTATAGATATGGATACTTGTATTTTATCATATTAATTCCCAATCCTCTAACCCCCCTCCCCTCCTCCCCCTACTCTAAAAAAAAAAAAAAGATGGACAGATAGAGAAAAGAAAAACATTGTTAAACTATTAATCCTAAGTTATATTACTAAAACCCATGATAATATCAATCTAATAATTGCACACATATGTATGGTTCTTCCTAAAATATTTTTACTTTATATATGGATAGAATATTATTCAAATTGAATTTTTATGTTTAATAACAATATGGTTTGTTTTTGGTATACTATTGATTTGTTTTCTTATCTTGACAAGGGATTCTAAGTTCTAATGATTTTCATCTTTTCTTTGAAATACTCACAATATTTACCACCAACAAACCCAAATTTATTTTTTATTAATAAACCTTATATTTGAATGAATTTGACTTATAAATTCACATTTACTGGAATTTTATTTGGAAATTCATTAAGATTTGAATTTGAAGTCAACATATTTATTAAACATTTATTTCTTTTGACTTCTTATTTTGTGTTTAACTTATTTGATGTAAGGATTATTAATGTTCTCAAAATAAAAGAATGGAGAGGCCTTTTCAAGACTATGTTTGAAAAAATTATCATTAAACACCCTTGGGAATTATTTAATTTGGGTTTGTCTTTGTGATGTGCAGATTTGAACCCATTCTCAAGTTTTTACATCTAGTCAGATGGGGATGTATCAAACATTCCATCACTATGGATTTTTTGAGCCACATGTCATATTTTATCAAAATAATACCTTTTATATTATTATTTAAAACTTTTTAATGTATTTATAGTAACAATGTGTTTATTTTAACAATGTATTTATATTAACATGTCATAGTTTCAAATATTATGATTAATTTGTACTTTTGTCAATCTTCACATACTACATAGAGTATTATTTAAGTATTATGGTGGCCTCACATTTAATTAAAAAATATAAACTTATGGGTTATCATACTCATGCTAATAAATTGGTTATTGTAAAGTTCTAAGTCATTATATCTATGCTAAGTGTTGACTTTTCATCCCCTTATAATTTTTTAGATTGGTAATTAAAGAATGTGAAAAATATTATACTACATATGTTTGATATAAATGGATAATGTCACTTTAAAAATTCCATTTATTTCCATTCTCATAGGTTATTTAATAAAAACTTTTTCAATGAAAATTTATATCCCACAAAAATGCAATCATATCACATGCTTCTACATGTCATGATAGCGTAACTTCACAACATAAAAACATAAAAAAATAAAATATTGCATTGGATTATTATACTCCATATATGAAATGTGATAAAAAATGGAGATGTCATTTGTCATCATTGTGCTTGTTCTTAGGAAAATGGGGATTTATATTTAGATATTAAAATAAATGATGTAACCATATGACATGGTTCCACATATCACCAAAATAAATAAAGTATGACACAACATCATCCAAGTTTCAAAATCATGGTTATCTAAAGAAGTTGCTAAACTTGATATAGAGATAAATACAAAGGGATGTATTTGTTATGAAAGGTTGAAAGAGTACTTCAATACCCTATTTAGGTGAAAAATAAATAAAAATGTATGAATCATATTTTCTTATGAATGAAAATATTTTAAAATCAAAATTCAAATGATATGATTTATGAAAATTATTTTTTAATGAAATTTAGGCACATAAATGAACCTAGTTCTCAAAATTATAAAATACATTAGGATTTTATTTCATAAATGAAATACATTCAAATCATCAAAATGAATATATCTCTTGATTCAAAAAATTTAAGCATATATTGCTCCAATGTAGATTTAGATTTTTCATTCAAAAAAACATAACAATTATACTATGAAGCAATTTGAATTCACTATGCTTGCCACCATTAAATACATATAATCTTTTAGAATGGATAAGATATACAAAAACACAACATTATATTTTGAACCTTTGGGTTGGGTATTAAAAATTATAGTTTTATGTTCTATTAAATTTAGCACTATAATTATGTAGTAAATGACTAAATATTATTCTCATTATAAAATAATACTCATGAGACATTACAACCATTAGGGTAATTGTACTACACTACATAATATAAAAACTATAGGTATACCCATTTGTGGAACTTATCTATAATTTTTTTTTAATTTATATATAAATAATGATATAATAGAGGCATTAAGAAGTATAACCTAGTGACATACATAGTTAGTATTTCTTATAAAGGATATTATGGAATACCCCAACAAAACATTGTTTACAATTAATAGGTTGACACAAAATAGATGGAAAATAATGACATTATAGAATTAATCAAGATATTATGGATTACCCCACACATAAATGTTTTAAAATCAACAAGTTTACATAAATTGGATAGAAACCAATGACATTAGATAATTACTCAGAGATTGGCATGAAGATTCAAATAGATTGTATCCAAACAATATATCAAATTCAATCCTATCAATCAATTTAGATAAGGGGTTAGATTGGGAATGGCTTTGATAAATATATTATTGGAATCTATAGCATTCCAAGCCCCTTAGATAGTTACAAATGAACACTATTTTCCATTTCCTTACATATTTAAACATGGTCTTCTAGTACTTATGAATGTTCACATTTAGTAATCTTTCCTCAAATTTTATAAATGCCTAACATATAATTGATGTCATTGAGTATAGAGATATGTTTTTATTACATATACATACAAGATAATGGATTCTAGCATCACCATATTATGAGCATGGATGAGAAGTAAATACCTTTGATATTAACATTAATGATAAAAAAATTCCAGCCCTTAGAGAAATAATTTTCTACAATCTAACTCAATAATTTCATAGGGTCAACCATAGTGTAAATTTTTTATATGTTATGATATATAGTATATTCAATTTTTGGCACTATGTATTATCCAATTATTACTCCATGGACCCCTATTTTTATATTAAGGTTGAATTCAACCTTTTCAAATCTATATTCATAGATACAAGTAGGACATAAACATGATAATTAATTTATATTATCCTCAACATATGTAGCCATAAATAAAAATACTATTCTAAATATATCTAAAAAGATAAGAATATCAATGGATAAAATTAGTTTTTACTACTTTTATCTTGATTACACCATAATCATAGAAGATAGTACACTGGATGCCATATTAACATTACCAAAATTTTTAATTTAAAATTTTATAAAACAAGAAATTTCTTATTAGATTAAAAATAGATTAGACATAGCTTACAAGAGGATAAAGAAATACATAGTTAATATCATGTCTTTCAAAGTTAGGAGAGCTAATATCAAAATGTGGTCATATTTGACCAATACAACAACACATAGACCATCATTTACATTTCCTACCAAAGAAAATAGACACCAGGATCCTAATGTTAGAGTATAAAATAATTTGGTTTCATTAATGGGAAATTACAATGTGATTTATCATCATGATCCACATACACTGGAAAAAATATTAATTAAAAATTAGTATGAGGATTATGTTTTAAGGAGAATGTAATTTTTTGGAGTCAATTGAATATTTCCAAAAGAGTTCAATTTGGAGGAATAAAAAAAAGACAAAAAAATCACTAGACTAAGAAGATGATAATTTATTTGATGAACACCTTAGAAGAAGGATACTATAAGGAATTATACTTACATTTTCTTAAAAAAAAACCCTCCACCTCAAGTGACTCATCATCTCATATTTTTCCTCCAATTTAAATTTATATTGTTTAATCCCAAGGAAAAACATCAAAGGTCACTACACCAGAGAAAGTTAAAGTAACCCATCAAGTCCCTTTGGGTTATCATATGCATGATGTTATTCCCCATTCTCTCTCCATGCTATAACTAGAAGATTCACCAATTTATTTTCATCCTCATTGTCCATTCAAAAAACCCATAGTTAATTTCATGTTCTCAAAGAGGGACATTTTGATTATAAAGGTATATAACATAATATGTTGAAATATGGATTTTAGTCCTAAATTTTCCATATTTTTTACACTAGTCCAATCTACTATTTCCTCTCTTCCTATTTTAATTGTTGAAATGAGAATGGTTCAAACTCAAGCACAACCCAAAATATCAAAATCCACAAATTTGTTTTCTCATACCTATCCTATTTTATAAAGATAATCTATTCATATATATATTTTTTCCTCCACCATTTCTTCCATAGTCATAAAAAAGGAAGGTTATATAGATTTCCATTTTTAATGTCAAATGCCAATAGTGGATCCTCTCAATACCAATTATAATTCTAAGGTCACAATTATGACTAAAATACGTAAAATTATTAGCATTACCATTTTATAGCCCAAAGACACTACTAGTAAGGAAAAAATGTCTCGTGTATAACTACAAGTTGTATTTGAAGTAAGGAAGGGAATAACTAGTAAGGAAGGGAATAACTCAAAGAAGTCATGTCACCTAATCTTACATACCATCATCATCAACAACATCCACTCCACCTATATTCACCATATTAGCCTCCTTCCTCACTCCACTTAGACCTTATCCTACCTGTTAAAATAATTCATCATCCATAAGCACTATTTTTGTCTTGCTTGATCCCTCCACTCCTACACAATTCTTAACTTGAGTTCACCTACTTTATTTATATTACCTATTAAAGTAAAATAATGGATACAAAAGATAATACTTACAAATTTGTAGAAGTAAGACCTATTAATTATAGACAACCCAAAAATAATAATTAAAATTAATAAGGCTACAATATTGATAAAAAGAGTTACAAAGAAAAAGTGAAACATGCCTTAAAAATTTAGATTTAAGACTAAAGAATACATTTAAACCCTAACCAAGAAAATAAAGACAAGACTAGGTGAAAGAGATTAATATGAAGAGGATCTTGACTAAGTTTTTGTAGCTACATGTGAGATGAACAATAATGTAGTCAATGTATTAAATCAAAAGATGCATATATATGAGACTAATACCAAACCTATTATTCATGATAATGTTGTTGTTGATGTAAATAATGCATTGGAATCTCTATATATCCTATTGGTTGAGGTTGTTGAGGAAAATCTAAAAATGATTCCTTTGCGAAATAACATTAAGATGTATCAAGATAAACTGATATAATTATAAAATATATTGGCCACCCTTACCAAGGTTTTAAAAAAGGGTACAATTTATAAAATAAATTAGCCACCCCAACATTAAGCTATATATATTAGACATTAATTTGGTTTAGACTTGGTTTTATAATAACCTAATTTTTCTTTAAAATACTGAGATAAGGAAAATATGGTGTAGGGATTCCAAAGGCAAAAAACACAAAAATATAATGAGACCCATAACCATGTTATAAAAAACATAGGAACTAGATCAATTTATAAATCACTAATGACTATATTTGGAACCAATTATCCATTTATTACTTAGATAGAGGTGATTCAGTGTATGAACCATACACCCACACACTCCTCTCTATGCACTTCCTATGTGGGTTTCCTAGTAGAGCAATTACCAAATTATAATATTACCCAATTACCTATACAGACCATAAAATAGTTTGTACTTTATAGGGTAACTAAAAAAGAGTTAAAAAAAATAATTGTTAAAGGAGAAATAGATTAAATAAAAAAATCATCATAATAAGCCTTCTTAAGCAAGATCTATAAAACTTTAGATAACAGACGAATTATTTTGAAAACTATTTCAAAAATAAATACAAAATAAGGTATTTTTAACAAAATGCTTCATTAGCTTTGGTAACAAAAAAGACCCTATGAAATTTATATCCATATGATTATTGTACCATGATCATTTTAAGAATAATTGTAATTACATTTTCACATTCTTGAATTACACTGATTTTAGATTTATATTATAATCATATGTTCATTCTTAGAGTTTAGGTAAGTCTTATTTAATTCTACAATGATGGATATTACCACATAAGTGGCCATCTCATCACCAACATGTTCAAATCAAGTTCAATCATGTTTCCCTTTAACCATCTCTTAAAATTTGGTTTAGAGATTAAAATCTTACATCCAATTTTTATACATCACATGGTTAATATGAGTGCAATGCTAATTAACCATGTCATAATAGTATGAAAATCATTTTGTCTTAATGTTTTAAAAACCGTGCTTAAGTTTTGCATGTAAGCCTTTATAATCCATTTATACCTTTAATGTAATTAGTTTAACTACCAATTTCATCAATGATAGCATAAACCATTTTATGGTTTGATTTTTAGTTCCTTAAACAAGACAAGTAAGTTACACTCGATCCATTAAGACCTTTAAGTTTACTTAATTTATCTTAGTAATTTATAAAAGATATATTATTATAGACAATCATTAAAATGAATCATTATTGGAAATTTTAAAACATTTACTTAACCTATTTCAAGTTATCAATTATGACATCAAGTTTGACATAAAAGTCAAGATTGACATCTAAGTCTTCAAGAGTAACTATCAAATAAACTAGGTTCTAATTTATTAACATTCCAATTAAGTCACTTTGGATAAAAAAGAATATCATAATACATCAATAGCATTAAATTTATTTCTATTAATTTCATTGATATATTCACTTGTGATTAAACAAAAATAAGATCTAATAGTTCATAAGTACTAATAACTTCATTAAAATAATTTTTAAGCCTTTTAGACATTAATAACTATCTAGATATTTGATTTATAAATACTTAAACTTCTAATTCTTTTAGCCTTAATAAAATTATAGTTGTATCTTGCCAACATATATCTAACCATAAATATATGATAAGTTTTAAATTCTTGAATAAAATAACTTGAATACTTAACTTAAAAACATCTCAACTCAAGCTAATATCAATATACTATTCAAGTATTAAGATAAAATAACATCATTGTATAATCATAATTCCAATAATCATCAATTTAAAGTTTCAACTCTAACATCTAAACCATTTCGTGAAGATTACTAACAACTATAACACAACAAACACATATTCATACTTCTTTTCCCTTTAAAGCAAATAATCATTAAATGAAACTTAAGTACTTTTCTCCACAACCATATTGACATAAAACATATGCACTTATTAAAACTATAAGTATGAAGTTCACAAACTCAGCCAATGATTTCAACATCAATGAGAAGCATCTACTATTCTGAATTCATATTCACTAACAAAACAACTCCTTAATATATCAAATAATGGTAGCAAGTAATGTTAATAAAGAGTAAACCATTAGTCGTTAAGTTATGGATTAACTTAATACTAATGAAACCATTTAAACTATTATGTGATCAAAATAAAATAATCTCATTAAAATAAATGATAACTCATCAAATTAAATCATATTTTCATCAGGAGAGATAAACCAATACATGTATCAAATCTAGAAGATCTTTATTACATAAAAAGTATTCTTAGAAATCCAAAATCTCAAGTATAATTTAAATCCTCTTTATTGAGATATAAATGACACTACCTCTCTAATCCTAAGGATCCCAACAATAATTAGCCCTGGACCACCCCAACTGTAAGTTTGTTGCATATCTAGGTAGCAATGTAGGTGAAAGCAAAGGATGAGAGAAAAAAAATTGATCTTGACTTGAAAAATAAATCAACTTTTCAAAAATTAAGGAGAATAACTCATTCACATTCTAGTTCATGAATATTAGTGTTTTGGAACATAATCCAAAGACTACAACTCATAACCCTAAGCTTTGTATATTGAATCTCACATTCCATTCAAGTTAATAAAACATGAACTTTTACTGTATACACTCTATATCCTTTCAATTAATTATCATTATGCTAAACTAGACAATACAAAATAATAACATAGGTTTTCATACATCAATAAATGATACATGAAAAGGATCTAAACATAAAAACCTAATATAAAATCAAAGTTTTATAAAAATAATCACAAAACCCTTGACTCATAAGTCATAAAAGAATAACCTAGAATTCAAATTCAAGAAATCCAGTAAATCACCAATTGAATCATTAATAATTCTAAACATTCCATTAAATAACTCTTAGTCCTCTAAGAAAAACATGAATATTTGGCCAAAAGACCGAACTAAAGATTCCAACAATAAAATATTGATCACAAAACCTAAATAATTACAAGGATTTTTAAGTCAAAACCCGCATGGCTCTTTTTGTTTTCAAGAATGATTTCATGTAGAATGAAAAAGTATAGCCTTGAATTAACAATATATATACATTATTTCATCACAATCAAAATGAAATGATGACTAAAACCCTTACAAGAATAAATCCAAAAAAATCATTTAATTTTAATAGAAACCAAACCCTCAAGAGATTATTCTAGGGTTAAAACAAAATCAAATTGTAATCATAATCAAAATATTAATAATAAAAACAAACACAATCCTTGTTATTTTCCATGGTTGAATAGCCACTAATAAACCCATCACAAACCAATGACATATATAGGTTAAAACCCTATTTCATATTCATTCAAAGTTTTCACAAAATCATAAAACACACAAACCCATTTTTTTATTTTGCATGCCAAAAATATTTCAAACCCATTTACAAATAAAAGCCAAAATATACATATATGGTTGAACTCTTTCAAGTACAAAAGAAAATATCAATACTTTATATATTTGAAAACAAAATACAAGAGTTAAAATCAATTCCTTTTTTGTTCTTATCTACCAAAACCTATGCTCATTATGTATTTTCCATCTTTCCTTTAAAATAATAAAGAGCCCCAAAAAACACCACATAAATATACCCTCATGGATAAAAAAATAGAGTCATGAATTCAAATGAAGTCTTTGATAAAAACTTTAGGCCATAATGGTCATTATATTTCACTAAACCCTCAATGGTGGTGATAAGAAATTTTTGGTAGAGTTTCCCCCTCAAAATTAGGGTTTCAAAATGACATAAAATAACCAAAACAAAAAATATATCCAAATTGAATTCTCTCAACCCACTACATCAAAATTCAAATCAATTCCATAGTCTTAATCTATGCCACATCAAAAATTAAAAAATGCATGTCCTATGTCGATGCAAAGTGCCTTTACAAAATATAAGACATAGTCAAGTCTCAACTAAGACTAAGGAAAAAAAACCTGCCACTAATAAAACTAACATGCAAATCAAACCAAATAACATAATCAAATCCACATAATACCAAGTTAATAAAAAAACATTTAACATTAGTCATTGACTAATAATAAAGACTTAAACATCAAAGAGTCTTAATCAATTACATATAATAATAAAGAGACCAAGGATGTCAAGAATTCTCAACATGAAGTTTAATATTTCATAAAATGTAATAATTAATAAAAAATAAAAAATAACCAACAACAACCATTTCAAGACAAAAGTCAGAAAATATTCATGAACACTCACAAGTGAACAATTGATCTTAATAAATAAAATAGTAAAAGAGAAGCTCAAAATTGTTTTTTATAAAGATCATGAAATTATTTCTCATCTATACACCATGCCTTGGTTTTTGAAATCTATAAATATCCTATCTCATGAGAACATATCCCTATGGTCACCAAATACACCATCAGTAGTATCTAGACAAGATAGGTATAATAAATGCACTAAGTAATGTAGTTGAATCAAATAACAACTCATCTTATATAGAATACAAGAAATAGAATTATTAAATGCATTTAATAATAAATTGTCAATGTAGAAATTCATAATAACTTTAATAATGAAATGAAACAATACTGTCTCAATAGACAACTAAACCATAGATCATCTAATTGAATCAAATAATAAACTTCAACAATATGCCACACATATAAGATATTGAATCAAATTAGTACAAGAAATCAAATAATCCATGAAATAGTCATTATCTAAGTTATTAAACAATAATATCAAAAAAAATTAAGTGACAAGTATCTAGGGTCATGACATCCTCCCCCACTTGAAAAGGAGCCATCTCAATGAGTAAAATATCCAAGGTAGTTTTTCCTAAAAAGACTTTCATATTCCCATGTAGCACTTTTTTTAAGACAAATGATCCCATTTAACTAAAATTTGAGAAATTTGATGATTTTACATTTTAACATTGTGATTATGTAGGATCCTTATTGGTTCCAATTGTATATTTTCCTCTTCTAAAACATAAATATGGGTCCAATCTAAAACATGAGAAGGATCAAGTATGTATTTTTTCATTAATGTAACATGAAAAATATCATGAATCCTAGATAGAGAAGGGGAAGAGCTAGTCGATAGGCAACGTGATTGAGTTTCTCTAAAATTTCAAAGGGTTCAATAAATTTGTGAGCTAGTTTGAAAGATTTTCCAAACGTCATTGAACTTTTTTATGGTTGAACATGCATAATAACCTAATCACCTACTTCAAATTATCATGGTGACCTTTTTAAATATGCATATATTTTCTATCTATTAGAGGTATCTTTCATATTTTTCCTTATTATTTGCATTTGTTCATCATATTCATACAAAACATCAGGGCCATACATAGCTATATTTTATAAACTTTCACAACCAAGTGGAGTTCTATATTTATGCCCATATAGAGCTTTGAATGGAACCATTTTAGTCATAAAATGAGATGTGTTATTGTAATAAAATTTAACTAAGTGTAAATAATCTTCCCATTTACTTTGTTGATCCATCACATACATTATTAACATGTCTTCCACAATCTGATTAAGTCTTTCCATTTGACCTCCTATTTTAGTGTGGTAAGAACTTAAATTTAATCTTGTTCCAAAATTAATAGTCAATGTTTTCAAAATCTTGATGTAATTTTTTTTATCTCTATCAGATATAATGACTTCTATCATTCCATACAACTATACTATTTATTTCACAAACCATTCAATAAGCACATATGCATCATAACTTAGATTTTTAGTAATGAAATACTCAACTTTGGTAAATTTAACTATTACAACCAAAATAATATCATGTTTACTTTAGGACTTTGGAAAACCAATAATGAAATCAATAAAAATAGCATCCACTTACCTCATGGAACATCATGAGGATATAAAAACCTCCTGGATGGTAATTTTTATCTTTTACATGCTAGCATTCTAAACATTTAGCCATAAAACTAATAACCTCATGTTTCAAACAAGGCCAATAGTATAGCCTTTTCAGTTCATGTGTCATCTTTCTAACACCTAAGTGAGCAAAGTGAGGAGCTATATATACCTCATTTAACAAAAAATCTATAAATTCCCTGATTTGGTCACATAAATTATATTTTATGCCTAACTAGGTCATTAGAATCAAAATATAAATATCAAATTTATTTTATATAGGCTCATCAGCCAAACCTACACTTACCTCTTAGTAGAATTAAAACAACCCCTAGTTTTTTTTGAAGTTGCATATTAGAGTACATATTGGATGCATAATGGACCCAAACCTCACTTATTGAATCAAGTGGAACCAACATAGTATACTCATGTAAACTTAACTATAAATGTTAACATTAACCTTCTATGACATTAATTTATCACAAGTCCAAAGATATGGGGACTAAATAAACCATTGTCCTAATTGACAATCAGACATAATACCCAACCTAATAAACACATAGAAAAACTAACTATCCATTTGAGTTCATATGGATTATGACAAGAATCAAATTCATACCATGGGAAAAACATTTCTCAAAGAAGATATTACAATCAATGCATATGCATTCCTTCCATGATAAAAATAAATTGACAAAGATGTAAGTGATATAAATCATTATCTAACCAATAAAGATATAGTGGCAGCCACACATGGAATCGATATAAATAATCCAGTATTTAAAAATTGCTAATGAGTTATAAAATACCATCAAGTTAATACTACCAAGGTATATTATAGTGAAGATAGTATTTATTCTACTTACACGCATAAGTAATTCTAGCCACACTTAGAAATAGGAATTTATTATTTAAGATTAACATTTACAATATTAACCTTTTATTTTCATGGGGAATTATTTAATGAATTAATTCACTTCATACTAATAATTTCCATCAATAATCATTACATTTTTACCTATACACCAAATTATCTTGCTCATACATATGATGGTTCCAAATTAACCAATTTGTTGAAACATACAAGTATCATGGTTTACACATGGATGATTTACACATATCAAAATCACACCAACTACCATGTTTACTTAGTGAGAGATTCTAACCCTCAAGGGAATAAAACAATGGTTTTATATATCTCATAAGAGTGACACCTACATGTAATATTCAGCCATATACATGTGTATAGATTCTAGCAAGGCAAGATACATCTCATAATATTACTAATTCATATTATAAGTGATTCAAGATTACATTATTCAACCATGACTAGTAGTTTGTCCCAGCATTAAAATTATCATACTCCCATAAAGGACAGCCTTAATTGCTATTCCAAATCATCTAACTTGTTCACATAAGGTTTATACAAACTAGATCTCACATAAGTCTCTATATTCCAAACAAAGGTTGAAGACCAACTATGGGTTAGTTCAATATGATCATGTTAACATAAGTGTTAATTATAATATACATGAAAGAAATGAACCATAAACATGCATCAATATATCCAAGGAATTATTTAGATAATCCTAGAATAGCTAACATTCAAACTAGGATTATGACATTCTATTTATCTAAGAGAACATACTCAAGCTTTCCCAATTTACCATTAGATGAGATACATTTGACTTGGAAATCATTATCATGATGGTTTAAGAAAAGATACTATATATATGTTCTTATAATATATGCATAACAAAATACATGCCACACTAAACATGCATAACATCATTTACTTATGCTAACATATGAGTAGTTATAATGTATATAAAAGAAAATGGATCATAAGCATATAAATATAGATCCCAAGTAGAATAATTTTATATCACTCAATCATTATTTTCAAATTAATATTTCTAGCTTACTAATAATCTAAGCTAGCACAATCAAATTTGCATAACACCACATAATTAATTCCTTGCTTAAGTAAATTTCTACTCAAGTTATCATGATAGTTTATATGAAGAGAACATAAATATATTATACAAGATTATATAATGAAATATTACTAAACTAAGTGTGTCAATGAATTATAGGTTATTACCACAAGAATGATTATCAATGTATTATAATAATAAAGAATCAATCATGATATCAATATAGTGTATCACTATGGCATTAGCCAGGTATAACCAATTAATAGTCTTAGATAAAACCTAAGTATATCAAATGGATTAAATATTGAAATGGAAGGAAACATCCACATAAGGCCACACATTCAAAATTTTAACCTTTTAATTTTCATCTCCAAAGGATCCCTATCCACATGCAATGTTAGCATTCTACAAAACCAATCTAATTAAACCAAAATACAATGGAATTAATTATAACTGCATCCACTAATCATGTTAGATGAAAATAATATACATATAATCTAGTGTGAACATAAATAACATTACCAAGTACATCATAGCTATCCATGATGTCATCTAGGAATGGAGTAGTGGGAACCAAAATAAACAAATCCTACCAACTAGCCATATGATCCCAACCATCGGTGGCCCTTACCACCCCAACCATTAGCTAGATGGTGGTTTTGGTAAATAGGGTCAAGGAGGAAGTTTTGAGGAGGTTGGATTCTAAACCAATGTACATCATAAAAAAATACATATACTGACAAAAGGGTATGATTACTAATAGGGTACACTCCACACAATCATAAGGTAGGATAGAAAACACCACATATAACTTAACAATTATACTCAACCAAATCAAGGACAAATAAATAAGCACAACCAGGCATGATAATCATGTAACTCAACCTTACCACATTCCCAAGGCAATAATTAAATATTCAAATAATCATTCAATACATAAGCGACTATAAATCATAATTGATCCAAAATAGAACACTCAACATAAAACACTTAGTCTATGCATTCATTTGAATTCCAATTATGCCAACAAGTTCTAGAAAGGCCATAATTAAAATAATAGACCTTCAAACAATAAGATGATTTTAAAGGCAATGATTGATATAGGAAATTGGGGGAATCATCATGAGTTCAACCTAAATAAAAAATACAAGGATTTTTCAGCATTTAAAATGCATTCATATAGCCATAAATGATAAGTCAAAATATCCATTATTCCCTAAATAGGCTTAGATCCTATAAAGAATTAAACAGCCCAATTCAAAATTTTTACCATGGAAGAATAATTGGATATATCAACCTCATTATTCCACCTAATGGTTGAATAGGAACCCAATAATATTAATTAAAACATGAAATAAATACAAATGCCAAAGGGTCAACTCTTCCCCATGAATACATTTATCCCCCCAAGTCATTTTAATTCCAATTTGGGAATTGTAATGATAAGGAATAATTTATTTAAAGAGTTAAATCTAACCCCACATCGATTATCATAAGGTAAGAATAAATAGATAATACAACCATAGTAATACTCTGCTCCTATAGTGGAATAAAGACCCAATTCAAATATTTAAAAATGGTAATTATATATATATATATATATATATATATATATATATATATATATATATATATATATATATATATATATATAGGTCATGGACTATATTTAATTCAACTAGGGATAATTTTAACCTTAAGGCAATTTTTTCAACAAATATATATATATATATATATATATTTGTTGAAAAAATTGCCTTAAGGTTAAAATTATCCCTAGTTGAATTAAATATAGTCCAAGACCATCATCCATACCCAAACTCAACTCTTTGATTTGGAGACCCAAATTGATTTTTAGATTACATGTAATGATGAATCATGAGATTTATTAAACCTCATCCAACAAACACAAAAATAGGGCAAAAACCCACGTGGTTATACACAATCCACAAGAATGTAAAAGGACATGAAATATATTTAGTTTAACATTTATGTCAATCCACAAAATAGAGGGTTTGACATTACCCACACCACTCAACCAATTAAAAATGTAGAAATAGGTTTGAAATGTCCTGATCATGGCATATACATAATGAAATTGAGATGTACAACAATCAATTAATATTGCATTCCTAGATTAAAAGTATATTAAAATTGATATGTGTGGGAACTAATAGAATATAATGGTAGGTTTTAAATAGGTAATTTATGTTAATACATGATGATATTGTAAGTAATACGTAACCCATCATCATTAAAGAAATCCAAACTATGAGTATATCCCAACTTAAAATACATGAAATCCAATACAAACATCAATCTTCCATTTGTAATTTTTTATGCAAAAGAGAGATATTGAAAACATATAAACTCAATTTAATAGTCAATATATATTTTAGGAATATAAACCAATTTTCTATTATAGAAAAGGTACTTACTCAATGCCAGAGAGAGAGAGAGAGAGAGAGAGAGAGAGAGAGAGAGAGAGAGAGAGAGAGAGAGAGAGAGAGAGAGAGAGAGAGAGAGAGAGAGAGAGAGAGATGAGAGAGAGAGATGAGAGAGAGAGAGAGAGAGAGAGATTTTTAAAAGATGTCATGGGTTGAGATTACCAGGTCTACAAATCTCATTTTTGAGCAATGTGATTTAATCTCAAAGCCCACATTATGCATCAAGGTTCTTCAACACCCTAGCCCCCATCTACCCTTTCAAATCTCCTTCCCCCTTCTCTACACCTATATTCTTTTTTTATGCTTTTCTTTTTCCTATGAAGCTCTTCCTTCCTGCATGTCTCTCACCCCACCACTATAGTTTTTCCTTTGTTTTCCATACGTCCCATTCTTCTATACTCTTTCTTCTATGTTATCATCTCTCTATGTTCTTCTCTTCCATGCCTCATGCTACCTACCTTCCCATATCCTTTATTTTCTACTATATTATCTTCCTTTAGCTCACTTCACACCTGGCTTTCCCGTGCACTACGTATCTCTTATTCCTCTTCTCAACCTATGTTTTCTTTCTCACTTTTTATTCTTACCTCCATTCACTTTTCTTAGATACTTTCTATTCCTATGCCTTTTTCCTACACCTTTTCCCTACTACTTCTTGTTGTCATGGAAGGGACTTAAAACATGGCTCCCATGGACCTTTTAAAAAATTTATTCACTTGTTACTTCTTTTTGTATCCCCTTATGCCTTACATTTTCTATATTTTTTTACTTTCTCCACATGCCTCTCTCCTTTTTCACATGATTTCCTCCCTTCTACCATATGCCTCACTCTTTTTTTATTTTCTCCTGACTACATTGCCTACCTACCATATGCCATAATCCTTCCCATATTCCCTTGAATTTTCCCTTATGAAACCCACTCATGCCACTTCCCTACAACATTCGATATACTCCCCCTACTCACCTAGTATGGTCAATGCCTCTTTTTTCAAAGATGTGATTAATAGACAATAAAATTTGACATACTTAATTATAAATTTGAATAATAAAGTATATCTTAATTAAATGTTTAAATTTAATACAAGATAAGGTAATTAATAATAATATAAATAATAAAATAGATATTATTAAAATTCTTTTAGAACATTTAAAACTCAAATAGCCAATCAATTAATAGAATATCAAAAGCAAATAATAGGAAATAAAATAATAATAATAGTTATTATTTTAGATACTATTAAATGTTTAAGATTCATAATGGCCAATTAACTATGCCATTAATCATTATAATGTCACCCATGAAATAAATCATGAGTAATGGTGTCATGAGGAGGTAGGCCTAGGTAGGTCATCAGGGAGCCCAAGTTAAGTGAGGGGTGAGACAAGTGAAGCTAGGGTGGGGAAGAGTATGCATAGGAAAGATAAAAGGGAAGTTCAAGTGAATGTATCAACACCAAATAATATGTAGGTAACAATAAAAACATGATAGGGAACAAAAACCATAATACAACATGATACAAAAGAAATTGAGATAAGGTAGAATAATGCATGACTGCATGCATGAATAATAACAACTGACCAAATACATGACACTGATCAAGGATACTATGTTACCTATTAGAATTATTCTAACTACTCAGAACCACTCCACTATCTCAAGAATCTGATGCCAACATCTAGCCTATCCCATAGTCAATACCTATAACCACCAAGTAAATCCATCAGTAGTATCAAATGTAAAAATTAATAAAATAATAAGTAATGAACTATAATAAAAAATCAATTATACCCCATAATCCATACATCACCAATGTATAAATATAAACATGATAAATACATCAACCTATAGATGAATATCACAACATTGAAATCTAATAGCACAACACTAATATGTAAGGGAGTGAAATAGTAACAATACACATATTGTTTCATTAATGAATAGTCATTTTAAGGTGCATAAAGGCATGTTTGTAACAAGAAATTATTATAATGTTGTTTTAAAGTTTTAGTTCAAAATTATCATGCAAAATTGACAAGGTAGTGAGATATGTGTTTCAACTAAGTGCCTTAACAATATGATTCTCCTTACCCTTCATATAATAAATATTCATGTCAAAATTTCTCAAAAATTCCAACCATCTATGTTGTCATGCATTTAAATAATATAGGAAAATAATTATTCCAGAGATATGATGATTATATTTGACCTTAAAGGTTTTTCTCAATAAAAAATGTTTTCTGTTATTTGAGTGCATGGCTAATGAAAACATGTTCAAGGTCATGAGTGGTATAGTTTTTCTCATGTTCTTTAAATTTTATGTGACTCATAACACACCAAATTACCATCTTGTGTCAACACACCACCCAAACCTTATTTAGATGCATCATCCTAGATCTCAAAATTTTCATTTATATCTAATACAATAAGTACAGGTGTCATTGTTAATAGATCATTTAGTTTCTAAAAAACTTGCTCATAATCTGAATTCAATAAACTTCTTACCCTTACACTATAAGGAATTTATTAGATTGGTTAATCTAAAAAAAATCCATAGATATTATATAATAGCCATCCAATCCCATAAAACTATGTACTTCATGTACGTTTTTAGGAGCAAGCCATTCTTGGATAGCCTTAATCTTGGCTGGATCCATAAAAATACCATCCTTATAAATTATGTGTCCCAAATAATGAATCTTAGATTCATAAAAACCACATTTAGATAACATATCAAAAAGTTTATGTTGTCTCAACCATTGTAGAACTAAACAAAAATACTACTCACATTCAATTTCATTATTAAAATAGATCAGTACGACATCAAGAAAGACCAACACAAGCATGTCTATAAAATCTTTAAATACACTATTCACTAGGTTCATAAATGAAATAGGTGTATTATTTAGACCAAAGGGTATTATAGAAAACTCACAATGTCCATATTGAGTATGGAAAGCAGTCTTATGAATATCCTCTTCCTTGATTCTCAACTAATGATAGCTTAATCTAAAGTCTATCTTAGAAAAGATATTTGTATCCTTCATTTGATCAAATAGATCATTTATTTTTGACAAAGAATAATATTTTTTGATGGTAACCTTATTAAGCATGTGGTAGTCAAAACATAAACACAAAGTTCCATATTTCTTTTTCATAAATACCAGAAGTACACCCCAAGGAGACACACTTGGCATAAGTTGCCATTTTATAACAACACTTGCAGATGAACCTTAAGTTCCTATAAATCAACTATGTTCATGTGATGGGGATATTTTGAAGTAGGAGCTACCCCTGACATTATATAAATCAAAAAATCAAATTCCCTCCTAGGATGTAGTTTAGTTAGTTGTTATGGAAACACATCAAAAAATTACTTCAAAAAAGGAAACTCCTTATATGAAGTTTCATTTTTAGGTACATTTTTTTCCATCTAAATAGTATATAGTTTGTATCCCTTTCATACAACCTTATTTAGTTGTAAAAATAATAAAAGGTTACTTATCTTAAGCTTACATAAACATTGAATTTATATTATATTTCCTAAGTCATCACAATAGTTTATTAGCTTATTACATTAGTTTAATATGGCTTTATGTTACTGTAACTAATCCATTCCTAGAATGAAACCATAGTATCTAAGGGGAGCTAAAGAATAAATTAGTTTTAGCTTGAAAACTCCTTAAATATAGAACTATTTTCTCAAGGAATTTAGATATTGATACCCTGTTACTTGTACCAAATTTGACCTCCCAACCTTCTCTTAAAGTCATATGATTCAATTTATAATTATTGACAACCTTAGGATAAATGAAACTATATATTTCACTTGGCTCAACTAGAATAGAAACTAAAAAAGTCATTTAATTTACCTTTGATGTCTATAAGAGTGATTTGGTAATCCACATTTCAATTGTCCATAGTAACATATACTCTATAGTGTGATAATTATCCCAATTATAATTTTGGACAGTCCTTGCAATAATGATTATCGCCACACTTCCAACACACTATAGTCATTTGGGATGCTATAGGAATAATGTTTTCCCCAATGTTAGGTACATTTTGACTTCTTTGGGTCTAGTTTTTCTCATAATATCCATCCTTATAAAAATTATGATTCTTAAAATTATTATTCTACCCCTAAAGTTTTTTAAAACCACTAGTACTTTTGGTAAATATGTGGTTATGATTAGCTTTCTCAAATTTTTTTGGTGATGGGGATTGATTTTTACTTCTAGACTGCTACCTACTTTTCTTACAATGTTTTCTCAGCATTTGATGATATTTCTCTTTCTCTTCTTCCCTGTGATTAGATTCAATGGCAATAATTAGAGTGTTAGGGTTGGATATATTGATATCATGCGTAACTATTTCCTTTAGTCCCAACTTAAACTTGGTCACTTTGGTTTCTTCATCATGCATGTAGTTCACAAGATACAAGTTTAAAAACTTTTTTTCAACTCAGTTACTATCATATTTTCTTGCTTTAATAGTTGAAAGTTAGATATTTTTTATTCCTTAAAATTTGAACTGTGATATATCTTCCTAAAATACCTTTCAAAAGTAGGTTAGGTAAGAGTTACTGGTTGGTATCCCTCTAAAGCACAAAGATGATTCCACCATAGGGTTACATCTCCATCTAGATGATATGTAGACACCATTGCCTTCACATTAGAGGGAATGTTATGATGGTTAAAGTATTTATATATGTTAACCAACCATGCATCAATTACATCACCTAATTCATCACTAAAAAAGGTTGGTCAAGTAGCATTTTCAATTATTTAATAATGGCATCAACCACATTTATAGGGTTATCTTATGGATCCTACTCACCAAATTTCCCTTCTTCTCTATGAGGTACTTATTTAGGTGGAATACCATATAAAATATTCAAGTTCTTGGTTTTCTATCTTGCTTTGAAGTGAATTTAAAGTAGTAAGAATCCCATTCAAGACTACATCTTGGTCAATATTTAGATTTGTTTCATCATGGTTAGGTGCTCCAACATTACTACCAACATTATTAATGGGAGATCATTATATTATAAGTACATTGGATCTATGACCTCTACCTCTACCTCTATCTATACCAAGGTTAACACATCTTAGGTTGTTGTCTACCATTCCAAATCTTGTTCTCCCCATTTTGAGGTGAAATAAATAACTTAGCAAAAAAATAGCAATAAAGATTCCTAAAAGTTACCTTTATTAGTTAAACTTGCTTTGATATAATTTGATAACCCAATTTTGTTTTAAAATTTGAGATATAACAACTAAGTTGAATGGATTCTATAGGAAATAAACACAAAAATTTAATGAGACCCATAACTATGTTATAACCAACATTAGAACTAGAACAAGTTATAAATCATTAACGAATATATAAAAATCATTTATCTATTTAAAACTTGGATAGAGTTACATTAATGTTTAAATTATTGATGCCTAAAAATCTCACTCTCAGAGATCAACTTCCTATGGGAAGCATTAAATATGTGGGATGGATTTGCAGTCTGTAAAGCAATCTTTGAGATTTTATAAGTTGACTCTTCAAATTAATTCAGGGGTGAAAAGGATAAGAAGAAAATTTAAATGAAAATAAAATAAAGCTAACTACGGTGATGAGATAAAACTCTTGAATTATCAATTAATAAAATAAATTGAACCTTTAAACAAAAATTAAAAGAAAATTTGTATGATTTAAATCCTGTAACATAAACAAAAGCCAAGACTATAGAAACAAAGAACAAAAATAACAAATAACAATAGATTCCACTCAATTTGACATAGAACACCACATCCTCTTCATTGTTAGGTAGAGAACAAAATACAAAAGGACCAAAGGTACAATATACAATATTTAATCTTTCTTACAAGGGGTAGTTTCTAAGGTCATGAAATGAAAATAAATAATTTTTGCTACTTATATTCATAAAATAAAACTATTACAAATGGTCGATCCTTAATACCAACTTTAAAGACAATTTATATTAACAATTACCATCCCTTAACAAAAGAAAAGAGTCTTGAATATAAAGGCGTAATTTCTTTATGAAGAAATGACACTTGGAACTTGATACTCTTACTCATGATGAGGTTATTTCAAATGAATGGGGATATTTGACTCATGAGTGTAATTGGTATTCAAAATACTGGATATGACATAAATTTCAATGCCTCATGATCCTCCATGATGCTTAAAAGAAGCATTGTGGTAACACATGTCTACCTCCAAAATTACTTCTAGAACTCTTCTTAAAAATGGGGCCCACTTCACCTGGAGAAAGGTGATACTTAAAGCTTTGATAGGAAAAACTTTGCTCTTAAGGAGCATTAGGATAATGCATGTCTCCCTCAGAATCATTTTATCACCTTTTAATTGATAGCATTGGGAGCTACAACATGGAAAGTTAGCACTACTTCTGGGGAAGTTAAGAACTCCTTTGAAAAGAATAAGCATGGGGGTGCCATGTGAAAAGTTCACTTTATTTATTTTTATAACTACATAATGGGTCCCACCTATTACTTAATTGGACAATGACACTGCTTGAAGATCTAACAAAAATAAATATTCCTTGAATAAGTATCGTGACACCATGTGTCAAGCTAGCACTACTCTTGGGAGATCAAGGAATGTTTTCATAAAGAATGAGTGTGGGGATGTAATGTGGCACCAACTGAAAGAGTTAAGGCTTAGCCAAAAAATGAAAAAGGGAACTTGAAAAAGAGGAGGCTTATACACCACCTGATAAACTCACCAAACACATCCATGATAAAAATATAACTACCCAAAAATAATTTAAAATGTGGATTAAGATCCATAATTCTTGGTGACTTATAAGGGAATATACCTATAGATAGAAGAACTCAAAAATATCTTGTTTTCTAGACCAATTAAATAAAAAATTCAAAAAGGGAAGGCTAAAAAAACTCATAACTTCTTAAGAGTCACCTTCAAAGGCATCCAATCTTCCTCTTTGGGTTGAGTCTTCTTATTAATAGCTTCAAAGGATCTATCTAGATCAAAGATCTCGTTGAAGGAGATGCTACTCAAGCCTTGTACTAATACTAACATCTAAAAGTCCAATTAGACAAGAGGTTGGAAAATCATCTTCACCTCAAAACTTTTTGGTGCTTGATCGGGAGTCACAAAGATAGTCTAGTTATTCTAATTTTTGATCAACAACTCTTTTATTTTATACTTTGAGAGGATTATGTTATTTACAAGGAATGGGGAGGGGAGTCCCAACTAGACTAATTGTTTAATATGCCCCTTCATATCCCAAACCACATTTTTTTAAAGTATCCAAAAATGATTTACATTTAGATGTTAATTTATTATAGCTTATAAATTAATTTACCTTCATCACCTCCTACCTTTCGTCAACCACCCCTTCTACTTGGATAATCTCATCCATCACACTATGCATCTTCTAGATGAGGAGCTATGAATCTTAAACTTTTGGGGATATAAAGGTGAGGACTTTATCCATAGATGTGTTCACATATGCACTCAACCACTATGAGTCCATGATCAACCCAAATTTTGGATTCAAGTTTGTGGCTACATTATTTATTATCTCCCAATAAGATACATACAATTTTTGGACCATGGGGAGAATGCATGTGGTTTGCATGTGATCTAGGAGTGGGTAGTGACATCATTTTTTAACTATCTAATTTCCTAGTCCTTAGCTAAGGAGTCCTACTACATCTACTATTTTAATCATTATTGTGCACTTATATAGTCCAAGATACTCTTGTGTGTCTACACAAACTCTATTTCCTTTTTGTGTAGTTTATTTGTTATGGCCTACTTCTCCTTCTTTAAGCCATCAATTTTGGCCTTCAATTCTGCTACTTGAATTTATAGTTGGTCCATTTGGTTAGATTATACATAGAATATCTTAGTGGTGATGTGTATTTGTAGGTTGGACCTCATTTTAGTTATCTATTCATCTTTTGCCTTGGCTTCTATGTTTAAGTAGTCGATAGTAGATTTCACTCTTGTGAGTTTTTGCTCCTTTTCCAATTATCGGCCTACCTTGAGATAGTCTGTGGTGATAGGATTTTAGATTTCTTCCATAAAATAAACCCCATCAATTGGCCTAACATAGATGAGGTTAATATTTATGATGTGTATCAATTAATCCCCTAGTTTTAACTATTATTGGGGCTTGACTACTTGTGGAGTCATGTGTGCAATCATTAGGGATTGTTATACCAGGTCAAAGAATGATCACATGTGAGATACCACTAGGGCCTTGGCCATTTTTTCTCTTATCTTCTCCACCTAAGCCTCTCAATATTTTGTATAAGTCTCTAGCTACTAGTGGAATTAATCTTGAGACTAAATTAACTCCCCATAAAGGGAGATCCTTATGGTAAGCTAAAATTAATGGTCACTTACTGCTATGAAGTAGTGGATGTTATTCCCTCAGGGATGAGAAAGTGAACATTTAGGGTGGAAGATGATAAAGGAGGGAGGCCATAGATATGGTTGGTAAGCAATTTTTCCATGATGCATGTTGATGTGGTGGATGAGGTTAGAGGAGTGACAAGTGGTGCAAGTGAGGTGATCAGTTGTTCATTGGTAAGTGGTGCAAGTTTGGTGGAAATGGTGGAAGGTAAAGAGGGAGTGAAGAATGAAGTTAAAGTGGAAAGGAGAGGGTGAGATAAATGTACCCTCTTTTATTTTGGCTTAGAAATAGGATTGAAATCTTGTGCTTCAAATCTAGGTTGAGATGATCTTCCTTAGGCTGCTCTAGGGTGACCTACACCTATTACTAGAGTGTTGTGTATAGAGGAGGAGGCCAGGTCATAAGCGTATGAATTATGGACACTTATTAATTTTTTTAGAGGGATTATCCTCTTATTATTCTTTAGCTAAAACCTCTTCTTCTTTAACTAAAACTTCTTCCTCTACCTAGGCCTCTTCATCATGGTACTTATCCTAGAGGTTTATGAATTATTCATTGGAGTCAAAGTCCTCAAAATTTATCTCCCTTTTGCCAATGTCTTGCCTATATTTCTAATAATATTCCATATTATCCTTGATCAAACCCATTTATATAATCTATTCTATGAGAACCTTGGTCATGATCTTTATGGGATCAAAATACTGAATTAGTTTATAAAAAGACTCCCATGGCCTAAAGGTGTCTAAAGGGATCTTGAACAAATCCACATAATGATTGATATTGTCCTCCATTAGAGACTTATTATCCTTGAAGTATGGACAAGTCTTAACTATTAAGAAATAAATTATTTTTAGATTGGTTATGTGTTTATTTGGATCATAGTTCCATTGGTCATTAATCCAGTCTAGGCCAAGCTCTGCTATTTTGAGTGCAAGAAGGTGATCTTGTAACCTCTTCATGACTATAATGCCCCCTCTTGAGAAGGGGATGTCATATATGGATTTTTTTTATGGCCTCCACCATATACTGAGTTCACCACATCAATTTTTCAAGATAGATATAGGGATAAGGTTTTATTCATGAGTAGGCACAGGAGCTACAATGTATCCTACTTGAAATTATGAACTTTTATGAATGTGAAATATGATCTACAAGACTAGTCAAAAAAAAATTTGTAGTTAGTGAACCTTAATTTTTGGAATTATATCATTATGAAGGTAATGGGCTCATGACTAAGGTCAATTAGGATCAAAGATATGAAGCACTAAGAAAACTTGTAATAATCCTACATGGTTGATAGGATGTGTGTCTACATAGAGAGAGGGATCACAATGTGAGGATAGGTTCCCATTTTAGTGGCATTGATAATGAAGTAAGGTGAAAATAACTAGGAACTCTGAGATAGGATGAGGTGGAAGAGGAAGGAATAATACCTAAAGGAATTCTAGGATGAAAATTATCTAATTGATTGTGGATGGAATTCATAATCGTGTTTGTGAAGTCCATCTTGTAAGATTTCTCCCTAGTTACCATATTCAAAAGGAAGACTACACCCAATCGGAAATCATGTATGTTGGAGTCTAAGTCCATTCCAAATATTAATGCTAATATATAAAGGGCATCTTTCATATCTTGTGTCATAAATCTTGAAATAGTAATGGGTAGAGGAGGCACCTTCATATAATTTTTGTATAGAGTTATGTTGATGAACTTCTACTTTAGGACATAGTTTCCCATACATTTTGTAAGCTCTCCATACTATAGATGTCTATGATAGGGTCACTTAGGAGTCAGATCATCTCCCTTATTACATCAACATTTATTTCCACATTCAAGTGGTTGTTGCCTATAATAATGTCAATTTTGGCATTGTATCTCTTTGCACATAAGGTGATAATATCCAAGCATAGGTGCACAAGAGGCACCTTGTATTGAGTTAGTATGGAGCTCCATACCCTATAATTAAATGAATAAAAGTCATTATTTCAAACCTTTTAGATCATGAGGGAATGGGTGCCCTCTCTTAGATTATTTGTGTGCTTAGTCAATTTGGGATCGAAGATCCCATTTACATAGTCTAGAACCAATACAAGGTCCCTGTAAAGCCCTTTTATAACATTCTTGACATTTGGCACAATCTTATTTGGATTTACAAAGGAAAATGTATATGATTTACTCCTTGAAAATTATTTTGGAATGTCTCTATGACCACCTAATCCATGCATTTTGTGTTTTCTATGATTTATACTACCATACGAGGATCCATAAGTTTCCACATTATAACTCTTTTCAATAATCCTCTCTTTGCTTAAGGAAAATGCTTGATATTAGCCTTCTGTACTTAATTATTTACATTTCTTCACTCAAGTATTTTCTCAAAATTCTCTATTTAGATTGGTGATCTTGAAAACTCTTAGGTGTTTAAGTGTTTGGCTTGATGATGAGAGGGGTACTTATAGTCTACCACTCCTGGTATAGTCATCATGAAATTTTTTGAATTTAGGCACCCCATAAATGATAAGGGCAACACACATGATTAAGGAGCCAGTCACAAGATATTTTTTAGTTATCCTTATGGGAGATCATGTAATTGGGATTGCTTGACATTAATTATAGGGAGAATAGGATAGATAATAGTCTTTCAAAGAATGATTAAAAAATAAGGATATTTAAGGTGTGGACACGTAGCAGTGGGACAAATAACTTATGCCAATGACACTTATTTTAAATGAAAATAACAACAAAAGAGGGAAAGAAACTAAAAAAAAGGAAACTAACTAATTATGTACAAGGTAAGGCTGATGAGTTAGTTGAAGTGCTTTAAGTGGATTCCATTTATCAAAATCTCTAAGGTATTGCCTTCTTCATCTACCAACTTGAATGCATTGACCTACCTATTAATGATGATGTGAAAGTGGGCTCTTCATAGGGAATCAAATTTTGCATGCTGACACAGCTTCATAGATTTTTTATCATAATTTAGAACCAAGTCTCCTATCTTGAAGCCTAGCTTAGATGCCTTCTTATCAAACCATCACTTAACTACCTACTTTTGGGTGACCTTGGCATTACTAGATCATTCTCTCACTTCATAGAGGTTGATAAATTCCACTAACCTAACCTCCATTACTCTATTTTCTTCTATTTGATAGATTTAAATAGTTATATATTAGGAATATCCATTTATATGGGCATGACCATTTACTTCCCATACACTAATTAATATGGGGATGTCTTCAAAATTTACTTATGAGTGATCTGGTCAACCCATATAGCTATCTTCACATGATGATTTCACTCCCTTTATCTCTTAGTTCCTATCCTCTTGATTAACCTTATGAGGTTCATATTTATTCTCTTATTCAACCCATTCCATTACATGGAGTAGTTGGATGAAGTCTTAAGGAAGATGCCATTTTTTAGGGCAAATTCTAAAATATTTGAGCTAAAGAATGCCTTCACATTATCAAATATGATCATTTTGGGAGGGTAAAACCTTGATACTATTTCCTCTAAGAAATTAAGGATCACATTTTTAGTTACCTCTTTTAAAGGGGCCACTTCATTCTATCTCATGAAGTAATCCATGGTCACGAGTATCCATTTATGGCCCACACTAGACAAGTGATTGATCATCCCAATGAAATCCAATCCCCACTATGTGAAAGGCTCATCGATTATGATTGGGTTACTTGGCAAGGCCAAACTATTTTTCTTGCCTATGAAATATTGGCACTATAGGCATTTCCTCACTACTTGGTAATAATATGAGAACATAGTCAACTAGTAATACCCAACATTCATGATTTTGGTTTATGGTTGTATTTTTTAATAAATTTCCACCTAGAGGGGTAAAATGCATGTCCTATAAGATCTTATTGGATTGGTGGTTGTAAACACATTATATTAGTTCCCCATCAAAGTTAATTTTTAAAATCACTCCTTGTACTATGGTATAACTATCCCCTTGCAACCTATAGAATATTCTTTTATGCACAAGGAAACCATTAGTATATCATTCAGTTCACATGAATCAATTTTTGTCAACCCATGATCCAATAGTTTCATATTGATTCATTAAAATCATTTTTGGTGTATCTTAATCCTCTTTTATGGCATCTGTACATTAGTCTAGATACTCATAAATCCCTCTTCCTAAGATCACCTTGGTTTGCCTAACCTTGATGTATATTATAGGATCTTAGTGATATAATTGGATCTCTTTTATGTGATCTCTCCTTCCATTATGTATTCCCTGATACTATAATGTAACACATATACCATTATCTTACTTCCTGTCACTAGGTGCCTAAACTTTTTGAGGCCTTTGATGATGGAAAAAGCTTATTCTCAATGAGATTATACTTGGTCTCATACCTACTTAGGGTTATTACATAAAAATAAATAGGATGCTTGACCTTACCTTCATCTTTATTATAAATTAATATAGCCACTAAGCTATTTTCACTCCCATGAACATACATGACAAAATCCTTAGAGAAGTTGGGATTAACTAGTATGGGAGTGGTGGCTATTACTTTCTTGATCTTTTCAAATGATACCCTTCCTTGAATGGTTCACTTGAAAGATTGGCCTTTCTTCATCATTAATGTGATTATACATACCAACCTTGGAAATTTAGATATGAATTGGTTGACAAATTGATCTTCCCTAAGAAAGATTGGAATCCTTTTTTATTAACTAGTAAAAGCAAGTCCCCGATAGCCTTCACTCTATCCAAGTCAATAGATATGCCTTCTTTGGATACCATGTATCTTATTATCATGAATTTTGGGATGCCAAAGGCACATTATCTAGGGTTACGGGATACCCTAAACTTTTGACACTTTTGAAATATCTTCTCCAAATGACCAAAATGATTCCCCTTCTTCTTAGAGAACATTGTTAGATCATCTAGATAAATAAGGGTGATTTTTTTGATGAGGTATTAAAAGGCTATGTCCATGGCTTGTTAGAAGGTATACCCTACATTAAAGATGTTGAAAGTCATATTCACATATGAAAAGGTTCCCCATTTTGTGTTGAAAGTGATTTTATGTTGGTCCTCTTTATTGAACCATGCCTGGTTATATCCTAGAAACCCATCCAGTAGAGAGAAAATTTCTATACCGAATACTATTTGGAAGATTTATTCCATAGAATAAAATGGGTAATGATCCTTAAAAGAAGCTTTGTTTAAATCCATGAAGCCCATGTATAGTTTAATCTCTCCATTCTTTTTCCTCATCAGAACTAGGTTAGATACCCAAGTCAAATTCTTGATTGGGTATATGATCCTTGAGTCAATCAATTTTCTTAGCTCTTGAGCCATGTGAGACTTAATTTTTGGGTTTAATATCTTTTTATTTTATTAGATAGGATTTGATCCTTAAATTAGGTTTATGGTGTGCTAGATGACCTCATGTCTATACCCTTTCAAGTCATCATAAGTCCAAGCCATAACCCTTCATATTTGTTACAGAAGGATATCAATCACTACTTATCTTTTTGGGAAACTTATTTCTCCACTTCCAATTTTATTCCACATCTAACATCAATCTTAGAGTAATAACCTTTGTAAAAAAATTATATTTGTCATTTCCTACATCATTAGAATCAAATATATTATCTAGGGTGATCAGCCCCTTTGGAAGTTTGTTGGACTTCAACTACATGATCTGATCTCCATAAGCCTCTTCAATATTTGGATACAACTACTTCTAAAACTCATATGATTACTAAATAAACATGATAATTTAGGTTTCATTCTCAACTACCTACTAGGTTTGATGCCATCAAAGTGTAGAGTCTAAAATTTGAACTCATTTTTTGGTTTTTTACTTTGGTCCTCCTTCCTCTTCATGACTTTGGGAATGGCCTAATCTTCATCATGGATTTCATAACTTTTGAGGCTAGTGACATCAAAGTTATTGAATGGATCATTCTTGATGAATTTATTTATGGAGACTTCCTCCTCTAGGTTACGGTTATCTATCACACTCTCTTCCTCAAGCATTTCCATGTAATACATCTCTTTCTTGGAGAGATAGGTGTGTGTCACTTCAAATTTGATCATAACATCATCAACTATGTGCTTCAAATGTATTGGTTCAGATAACACTTTCAATTTTGATCCATGTTTGGTCCTTAGAATCAAGTTGGGCCACTTTAAGGACAAGTATCTGCCTATCTTGGTGGTGAAATCTCTTGATAGACATAACCAAAAGACTAGTGGGATTTCTATCACTACAACTTCTTAGGTGACTATGATATTGGGATAAAAATATAAGGTTATGGGAAGATCCCTGATATTACCTATAATATAAACTTTCTTCCTATCTAATTACATTACCCCTTTATTCAAAGGTTCATATTGAAGTTACAATGTGTGCACAATTTTATTTGGCATCATTATGGTGCTGGCACTAAAATAGGTCATGAAATTATGCAACAACTTGTTTCCCATAATGAGAGTTAAGTAAAATAGTGTAGGATTTGTTTTACTTACCCTTACATTGGAGTTGATGATTGTAAATGATGATTGAGGTTGTGCACTACTACTAGCTTTCTTTCCCTTGTTTTATGTTGGATCTATGGCCTTTTTATCTTATAAAGGCTTTTCTCAATCTCCTAATGCTTCTTGCAATATATATTTCATCTCAAGAATATATAAGACATACCAAAGAGAAACACTCTCTAGAACCTTCTTAATTTGTTATACTACATTAAATTATCCTTAAAGTTAGACTTTAGGGTCTTTCATCTTGTTTTGAGCTATCTTGCTCCACTTTTGATACTTTCAAGGTGATGGTTGGGGTCATATACTCTTTTCAAAGGTCACTTTAATCCTTGTCAAGGCTTATTGGGTCTTAACCAGTCTCTTATTGGATCGAGTGTAATAGTATGACTATACTCATAGGGCCTTAAACAAGGGGGTATCACTTGAATAAATTACATCTCCACCCTCTACCCAAGATAAAATCACATCTTTTAGGGTTATTTCATCTTCTTTCTCTAAGGACATTCCTTGCATTTGAGCCATTAGGATAGATTTTTCAATGCCTGGTGACTAGTATTTATAAGGATCTAAATTGGGTACATTCTCTAGCCTTATTTCTTAATGACTTTTTGTTATAGATTACCTCTTTGGTATTTTTGAGGCATATGCATGCCATTACATGAGAAGCACCATGAATTGGAATCATCCACCAAGTTATTTTGGCTGATGACCAATTATCTATTTAAACTTGGAGGGACTATTTGTGAAGGGTTAATAATTGGTACAATTTGATTTATATGTCACACTTCATGATTTAACTCTTTATGGTTCAACCTTTACCTTTCTTGATACTGATTATGCTAATATGATGCCCTTTTATTCTAGTAATTCTAGTGAGGGGGCTTTGGGGGCATAGCCTATTACCTCTTGAGGTTTTTGTTATCATTAGAGAATTTATACATGATTCTCTTCATGTCATTCATCTCTATATCTAGCATAGATTAAGGGGATGTGATTGTTTAAGTAGGTGGTAGTGACAAGCTTAGATTCTTCACTATTTATGAGCTTGTGATGGGCATATAGCTCATAAACTTTGACTTCTAGTGAGGTATATTAGTAGTTTGGATCCTACTGAGTGTGCTAGAAAAGAAACACTATTGATGCCTAAAACTACCACTCTCAATGAATAGATTCCTTTGGGAATATTTATAGATGTGGGATTAATTTATGGTCTATAAAGCAACATCCAAGATTTTAGAAACCAACTCTTCAAATTAGTTAGTGGGTAAAAAGGGTAAGAAAGAAATGTAATTGAAATTGAAATAAATATAAGGTGATGCATCAAAACTCTTGAATTATTTATTCTTAAATTTTCATAAAATAGACTGAACCTTTAAACATCATAGACAATTAAAAAAACATTTTCATGATTTAAAGCTTGTAACATAAGCAAAATCCAACACTATAAAAGTAGAGAATATAAATATTAGATAGTAATATATTCCACTCAATTTGACATAGAACAGCACATCTACTTCATTTTTAGGTGGAGAAAAAAAATACAAAAGGCCCAAAGACACAATATAAAATATTCAATCCTTCTCATGAGGGGCACTTGCTAAGGTCATGAAGTGAAAATAAATAACTATTACTAATTTTATTCATAAAATAAAACTATTGAAAATGGTTTCTACCTAATAACAATCATAAAGTTAATTTTTGTTAACAACTACTAGCCCTTAAGAAAAGAAAATATCATTAAATATATAAGCACAATGGCCTTATGAGGAAATGATACCTAAAACTTGGCACTCACGTTCATGATGAGGCCATTACAACTAAATGAGGAGCTTCAGCTCATATTTAAAATTGGTCTTCAAAATCTTAGATATGGTACAATTATTGATGCCTCATGATCCCCAATGACATTCAAAAGAAGCACCATGGCAACACATGTCTACCTTTGAACCTACATCTAGAATTCCTATTAGAAATGAGGCCCACTTCCCTTAGCTATTATCACTTATTGAAGCTCTAATAGGAAAAAAATGCTCTCAAGAAGTAATGGGATGATTCATGTCTCTTTCAAAATCCTTTTATCACCTCCAATTGGTAGTGCATAGAGCCACCATGTGGTAAGTTGGTGCTACTTCTGGGGAAGTGTAGAACTTATTTACAAATAATGAGAAAGGGGGAACTTGTTGGAAAGTTTTCTTTCTTCTTCATTATAACTGCATAGTGGGTCCTTATTATTACTTCATTGGCCAATGGTGCTACTTGAATCATTGAAAAAAAAATTACCTTGAATAAGCACCATGATGCCATGTGTCAATCTAGTACTACTTCTAGGCAACCCAAGAATTTTTTCATAAAGAATGAGTGTAGGGATGCCATGTGGCACCACCTAAAAGAGTCAAGGCCTAGCTAAAAAATGAAAAAGGAAACTTATGAAATAGGAGGTTGATACACCACCTACCAAACTCACCAAGCACATCCATAATAAAAAGCTGACTACCTAAAAATACTTCAAAACATGGATTAATATCCACACGAACCATACATCCAAAAAATCCTACCTATGCACTTCATATATGGCCTTCCTAACACATCCATTATCAAATTATAGTCTTACCTAAGGACATGTACATACCATAAAATAGTATGTACCTTATATGGTAAACCAAAAAGAGTTCAACAAACAAATTCAAAAGGAGAAATAGAATTAGCATAAGATTCATCATACCAAGCTTTCTTAACCAAGATCTAAAAAGCTTCAGATATTAGTTAGTGATTTTTTTTAGGTCTATTTCCAATAGTAATACAATATACAATATTTTTAACAAAATGCTTCATTTAGATTTGGTAACAAAATAGACCATATAAAGGTGATATCCATATGATCATAGTAACATGATCATTTTAAGAATCATTAAACTTACATTCTCACATTTGTGACATGACATTGATTTTAGATTTATATTATATTCATTATTCACTCTTATAGTTTAGGCAAGTCTTATTTAATTATGTAATGATGGACATTACCACATAAGTGGCCTCTCATCACCAATATGTTTAAATCAAGTTCATGCATGTTTCCCATTAACCATATATTAAGCCTTGGTTTAGAGATTAAACTCCTACTTCCAAGTCTTATATGTCACTTGGTTAATATGTGTGTAATGATAAGAAACCATGTCATAATAGTATGAAATTAAGTGTTGTCTTAATATTTTAAAAGCCATGGTTATGTTTTTCATGTGAGCCTTTATAATCCACTTCCACCACCAGTTTAATTAGTTTATCTATTGATTTCACCAATTATAACATAACCCATAATCTAGTCCATTTTTTAATTAATTAAATAAGATAAATAATTTACATTCAATCCATTAAGACCTTTAAGTTTACTTAATTTGTCTTGGTTATTTACAAAGTATATATTATTACAGACAATCATTACAATGAGTCACTATTGAAAATTATAAAAAATGTGCTTAACCCATTTACAAGTTTTCAATTATGACTTCAAGGTTGGCATAAAACTCAAGAATCACATCTAATCATTCAAGAGTAACTACCAAATACACTATGTTCCAATTTATTTAACATTCTAATTAAGTCACTTTGGCTCAAAAATAATATCATAATAAATCAATAATATTACATGTTTTTGTGATAATTTCATTGATATATTCACTTTTGATTCAACAACAATAATATCTAATAGCTCATAAGTGTTAATAGTTTGATTATAATAACGGCTAAGCCTTCTAGACATTAACAACTAGCTAAGTATATCATTTATAAATACTTAAACTTCTAATTCTTTTTTACTTAATAAAAGTATAGTTGTATATTTCCAACATAAATCTAACCATAATGATATGATAAGTTTTAAATACTTATTATAAGAAACTTTAACATTTAATTGAAAACATTTCAACTCAATGTAATACCAATATACTATTGAAGTCTTAAGATAATATCACATCCTTATATAATCCTAATTCTAATAAGCATCAATTTATAGTTTCAACACTAATATCTAAACCATTCCATGAATATTACTAATAGTTGTAACATAACTAACACATATTCATAATTATCTTCCCTTTTAAGCAACAAATCAGTAAATGAAACTTCTTTACTTTCTTCCACTACCATATTGACTTACAAACATATGCACTTGTTAAACACCATAGTTATGAAGTACATAAACTTAGCCAATGATTTCAACATCAATGATAAACATCAACTATGATGTATTCACATTCACTAATAAAATAACTCCTCAATATATTAAATAATGAAAACAAGCAATGTTACTAAAGAGTAAAACATTAGTCATTAAGATATGGATTAATTTACTGCTAATGAAACCATTTAAACTATTATGAAATACAAATAAAACACTATCGTTAAAAGAAATGAGAACTCATCAAATTAAATCATATTGTCATCAAGAGAGATATACCAATACAAAATATCAAATTTAAAATATTGTTATTATATAAAAACTATTATATAATATTAATTTGTATACAACCCTAAATAAACTCAAATATAATTTAAATACTCTATATTATAATATCAATGACACCACCTCTCCAATATTAATGAGCCCATTGATAAGTGGCCCTAGACCACCCCAACCATCAGTTAGTTGCACATCTAGGAAGCAAGGTAGGTGAAAGCAAATGATGAGAGAACAATAATTCTGATCATGAATTTAAAAAGACATCAACTTAAATAAAATGATGATAAGAACTCATTCACATTCCAATTCATGAATATTAGTGTCATGGCACCCAATCTAAAGGATACAACTCATAACCCTAAGTTTTGCATATTAAATCTCACATTCTATTCAATTAAATATAATATGAACTTCAATTCTATACACTTTATATCATTTTAAATCAATTTCCATTACACTAATCTAGGAAATCTAAAATAAGAACATAGTTCTTCATATATTAATAAATGATAAACAAAAAATATATGGACACAACAATCTATTATGAAATCAAATTTTTATAATAATAATCATTAAATCCTCAGTTCATAAGTCATAAAATAATATCCCATAATTTAAATTCAATCAAGTTGGTAAACCACCAAATATTTCATGAATACCCGCCAACAATCTAGTAATAACACACAATCCTAAAATACAAACATGAAGATTTTTCCAAAAGACCTAACTTAAAAATTCAACATTCAAACATTGACCTCAGAACCAAAATCATTGCATACTGATAAAATAATAAGGATTTTCAAGTCAAAACCCTCATGAATCATTTTATTATTTTTTACAAGAAATGATTGTAAGAAAACTAAAAAATGTGTAGCCTTGAATCTAAAGGCTAAATAAATGATTTCATCAAATAATCAAAATTAAATGATGACCAAATCCATTTGAATAATAAATATAAAAGAATCATTGCATTTGAATGGAAAACAAACCCTCATGAGATTATTGTACGTCCAAAACAAAACCAAACTTTAATCATAACGAAAACCCTATTAATAAAAATAAACATAGTCCCTATTATTTTCCATGGCTACATAGCCACTACAAAAACCATCATAAAACTGATGACATATATATGTTAAGACCCTACTTCATATTCATTCAATGATTTCACAAAATAAAATAATACACAAACCCATTTTTTAAATTTTACATGATAAAATATTTCAAACCACTATAAAAATGAAAGCCAGAATATACATATATGGTTGAACACTTTCAAGTAAAAAATAAAATATCAAGGCTTACTTGGTAAATTTGAAAATGAAATACAAGATTTTTAATCACCTCATTTTCTTTATTCTTCTCTACCAAAACCAAATCTCTCTATTTATTTTTGAGCTTGCCTCTAGAATAAGAAAGACCCCCAAAAAAACTCCACATAAATCTCCCCTCATGGCCAAAACATAGAGCCATGATTATAAATGATGTCTTCATGAAAAACTCCAGGCCATAATGGCCATTATTTTTGACTAAACCCTCAATGATGGCCATAAAAAAAAGTTCACATAGTTTCCCCCTCAAAACTAGGGTTTATAAATGACATCAAATAACCAAAAAATATATATAACCAAACTAAAGTCTCTCAACTCACTACATTGAAATTTGAAACCATGCAATAGATTATAGTCTATACTACATCAAAAATCAAAATAAATGCTAGTCCCATTGGTTTGAGGTCCCTTTACAAAGTCTAAGATATTTTCAAGTCTCAACTAAGACTAGGTCAAAACAATATGTAGTCTATATCATTAACATGTAAATCAATCCAAACAACATAATCAAAGGCACATAATACTGAGTCAATAAGTAAGAATTCAACATTAGTGATTGACTAATAATAAATACCTAACTGTCAAAGAGTCTTAATAAATCAATTATAATATTAACACAATCAAGTCACTTAATACTTCTCAACATGATGTGGATGATCATCACATCATGCAAAAATTATTGATAAACATAAGATGACCTACAATAACCATATCAAGACAAAAATTGAGAATAACTACATGAACATTCAAAAGTAAAAATATGATCTCAACAAATAAAAAAGTAAAAGTGAAGCTCAAAATTGTTTTTTAAAAATCCCACTAGATTATTTCTCATCCATACACCATATCTCAGCTTTTTATTATTCATAAACAACCTAGATCATGAGTACCTATCACTACAATCACCAAATAGATCATCAATAGTATCGAGACAAGATAAGCATATTAAATTCACTAAGTAATATAGTTGAATCAAATAAAAATTAACTTTATACTCAATCCACAAAACAAAATTCATAAAAGCATTTAATAATCAAGTTTCACTATAGAATTTCATAATAACATCAATAAATAAATGAAATAGTAATGCCTAAATAGACAATTGAACCACAAATCATCTAGTTGAATCACATAATAAACATCAACAATATGCCATATATATAAGCCACTTAACCAAAGTAGTATAGGTAAACAAGTAATCCATGAAATAGTCATCAACTAAGTCATTAAACAATAATATTATAAAGTATTAAGTGACAAGCATCTACTAGGGTCATGACATGTTTTTGGTATGAAAACATCTTTCCAAGAATGGGACAATGAAATTAATGGATTTATATGTATTTTTGATAGATATATTGAATTATTTAAATATTCCAATATTCATGAAATTTTTATGCAAAATAGATAATTCATTCTACATGATCACTTTGCTACTCAAATAATTCCCTTTATGAAAATATTTAATAGAGATTGGTACATGAAAATTGAATGAGCTAGTCACTTATGCAAAAAAGGTAGAAATGAAAACCTTAGTAAAATATATTTTCCATGATACACTTATAAATAATGACATATTACTAATAAAATCTAAACTTATATTTAGACTTCTAATTGTTGACTAATCTTGAGTAGATAAACATTTTATATATGTGGCACTGGTTCATCAAAATTAGAATGCAATCCTAACTATAACTACAAGTCCTAACACCTAGGAAAATCATAATTCAAATCAAAATAAAAGCCAACGATAGTCATTTGAAGTTTTATTTATAATTATAATTTTCCAATCTAATTTCATTCTAAAGTGACACTTTAATTTTATCCATAAGATTCTATGTTCATTGTATATAATCTATTATTATCATCATGGCACCATTTTTGATATATTTATACTCCTTAATTCACCTAATGAGGGGATTAATATTTTGTAATATTAATGTAAGATTCATAATTATAAGTAAAGTCTAATGAGACTCTTTTTTTTCTCTTTCTCAAGTTTTATGTATACCCAAGTAATTTTAATTGTGTGTGTGTGTTTTTTTATTTATAGATTGTTTTATGTTCTCATTATGCAAAAGTGGGGCTAAGATTGTATCTATGATAACTATTTTATTTGTATGGATATTAATTTCATTTATAATTTGTGATATATGTGAATGATATTAATTTATTACAAATCATTATTTGTTTAGGTCTATGTGTATAATTTAAATGTAAAAGAAATATTTTGACACTTTGGTGTGTCTATTTCACTCTAAGTGGTGTCTATATCATGGTAGACATTAGTATAATATCATTCTTGATCTCACTAAATTAATTTTTATTAAAATAATGATCCTCTATCTTACATAAAATAATATTCTTTTTTTCTCTACCTAATCATCATTTTTTAATTTTTTAAAAGATATAAATCACCTTAGTATAAATCATATGTGAATAAGTCCATATTAGGTTTATAAATATTTAGTTTTCCATAGATTAGGTGATCTCTTACATGTCCTTAGGTAACATATAACTATTTTTATTAAACAAATATTCCACCATGAATATATGAGAGAGTCATAACCTACAACTCGTGCCTTTGATTAGGTAACCATCAGTCCCAAAATGAAAGTGATTTATCCCATAAAACTTATAGAATAGGTGTATAAAACTAGGTTAAAAATTATTAAGCAGATTTATTTTGGATAAATATTATACTCAATAATTACATATGCATTATTGATATTAAATCATATAATCCATATGTAGTGATTGGTTTAGAGAATTTAAATAGACTCTCAAGCATTTCTCACATTTATTATAACCCATAATGGATTACATTTACTTATTTTTTAATATTTTTTGAGTTTAATGTTATGTATAATATAAATTCTAGGAAATTATACATTTTAAATGAGGTTTGTGGCATATTCATCTCAACCCATGTTCTTAATCAAGGATTCTAATGGAGTATAATTACCACTATCTCCATTATCTCTAGAAGATATTTTGTTCACATACATATATAGGTTTATTTGTTCCTTTATATTTAATTTCTTATATTTTTAATGGTTTTAGTATTTCATGTAACATCATAAGTAAAAATGGATTTATACATGTTTCATTATAGGTTTTTATGGATAAAGACATAAAAAATCATACATACTTGGGCAACAACCATAATAGTTATCCTAAAGTATCACCTTCTACCCTTATACTCTAGAAATTACAGTACTATAATAAATAGGAGAAGAATTTATACACTTATATTTTGTAATATATACTTTAAAATGTCTAATTTCACCAAACCTTAACCTACTTGACTAATGGAAACATAAATTAATCTTATTCATCATTACTCATTGTCATTTTATTATGATTGGAACTAACCCTTCCAAATTATCTTTCTTATTACACTAGATCTTCCTATTCCTTGTTGAAACAACTTATATTCATTATGAGATTGCCAATTGACATTGGGTAAATATTATTATATTCTGAACAAGTTTATAGTTGTGAGATAAGTTTGATTTAGTTGACTTGTCTACTTACAACGGACTTATTCCTACACCATTTAAATAATTATTTTATATAATTTAAAGTTCTCATATGGGTCATATTGCACATTTCACATTTTATTTTAGAGGAAATCATCTAAAAAATTAGTTATATAATCAAATCAAGACTAAATTTTTTTCCATCAAGCACCTATCTATAATATATCTTGTACTTATCTGGAACATACTAGGATATAATTGGAAATAAACCCTAAAATATGAAAATACTTGAGCTAAGTATGAATACCATATTCAAGGTCAAGTCATAGTATGTCAAATGTCTTTGTATAATACTTTTATGGTTCTTAGATCCTTTTTAAACTAGGTTATTTACCTAATCAAGTAAAAAAATTGTATGTCAAATGTTGAAATAACTACACATGATTACACAACATACTAGTATTACACAAGATTTCACACAATCAAATCATTACAAGAATTATATTTCATTTTACATCCCTCTCTAGTGTATTATATTAATATAAAAAACTTAGCCATAGTGGGGTGTCTAAGGTTATCTTAACTCTTACCTTTCACCTTTTGTCTTGGTTTTACATTTTTGCTTACAATGCCCAACTAGGATTTAAATAAAATAGGGGATATTTTAAAGGTGTTTTATACATAATAACATATAATAATCCTAATTATTCATAATTACAGTGTGTGAAATATATATATATATATATATATATATATATATATATATATATACACACACATACATACATATATATATATATACATACATACATACATACATATATATATATATATATATATATATATACATACATACATACATACATACATACATACATACATATATATATATACATACATACATACATACATACATACATACATATATACATACATAAATAAATATATATATATATATATATATATATACACATACATATACATATACATACATATATATAGAATACACGTGTATTAATATCATTCTTGAAGTTTATTTGTATACATTAATAATCCCTTCAAATATTGTAAAATGATGTAACCTAATAATTAAGGTAATTTAAAATCAAATTACATGAAAAATTATATATTGATTACATCATAACCTATCTCATTATAAAAAACTCGGACATATGAGGTTTTATAATCAATTAAAATAAATGACAAGAAATGAAAATAAACATTAATGAAGAAACAAATAAATAACCACAAGCTAATGTAGATAAATATAGATAATTATATTACTTTCCTTTTTGGTCAATTAAAAAAAAAACTAAATTCTATAGTAAACATTATTCTGATAGTGATGACTATGGTAACAATATTCAAGAGAATATAAATGATCATTTTTTCAAGCTAAAATTTAATCCACTTGATCTATATGATTAATTGCATCATAATTTGTTTAAACCTATTGGTTTATGAGAGTATTGGATCAATAGAAAAAACTTAGTCATGGTGGGGTGGCTAAGATTATCTCAACCATTACATTTCATCCATTATCTTGGTTTTACATTTGTACTACAATGAAAAAAATGGGTTTAAATAAAATTTAAGGTAAATAAGGACTATTTTCAAGGATAATTAGACATCATAACATATAAGCATTATCATCACACATAGAAATAGTGGGTGACACAAGTGCAGATCAACAAAAATAGAGTGTACATTTATGCAGTACATGAAACAAGGTCATAGTTTTTAGGTGTCTAGGGAGTGTAAACTTGTCTAGGCATGCTCAAACTCTTTGTTTCTAGATCGAAACATTCACATTATAATTTAATATTTTTATTAATGAATGTGATTTTACACATACCTAAAATAATCTAAATCTATATTTATTTTATTATTTTATATAAATAGTAAGTTATTATACTTATCTAATTATAATTATATTTGTTTAGTAATAAATTATTCTAAGCAATGTAATTTATTTAATAATTTTATATTATTAGAGTCATAAATATTAATATTAATAAAATAGATATGGAATCCATACTATATATAATATGAAAATGTCTAAATTCCATACATGGTGGTTATTTTTATACATACCCAGCATATAATAATCCATTCAAATATTTTAAAATGATGTAAACTAATAATTATGGTAATTGACTATCAAATTCTATGAATAATTCTATATTTCTTCAATGACAACTTATTGGATTAAAATAAATCACAATTAATATGTTTTAGAACCAAGTAAATTAAATGACAAGTGTGATAGCTAAAAATTTAGAGTCTTTGTAAACTAGGAAATAAATCTAATACAACTTGTTATTCTAAATCTAAACTAAAATCTCAATTTGATAAAGAACAACAAAGTAAATTATGTGTGTGTGTGTGTGTGTGTGTGTGTGTGTGTGTGTGTGTGTGTGTGTGTGTGTGTGTGTGTGTGTGTGTGTGTGTGTGTGTTTGTGTGTGTGTGTGTGTGTGTGTGTGTGTGTGTGTGTGTGTGTGTGTGTGTGTATGTATGTATGTATGTATGTATATGTATGTATATGTATGTATATGTATATATATATATATGTATATGTATGTATACACACACACACACACACACACACACACACACACACACACACACATATACATATACATATATACATATATATATATATACATATATATATACATATATATATATATACATATATATATACATATATATATATATACATATATATATATATACATATATATATATAGATGTATATATACACACTTAAAAAAATGTATAATATACTCATCACCTTATCTATTGTGAACACGATGATTATTCTTGCTTCATTGGATGTAGGTGCTCAATTAGTTTCTCTAAAAAAAGGTGAATTGGGTAGTATATGGGTGAAAATAACTTAGATTCTCAATAGATGCATAAAATACATTTGTTATCAATTTGATAGATTGAAGGTAGATGATGCAAATGGACAATTACACTTTCCTTAATAAATTTTTGTAAGATAAGATGGATTATTTTGAATAATTAATATTTATTTGATAATGATAATTATCAATGCTTAGATATAACTAGTCATCTCAATTGATGATGACCAATTACCGTGTGTGTGATAGAAAAGATGAAAGTTAGTTGATAGTTGAATGACTCATCAAGAATGGTTCAAGGTAGTTGAATGACTTGCCATGGTAGTTTAAAGGTTCAAAGATGACTTAAAAACTAGTTGAGGAAGTTAAGGAGGTGGTTGGATGACTCAATATTTGGTTGACAAAAGTGTGGAATATGTCTTGATGAGGTGAAAATTATGAATTTTAATTAGTTTTGAATAATTATGTGTGCATGATTAATTAATAAATATATATTAATCAATTATTAAAAAAAGTTAGGGAAATGATGTTTTTTGGAAATTTGAATTTGAAATGGTGATTGAGTTAGTGCATCAATTTTAAATGAAGTTAATTATGACACTAAATTGGTGAAATTTAGGTGTCTACAATTTCCCATCTATGAAAGGGTTTTGTGAGTAAAATAAGAAATGTAATTTTAGATAAAAAAATAAAAACTAAAGTAAAAATGGATTTTATATTTTCTACTTAATTTGTAATTTCCATGACCTCATGCTTTAGATCCTATTTCTGTGTTTTAGTTGGTTAAACAACTATGATGCATCAACCCCTGTATGTTGTGAGTTTTAAATTAGTTATGTGTATGCTTTTTTTCTTGATGATATAAATGTCATATTTAATTTTATTTAAACTTTATGCTTTGGGTTAGGTGATTGGGTCATTGCATTCTTATCTATATTTTATTACTAGGGTTTACTATGTTTGAGAATTACAATCTATCTTGTTATTTTGTATATTCCTTTGATTCGATTCATGTATAAATGGAAAAATATTAGAGTCTTGGATTTTATCTAATCCTCAAATATATTATTCCTTTTGTCACTATAATTTTATAATGGGATTGAAATCAACCCAAGGGTTTCCATTTTAATCTTTAAGAAGATAATTAATTGTTATTATAAATTTAGAGAATGGAACTAAACTAACTTGGGTATATTCTCCCCTTAGGTAGATTATTTTGAATTAAACCAACCCATCCTTAATTGTTTAAAATAATGGAGTTATTATAATATTTATGGGTTGAGATTTCTATTATAATTCCAAAATTTAATGAATAATGATTGGGTCTCTTAATTTTAAAAGGCCGAGCTCCTATTCATTGCTAATACACATCTCTTGAATTAAAATTTTGGATAGAATCTTACCCATGAACCATCTTCAAAATATAATATAGGGTATGATTATGTCTATCAGAATAGCTTTGATTGATGATTAAACCTTTAAAAAAAAATTATGTTGATTCCCTTTGTAATAAAGATAAACCAACTAGTCTACCTCCCTTAACGAAATGATTATAATAAATCTTGGTATAAGTGGACTTGGGTTAAAATTTCCTAGTTGTGGCCTTGGTTAGAATTTATTTATGTTGATTCAAATGAGTAATTCCATTGGTATTTACTAAAATTATTATATGCTTAGGTGTTGTTGAACCTTGGGAATCAGATAAAGACCATATTTGGATCATCATTTTATAAGGAGTGGTTTCAATTTTTAATTAACCTATTTAAAAGGTATGTGGTACTTCTAACTCTTCTTGACCTAAACTTTAATATTTTGGGACCATATTAGGTCAAGAGACCTCATGATGACCCCTTGAAACCCTTATATCAATTACTGGCACCAAATTGATTCATTATCTATATGCCTTATGTAATCATCGCTATCATTTTGGACTATTTTGAATTACCAGATCGATTTTGGGTTTTTATTTGATTATTGTATTAGATAGTTTCTTGATTACCATGTTTTGCTAAGTTTCCTAATTACCATTCATTGATAAGTAGCTTGATTACCATGCTTGACTGAGTTGCTTGATTACCATGCTTGGTTGAGTTTATTTTTTGGTACTTGACTTAGTTGAGTATAACAATAAGTTATATGTGGTGATTTATAATCTGCTTATGACTATGTGGACTGTACCATTGATGGTGATTGTGCCTTGTTTTGGTGCTACATTATTATGATGGGATGCCCATTAGTTTGGTGTCCAAATTTCTCATAACTTCATCTTTGACCCTATTTGATGAAACCACCAGCTAGCTAATGATTAGGGTGGTGAGGGCCACTGATGGTTGAGCTCATAGGGCTGATTGGGAGGGTTTGTCAATTTTGGTTCTACTAATTCATCCCTTGATGACTTATTAAATAGGTATGATATACCTGGTAATGTTTTATTCATGTTATTTAATTCTTTCTTATCATAGATGTATATTATTTCCTTATAACATGATTAGTGGATGTATTTATAATTACTTCAATTAGATTTTAGTTAATCACAATTGTTTATTATCATGCTAACCTTATATGTGGATAGGGATCCTTTAGAGATAAGTAAAAAAAAATTATAATGTTGATTGTGCAATATTTGGGGATGTTACATCTAGTTCTAAGTTTAATCCTTTTGCTATACTTGGGTTTTATCTTGGATGGTTAATTGATTACTTCTTGACGATGCCAAGTAATATGACATATGGTTATCATGATTAATTTTTTATTATACTACTTGGCTAATCATTTTTATGTTAATAACCTAAAACTGATTTTGACACACTTAAAACATTAATAAATCATTATGCCATTGTATAGAACTTTGTTATGATGACTTGATATAAACTATTATGGTAACTTGGGTAGTGATTGCTAAGAAATAAACTACTTATGTGGTGTTAGGTATATTTAATTGTGTTATCTTAGATTATTGGTAAGGATAAAAATGTTAATTTTAAGGATAATTGTTGAGAGATATCAAATTATTTCCTTGGGATCTATATTTATATGATTATGATCCATTTTCATTTATATACATTGGAACTAATCCGATCTTAGCATGAGTGACTGATGTTATGCATGCTTGAGTGTGGCATGTATTATTTATACAAGTCTTGAAAAATATTTTATATAGTCTCTAAACTTAAACCCTCATGATAATGTTGACATAGAGATTGCTTAGGCAAATGGATTTTATGCAATTGGATGTTTTTATATGCTTGAGTATGTTGGCTAGGATCATTAGTAAGTTGTAATATAAAATTGGATGATAACTAATGAGAGATATTTAATTATTACTTTTGTATACATATTCTTACACTCATTTCATTATTATACTCATCATAATTTATCTTGATTTAACATAAGAACATATAACTACTTGCAGTTGGTTTTCAATTGGTGTGTGGAGTATAGAGACTCCTTGGGTGTTCCAACTTGTATTTGGTATTATGAGAATATGTAATTTGTGATATTGGAATAAATTACTATTTTATGAATGAGGAAGGCAATCCTAAAATGTTTTACTATGAAGGAAATGAAACATTAATTAATATTCCCCTTATTTATATGATCATACAAATGACGTGACTAAAAATTTATATATGCATATATAATTTTTGTATGCTAGATATGAATATTATTTTTTCCTCATGGTGGCTAGATTTCCTCACTAAGTAGGAATAGCTATGGGAATGAATTGGTGTGTGTATTTAACCTTGTGTAAACCTTGACTATTATATACTTCAACAATCTAGTTCATTTAAAACCATTGTATATATGTATAAAACATATTGCACCTAAGTGAAGCATGCTACTTATTCCAAATGAATATACATAGGGTGATGTTAAATGAAAATAGGATTACTAATTCCTTGGTTATAAGAGTCAATCATGTTTAATCATTCCTAATTACTTGTATGTATAAAAATAGTTATATAAGCACGTAACATTTATTGACTATTATGCCTTTCTTACCTAAACATATATTATTAAAACAATCAATATTGAGAATTACATGTGTTTGGCTACCATGCTATTTTGAGATGTTTGATATCCCATTATCTATTATATCATATTGGCTATTTTCCAATATGGAATCATTTATATCGATTCCTAGAATGGTTGCCACCATATCATTATCAATTATATGATGAGTTAACCTAGTTTGTACATTCGACCATTATCTTAGGTTGTGGTAACCATGTATTTTAATTGATTCAAACATCTTCATGCAAATGACTTTTTATTACAAGTTTATGAGTCCTAGCATAGTCTATTTGTACTTAAGTTGATAGCAGGTAGATTTATGTGTTTATAAGGATGGATATTATGCCTAGTTGTCATTAGGGATAATGTTCCATTAGTTTCTATGTCATGGTATTGTTGTGACCATTAATGACATAGAGGGTTAAGATTAACCTTTCTGGTTGTGCATATGTGAGTATGTTACATTGGTACCACTTTTTCTAACAAGTGAGGTTTGGGTCTATTATGTATCCAATATGTACTCTAATATGCAACTTCAAAAAAAAATTGGTGTTGTTTCATCTAGTATCATAGTAGTGTTTCTTCTCTAGGGAACTCTAAGATTTGTAGAATTACTACATGGTGAATAATGAGTTATCCCAATTAGTTAAAATTGTGAAGTGATTAACTAGACACTTAGCTTCTAAGCTGAAGGTTAAGGTATTGTGTTGCTTTTACTTGTTATTGTTTTGTTTCATGTATCATTTAGAATAAATGATTCCAAAGAATCTAGATTTTCTCCTATGTTAGTGGTTAATGCCTCCACAACCTTAGTTTTGGTTAACCCTTCCTAAATCTAATTATATTAAGGCAAGTTGCACCTATGAACCACTAACTTGTATGGGTGGGTTAATGGGAGTTAGGTGATATAGGCTTCACTCTTAGGATTAGGGGAATGATGCCTAGGTATCTATGATCAACTTGTATGAGTGAGCCTTCCTTATATACTTAGAACATTTGGACCCAGGAAAGACCAAGGGTTCAATCTAAAACTACAGGGTATATTAGGGTGAAAAAAAATTAAATTTCTTGAGTAAATTAAAAAAGTTTGAGATCTATGATCATGAAAAGGATTATCTTGAGCTATTGAGAACCCATTAACTAGCATGAGTGTGCTATCCCTAGTTCATTTTATGGATGGTTTTAGTAGAGTGGACACATTTCCATGAGGTGAGTTGATTATAGATTAAAAGGCTAACCTATCTCTTCTTTTTATATTTATAACAAGTTTTATATATAGAAGCTTCTCATAGTGTCATTATGGTAATAGCTATAGTGAACAACCATAGATTATGGTTTGGCCTAGGTATCATTATACATGACTGGGAGAAGTAATACAATAATTTTTATTGTAGTAATAATACCTGGGAGGCATTGGTTCATCCAACATATTGGAATTTTAAGCAAACCAAGGAGGTTTTGTTTCTTAGTTGGTGGATTACAGTGGTTATGCATCCTTAAAAATAGGCAAACTTATGAAGATATACAAACTTGTGAATTTCATCTAAGTTAAGCTTGGTTTTGTTATCCTCTTTTGGGTTAATTTGATTAATAAAATGGCTTCGTAACTCCAAAAAGGGGTGAAAATAACTGATTTGGCATGTTTATTGTAAGAATAGATCAATTTTGCATCTATGATGTGTATTTTATGCATGGATATGATTTATTCCATGTGTGTGTTGATTGATATTGGCTAGGTTATATACCCATGGGGATGTCTATTTAGACTTGATTTCATCTTGACACTTATGAGGATGTCTATTAAGACATTGGATATGTCCTACATCCATGAGGATGTGTATTGTAATTTTTGATTGAATTTGATGATTTTGGGAATTATGTTTCCCATAGTAGTGATATGGTACCCTCCTAGAGCCTTAGCTAAGCTCACCCTTTCCCAAATTGATGTTGCATCATAAATAAGCATCACCATTCAACCTTTGATATGATTGGATTAAATCAATTAGTTGAATCATGATATAAGATTATTTTTGGAATTTTAAGATAATTCCTAGATGTCCATCAATTGCTTGCATGAGCAAACCATCTAAGGAGGTTGAGGTATGTTATCTTGGGAGATCTAAGGTTGCAGATCAAGCCTAGAGGGCCTGATGGGGTGAGTGTGATTGACTTGTGTGAAAAAGTTAAGATTTTGGGATTGATTATGTGATATCATTGATGGGTATCTGATGTCTTTTACATGACATCTACACATCAAGTGGACTGATTTGGATTCATGGACCTTCATGCTTCACCAGCTTGTGTGTTTGACTATTATGATGTGGAAAAATACCTTGGCATAGTTACCTAGACTTGACTGTGTATTTACCTTACACTACTCCTTTATTCATGTATATTTTTATATGTTTATTGTATAAACCTTGTAAGGTGTGAAAATGATTAAACTCGTGAAATGTGTGAACTTTTTTGCTATCCAACTAGTGGTTTGGATATTATAGGGTGTTATGCATGTGATTTTGTGTTGATAAACTATATTTATGAATATAAGCACTTATGTTTTATAACTCTTTTATGGAAGCTAAATTCCTTATTTAGACTACCAAGGTATAGTGTCGTTATGTGTTTTTAATCTTGCATCATTGTTTTAGCTATGAACATTGACATAAGTATGAGGTTAAGGGTAAAGTAACATTAATTCTATAATGGTTTAGACCAAGTATGGGATAGGGAGTGGAGTCTCTCATATGTTGAAAATTCACTCCAACCCTTTGTACGAGGTAGCCATATAATTCATTTAGAGTGTGCACCATGAGAGCCACATATTGGTCATGGGACCCTCTTGCATAATGGTCACCTTATGGTTTAGAGTTCCTTTAGCCACCTCTTGAAGGTTGTATTTAAACAACCTATCTGAAATAACTGGTCCTACATTATGGATGTGTAGGCAAATCAATAAGGAGGTACTTATTGAAATGCATGCATACATTGACATGTGCGTGAAAACATGTCATGATTGTGGTATTGCCTTGTAATACCTTTTATATATAAATATATTTTGATATGAATATATTTCTATACTATTTTATGCATGACTAGATAATATGATGGTCTTGTGTTTAGAATGAACACAATTAGTCTTGATCAGGTGAATTTTGTATTTTGGGTACCCATTTATTTTTCTTTTTCTATTTGTTACCATGAGGTAAGTGTAGTGTGATGGTGGAACTATGATTCTTATATCCATCATGTGATCTCACAAAATGTTTATAGAGCATGCGGTAAAAATTTGGGTATCATGTAAGGCTTAGGTTAGATTTTCATGTTGTTCAATGTGAATAGTGTGGCATGTTGTGCTATCCCCTGAATGGTATTTACTTGATTTGGAAGTAACCATTTAAAATTGGTTACTATCTTATGGTAGCATTATATGATTAATGTTGATTAAATTATGCATAAGGCATAATGGGTGTCAATAAAGACACTATTTTAGGTTGTGTATATATAAGCAAATCTTGATAGTATTTTACTAACCACCACTATAGTCATAAAAGTTGTAGTTTTCTATAGTATGTTCTCCTCTCATTAAGAGGGATGTCTAATCAATGTTTGGTTATATAAAAAAAAATTGATCTAAATAGTCAAAATTTGTTGAATATGCTTATCTTTCACAAGTTTTTAGTTGAAAGAGGTGTGCTTGGAAGGCAACAAAATATTTTGATGGCATTGTTAAGCCATGGAAAATTTTATTTTCATGGTTGGTAATGTTGGGTTGCCTTGAAAATCTAGAAAATCATGCCTGTATAGGTGGCTGAACTTTTATAGTTTCTTAGAACTATGTTTAAATGATGGTATAACATTGTTTTTTGTGTTAGTTAAGAATAATTTGGATCTATTCGACCCCTTTTTTAAGATGGTAATTATCTATTTTTGGTTATTAACAAGTGACCCATGTGTCATAAACATGGAATTTCACCCTGAGTTGAGGTATGTGTTTGGACATTATTACTATATGGCTTTTGACAACTCCATATTATTCTTCCAATGTCATAAAATGATAGGTAAGACATTGTGATTTTTATTACTACTTGGATTAAGAAATTACATGGTTGTAATTATGATTTAAGATGTTAATAATCAATATATTTTTACTTGGATGGTATATTACATCCTCTTGCATAACTATTATGTAATCTGATGGTTTTCTAATTATATTATGATTGAGTAGATGGAATTTTTGTTTAGAGAATGATTAAGTCCCTATAGATAGTTAGGTTCTTGGTTGATGATATAGTCATCAGGATGGTTCCTCTCTAAGAGGGGGAGGATGTTATGATCTTGACCTTGTGAACCTTGACACGACTATTTAAATATTGATATATCATGTCTATTGTTTTTGTTGCACTCTTTTGCTTATTAGTGTTGTGTTATTATATTCTAATGCTATGATATATGATTTCAAGTTGATGTATTTATCATGTTAAAATTTTTCACAAATGATATATGATTTATTTGATGTATTTGATACTTGAGTACAATACATTATTGCTTTATCATTTTATTGATTTTTAGATCAAATACTACTGATGGATCCACTCAGTGGTTGCAAGTAATGACCTTGAGCTAGGCTGGATACTAGCATCAAATTTTGGGGTAGTGAAGTGATTCTAAGTAGTTGAATGAGTTCCAATAGGTAACCTAGTACTCTTGTTTATTGTTGTACCTCTAGATAGTGGTATTGTTCATTTTCTTAGTCTTATATATTTCTCACTTTATTTCTCTTTAATTCATATCATATTATTGTTGTTTCCCTATATGTTTACATGGTTTTGAATCCATCCACCCAAAATTTCCACTTTTTCTCTCATATGTGAACTCTTCACCACCTTATCTCCTCTTGACTCACCCTCACTTATCTTGGACTTCTTAAGAGACTTACTGGGCCTACATCCCTGTGATACCCTTTTGTATGTGACTTGATACCCTAGTGATGTTATATTTACTAAGGGCCTAGTTAATTGACCTTTATGACATTTAGACCTTTAATAACATTTTAAATAATATCTATTTTTATTATTAATTATTATTATTTTACTAGGCTATTTTCATAGCTTCTAAATGTTTTAAAGGCACCTTTAAATAATAACTATTTATGGCATTTAATTATTTTTATTTACTAATATTATGTTTTACTCTTAGCTCAAAATTTAAAAAAATAGTTCATCTTGACCTAGACATTTGGAGTTGGTGGTGGGTCACATAACAAGGGGGTAGGTCAATGGTTTTAGGATGAAGAGAGATTTCTCTATCTCCTCATTCAATGAAAAAAGGAATGTGAGTTTTACGTGAAGGGGGAGAAGAGTATGGAAAATTTAGAAGGGGTGGTTGGGGAAATGATGCAAAGATGAGAGGAATGTAAGGGAGAGTTGCATGGAGTAAGGTAGAAGGCAAGGAGAATGGGTAGGAAATAAATGAAGGAAGAAGTCAATGGCATAGGTATAACATGTGGGAAAAGGAGAATATATACATAGGGTAGGGGATATAAATATATGTAGGAGGAGGTAGAGGAAATATGTAGGGAAGGAGTGAAAAGAAGCAAAAATGCAAGAGAAAATAAAAATGGAGATAGAGAATTAAATGGCATAAATGGAAATTGAGAAAAAAAAAAAAAGGAAAGGAACACAAGAGGAAAAGTAAAAAAAAGAATGCAAGTATAAAAGGAATTCATAAATTAAAGGAAAATGTGAAGGGGATGAGATGCGTAGAGGATAGGGGGGAAAGTCAAAATGCATGGTGGAAAAAGAGGCAAGAATGCAGGGGGTTTTGCATTGCATCCTATTCGATAAGCTTATTAAAATTTTGATCTAGGTATTTTTCCTGGGATGAGTAATGAAGGTTTTTTAAACCAGTTTAATTCCCATAATAATCCTTTTCATATCAACTAGCAATAAGGAGAATCAATTGTGTTAATTGGTATTCACACTTATTGTTTTAGTCAAACTCTTAACCTAGGAATGTGTCAATGTTATTGGACTGTATATATTTCCATTTAATTTATAAATACCATTACCTCATTATTTGGATATTGCTACTACATTTTAGTTGGTTGAATAATTGTGATGCATCGACCCCTGCATGTTGTGAGTTATAAATTGGTTGTGTGTATGCTTATTTTCCTGATGATATACACATAAGATTAAATTTTATTTAAACCCAATGCTTTGGGTTGGGTAATTAGATCATTACATTATTTTCTATATTTTATTACTTGGGTTTAACCTATTTAGGAATCATACTCTATCCTATTAGTTGTATATTCCTTTGAGTTGATTCATGCATAAATGGAAAAAGATAAGAGTCTCAGATTTTCTCTAATCCTCAAATAGATTATTCCTTTTGTCACTATAATTTTAGAATGGGATTAAAATCAACTCGAGGGTTTCCATTTTAATCTTTAAGTATATAATTAATTTTTATTATAAGTTCTAAGAATAGAACTAAATTGACTTGGGTATATCCTCCCCTAAGGCAAATTTTGGAATAAAATCATATTATTTTATGTTTTAAGTTAAAATAAATTGGCCATAATTGTTCAAAATAATGGATTTATTCTAATATTTTTGAGTTGGGATTGCTATTATAATTCTATAATTGAATTAATAATGATTGGGTCTCTTAATATTAAAATGTTAAGCTCTTATTCATTACTAATATGCATCCTTTGAATTGAAATTTTTGATAAAACCTTACGCATGAACCGACTTTAAAATATAATAATGGGTATGATTATATCCATTAGAATATTTTTTATCAGTGATTAAACCTTGTACATTTGTTTTATGTCGAATCCCTTTGTGATAAAGATAAACTGACTAGTCCACCTCCCTTAACCAACTGATTATAATAAATCTTGGCATAAGTGGACTTGGGTTAAAATCATCTATGTTGTAATATATATATATATATATGCTAATTCAAATGTGTAAATTACATTGGGATCAAATAAAAGTCTTTATGCTTAGGTATTGCTGAACCTTGAGAATTAGATAAAGACCTTATTTGGATCATTATTTTATAGAGAGTGGTTTCAATTTTTAATTAACCTATTTACAAGGTTTGTGGTTCCTTTAACACTCCATGACCCAAATTTTAGTATTGTTAGTTCGTATCAAGTTAGGAGACCTAATGATGATCCCCTGAATCCCTTATTTCAATTATTGGCATGTAATCGATCCAATATCTATATCCCTGATGGAATCACCACTACCAATTTTGGACTATTTTGAATGATTCTGAGTTTTTATTTGATTATTATATTATATAGTTTCTTGATTACCATGTTTTGTTGAGTTTCTTGATTACCATGCTTGTCTAAGTAGTTTGATTACCATGCTTAACTAAGTTTTTTGATTACCATCTTGGTTGAGTTTAGTTTTTGGTTTTTGACTTGGTTAAGTATAACTATAAGTTATATGTGGTTATTTATAGTTTACTTATGACTATGTGGAGTGTACCATTGATAGAGATTGTGCCTTGTTTTGGTTTACTTTTATTATGATGGGATGTCCATTGGTTCAGTGTCCAAATTTCTCAAAACTTCCTCCTTGACCCTATTTACCAAATCCACCATATAGCTAATGGTTGGGGTGGTGACTGCCATCAATGGTTGGGATCATAGGGTAGGTTGGGATGATTTGTCTATTTTGGTTATTGTTGATTCATCCTTGGATGACTTCCTGAATATGTATGATATGCCTGGTAATGTTTTATTCATATTGTTTACTACTTTCTTAGCATAAATGTGTATCATTTCTATATAGCATGATTAGTAGATGTCGTTATAATTTATTCCATTTGATTTCATTTTATTTATAGTTGGATATTAGCATGATAACCTTGTATATTGATATGGATCCTTCAAAGATAAGTAACAAAAGTTTATAATGTTGAATGTGTGATATTTGGTGATGTTACTTCCAATTCTGAGTTCAATTCTTTTATTATACTTGGGTTTTATCTTTGATGGTTAATTGACTATTCCTTACCAATTCCATAGTAATAAATCATATGGTTATCATGATTGATTATTTATTATACTACTTGGCTATTCATTTTTTTGGTAATAACCTGAAATTGATTTTGACACACTTAGTGTATTAATAATTCGTTATGTCATTTTATAGAACTTCATTATGATAACTTGATATAAATTATTATGGTAACTTGGGTAGAGATTTTTAAATTAGGAATTACCTATGTGGTCTTAGGTATATCTGATTATTCTATCTTATATTATTAGTAAAGATGGAAATCTTAATTTGAATGATAATTATTGAGAGATATCAAATTATTTCCTTGGGATCTATATTTTTTTAAAGGTACAAGTTGACTAAGAGGGGGAGTGAATCACTCAACCAGTCTTTCATTTTTTGATCACTTATCATTCATTTATTGTCACTCATGTATCAACACAATAAGCATATGCAACTAGATTACCATCAAAGAAAGGAGACCACATACAAAGCATGAATAAGAGAAGTTCATCATAACACAACATCTAATGTGGGAAACCTTCATGTGGAATAAAACCCACTCTCAAACCTTCAAACACATGGAATACTTGTCTTATAAGGTATTACAAACATGAGACTTTAGTGGAACACCCATTCCACAAGGAGCACCTACCCCTAGAATGGCCAAGTCCTTATGAGTTGGATTTAGTGAAACAACTACTTCATAAGGAACACCTACCCCTAGGATGGTCAAGTCCTTCTAACCTAGATTTAGTGAAATAACTTCTTCACAAGGAGTACATGCCCCTAATATGGTCAAGTCATTTTGACCTATATGTTGAGTGCCCTCCTAACACTTATGATATGAAAATCTCTTAGACACTGATTTCATGCCAATATGGTGGAGATATAATATATGTCAACCACCTTCACTTCTTCACATAACACAAACATCCAAAACCATCTTTTAGATCACTCTACACTTATCAACAATAACTCTATCACAACTTAAAAAACATGACCAAATGGTCATACACATAGTCCACACTTTTATTTTACTCTCAAATCAACCACCAAGATTATACAGACATCATCTATCCTTCACTCACACTCAAGGCATCCAAACATCCTTTTGGATCACTCTAGACCTCTTCATTCATCCTCAATTATAAAAACCTACAAGAGCACTATTTTTAAATTTATAAAAATAAGACATATATGTCATATACATAATCATCAACCTTCTCTTCTTTATAACCCATCCACTAGGCACACTCCCTTTCTTCTATACTTCATTCTACAACAGTCACACATGCCTCTCTTTCACAAGTCTTCAAACCTATAAGAGCACTATTTATGACATCAAAAATATGACTTATAGGTAATACACAGTCATAAACCTACTCTATTCTTCAATCCATTCACTAGGCACCCTTATTCTCCTTTGCCTCTTAACTCTATACTCTTCTTCCACTTAGAGCCCCTTCTCATAAGTATAGAAATCATCACCTTTTATAGATCCTTCATGATTATTATATTATAGGTTATCCATAATAATTTATTTAAACCTTAATACATTTTACATATCTCAATACCATTCCCACAGGTCAGCCATAACATCCATGGGTCACCCTTAAGTAGCTATACCTTTCAGTTAGGCCTTAATAACCCTTATAAGTCTCATGAAGACCTATTCACCCATTTATCACTCCATTGAGTAGAAAAATAACAAAATATCACTTTTAAACACATGGGTCCACACTGTATGATCCTTATGACATCCTCAAATGATCAATCCCATCAAAACACTCTTTTGCTAAAGCAAAATTTGCTCAAACAACATTCTATTCATAAGAACACCATAAATGAACACACAATCAACTTCTTAGCATTTGTCCATAATGAATATGGATTGGCCAAACCTAAGAAATAGATACAGATCATCTCAAGGAGTCTAAAACATTCTCCAATAGTTAATTACCCTTGAAACATCCAAAATCTATCAAGAATAACTCAAATATCCTTCTCAGATCACTTAAAAAACATGGCTAAACACATAATAACATTTGGATATCAATAAATTTTATTATACAAATATTCATACCTTATAACTAAGTTTTCTAGATGTAACTTGAAGTCCTATACAATTTTGATTTTTACTACACCTTTGAATTCATCATAGATCAAAAATTATGGATCAAACACTGTAGAATAGTTTTTCCCTTTGCTAAATTCAAAAGCCAATGATCATTGTTAAACATCAAATACTTTTCCATCATCTCATTCCATCACATCACTTGAATAAATACACATCATCGATCTCCCTAAAAATTAGCCTAATATTTAACTATGATAGATATCTATTAGTTTGACCTCATCTCATGTTCCCTATCAACATTGACCAAATACACATTGCCAATCTCCTTAAATTAGCCTGATCTTTACCTTTGCTCATTATTAAACATCAAGAACTTATCATCATCTCACTATTTCTTAAAAATTTGGAACAAATGTGCTCCATTTATCTCTTTTAGAGTATCTTGGAATTTTAACCTAATTAAACATTATATGCTATTTACCTCTTTGACTTAGTAGGCATCATCAATCTACATTTGTGTGTTCAAATACCTGCTCACCATTAGATTCTTATTTGGTCCTAGTCTTTAACTTCATGCAAATTTGGCTAAGTATGGAAAACTAGGAAATCTACCTAGAAGGCCAACTTTGAAACTTAATAAATTTTTCTATGCTCAATCAGATGTCCTAAAATTTAAGCCATATGATCTTATTTCATAGGGGAATCCATCCATATATCAAGTTTCTCCTAGAACCTTCACATGTGTGAAATATAATGACATAAAACTTCTTACTCAACTATACTTTAACTTAGACATTAAGCTTATATTATTTTCATGTTGTATATTTATGATGTGATTAAACACACACCGTTAGATCTCTTTTGGAAATTTTTCTAAGTATGGGGAAACATTGCAAATTTATTGGGAAACCAACTTTGCACAGTTATATCTTTTCCTCTACTCAATTGCATGACCTAAACTTGGACCATAGAAACTTGGGACTAATTTGATCACACCTATATGACCAACTCCCCCTAACTCATCCATATATGGAAATTATGAAATCAACAAAATACCTACTCAAATTTTTCTATCACAAAACCAACTATGCCTAAATGAACATAATGAAGAACCAAATGAACACCATGCATTCCCATAATCATTTTAAGAACTTTTGACACACTAGAGGACATTTTCAAAAATATATCATCATCTATATCATATATCAACTTTGTATACAAACATATACTTATGATCCATGCTTACATACTAGGCTACCAAGCTTATGCCAACACATTGTTGACATACTTGTCTTCTCTCCTTGACATGAAACCAAATAAACATGATAGATATAAAATGATAAGCCTTAAATAATACCTATATTATATCATATGCATAAAAATCCTACCTTTCAAAACATTAGGATAAAACTCATCATCATCATGAAATCAACACTATGTCATTACCTTTGACATCAATGGACACATGACATCAATCTTTGACATCAATGATAACACTTGCCAACAATCTCCCCCTTTATTATTGATGACAAGATATTTTTTTCCTTTTCCCCCTTTTCCATTAATGAAAAATTTGAATAAACATCCACAAATCTGCTCTTAACATCATGAATTTATTCAAATAAAATTCTAGGTGCTCAAAATACTTACATACCTCAAAACAATTACTCCCCCTTTTGACATACACCAATCTAAACTTGGGCTTATTTGATCCTTGGACCTATCAACCTACAAAACTCAAAATCTCCCTTTGATTATGTATGAATATTAAACACATTTTCATAATGATTGGAACATCTCATAAATTGATGCAACTAGCCTTGCACTAATCTGTAACCATTAATAAACTGATACAGACCTATCTAGATCATTCATTCCTTGTAGCCCTATTTTCCCTATTTATTGGCCATAAATATTTTTAAGTTAACTCAATCATGAAAGTAAAACTATTTATGGATACCCATTAAACCCTTCTATAACATACTGGAAAATCTCCTAAGGTTGCTTTGTACGGAATTGTACTTTCTTCTTTAGGCCCTGTTTTAATTAGCCCTCCTTTTGTGCAAAATGTCTTGTCCAAAGTAAAGTACGGACTTTATAATCAAAAAAAGCACCATTATAGATACCCATTATCTTCTTACAGGTTAATAAATCATTTTTTAGTGCACTTCTTTAGAGAAATTCACTTTTCCTATATTGGCCTATGCTCTTCCCTTCACATGCACCTAGGTTTCACTTGGCAATTGTTCTTTTCCATACTTATCCGTACTATATAACCTTCAGACCACTTAAAAAAAATTTATAACACCTTCATGGTTCATATTTCAAAGTTTCAAGAGGTTTCAAGAATTAAAACTCATTTTAAGGGTTTGAACCTAATTCAAAATTTTCTAAGGCCTGTCACGGGCTGAGGGCTTATAAATTTTTCTGGGAGTGTTTTAACCTGTTTCAAGGGTTCCAATCACTTTTATAGGGTCTTTTTTAACACCCTACACCTTCCCCAATCATACTCTAGATCATATCAATCCCTTATACCTTCCAATGCTTAACATCTCAGTTGTCTTTGACTGTATTTTCATAACAGTCAACAAGGTTCTTAGTTTCTTTTCAAATACAATGGTCAACAGGGTTCCAAGATGATATACAAACATGTAAACATATAAAATACCTCCCCATTCATATTCTCTATCAAATATGACTTGATCAAACCATTTAGTATGCAAAACATGCAACTTTCTTGTCTTTTCCTATACACTGTCACCTACAGGCCGGAATTCCAACTGTGGAGTTTTGAGATATCAAAAGAAATTTTTAAAGTTGTTTCTTCTTCCTTTTGGTTTATACTTGCATTTAGAATTCTCTCCATATCATTATTAACTTCATGCAAACATTTATACATTGATTTTATCTTAGACAGTGGGCTGTAGTTTTTGGATACCTGAATACCCTGTTTAGGCCTGTTTGGGCTTTTTACACATTCAAAGTACATAAGATCTCTTGGTCACGTCATATTTGTTTTCAACTTGTTCCCAAAACATAAAATAACTAGTCTACATGTATCTTTCACAATGTTCTTTGAAGAATCATCATACACACTCACATACACACACACACACACACACACACACACACACACACACACACACACACACACACACACACATATATATATATAGGCCTGTCACCAAAATTCACAAAGAAACCATATATGAAACAAATACATTCATTCTTTCTTGATCAACTAGAAGACTTAAAATTTAATACAAGATTCAATCTCCATTTTCCATGGCTTCCAAAGCCCTATTTTTTTCTTCACACATTCTCTTGCCTGCTCCTTCTCTTTCCTTTACCATTTCTTGAGTGAGGTCCTCCCTCACTAATTATCCTCTCTCTTCTTCATTCCATTCTCTTTCCTTGCATGAGAGGAACTTTCCTCTCTATTATTATTCTCTTCTATTCCCCTCTCATCCTCTCTTCTCTTCTCCTTTTCTCTTCTTAATGAATTCTTCTTTTTTTCTCTCTTTTCAAGAATCTCCCTTCTAACTTCTACACCCAAATTGGGCTTAAGGCAAACAAATGTTGTTTTTAAGTTTTAAAAATATTCTAAGGTTTAAAATAGTTTCAACCAATTCCTCCTAATTAACTCAATAGCCTAACCATCATTTTTCACCTTTTCACTTTTCACTTTTGATAATTACATTTTACTTTCAAGGTGAAATTTTGAAATCTCACAATTTGGAGGGAAAAGCAGAATTTGAAATTTTCATGCTAGAATATCATTGGTATTTGCAACTAGTCCTCCATGGTGTTATTGTAGATGCTCCTACATCATACTCTCCCTCTAGAAAATATTTTAACCTTAGTTAAAATGGGATGCTTCCTCCGTGCTTTAGTCTTCACTTGTATACCTGGATCCCAAGGTCTTGTTGTCAATGCCAATGCTTGTGTTTGTTAGGAATAGTCTTTGTCTTTCATCTTGTTGTTCTTCCTCTTCTGGTATGTTCTTCTCCTCATCTCTTTCTCAGCTTCCAACTCCAACTTCCATGCTTCTTCATCTTCATTCATGTCTTCAAGATCTTTTTTTGTTGTTCTTGGTTCATGAGCTTCTCCAAGGACTCATGTATGTCATTCACTTTAGCTGCCTTCATACCTGCATACAAAACATTCAAAGCCACCTTAGAATCAAAATATTTAGGTCATGAAGCCTCTTGGCTACCTTCACATGCTTGCTCTTTGACCAAAACTACCTTTTCCTCTTTGCTTTGCTCTTGTCTTGTTTCACTCTTCCCAATAGTGTCTCCACCATGGCTTGTACCTTCATTCATCTCTCTTGAATTACCAAATAGCTGCTCCAACATCTTCAACTCTTCCTTTAGTAATATCTCATCTATCTCACTATTCTCTTCATCAAACTTGGGCTGATCACTCACAAGGCTTACTTGCCCCTTACCTCTTATCTCTTCTTTTCTTAGCTTGTCTTCACATAAACAAACTTCTTCATCAACATTAATATACTTATCAAATACAATTGTAGTATTCTTACCTTCTGTCTCCTTGCTCTCTTCAATCTCTGCTTGGAGCCATCTTGTTTGTTCTACTGCATACTGTCTCCTTTTCTCATCATCCATCCCTTTGGAAGTCTCTCCTTGCTACATTTAGTCCTTACGGCCACTTTCCATTCCTCATTTTCCATAAAAATATCATTAAATGATTCAAACAAATCATTATCCCTTTCATTGCAAGCAATTGACTTACCTTTCCATGTACTTGTGTCATCCTTCACCTTCCTCCATTGAGTTCTTGGTGTTGTTACCTCAACATTCACATCTTCTTCACTCTTTGCCTTCTTAGGCACCCACATCTGATTCTTCTTCTTACCATTTCTCTTCTCAAGCCATGTAGGCATCCTGTAACCATGCTCTTATATCAGCACTTCCTCTTGCTTGGGAGTTTGCTTCATCCACCATTTAGGCATCACATATCCATGGTTAATTGGAAACTTCACCTTTCTCTTTGCTTTTCTAACATGCATATCAACAATTTCATGCTTATAAGACAAATCAGTTTTTGAACTCACCTTTACCTCCTTAATGGGCTGCTCCATTAATTCTTTGACTTGCATAGCTTTTTGATTGTTTGTACCTTCTTCTTCCTTTATGCTTGGCTGTTCTCTTTCTTCTTCTTGGCCTTCAATGGCATCATGGAATTTATCTTCATCTTTTACCTCTTCTCTTACTTGTATGGGTTCCTCAACTCCTCCTTCATGCATTAATCAATGCATCTCTTCTTCTTTATCAACAACAACAAACTTTCTCTTTTCTCTTACATATTCACTTATGCATTTGGTGTCTCCTCTTGCACCAATCTCTTCACTCTCCAAGGCTCTTCTCTTGACCTTCATAAGGCTGCTCATACCTGCAATTACCCATGCAAAGACAATATTAGAAATAAAAATAAGACACCACAAGGTCCCTATGAGTGCTCTCTTCACCAACACTCTCATCTTTTCAAGTGCTCTTCTTGGCACTTCCTCTTTTCTTTCTTCTCCTCTCTTGTTCTCCTCAATGAGAACCTTCTTCACAACTTCTTCCTCTTGCTGCTCACTTGGCAACCTTCTTATCTTCTTCAAGCCTCTATGGGCTTCTCTCTTCATGGCAATATTCTTTTGCCTTCTTCTCCTTTTCACTAGGAGATCTATTGGCCACTTCAACCTCTTCTTCATTGGCCATACCCATGCTTTCTTATCCATCTACATCCAAGACTCATGTTCATCTTTAATCTTAGCTAACTCTCTCTTCAAATTAGCAATTTATTTATCAATTACAAAGCTGTTCATACCTTTGATGCTTGCTTTCTTCTTGGTGCCCTCATGTACCTTGCTGCTCTGTAGTTCCTTCAACAACACTTCCATCTCTGAGATCTTCACCCAAGTATTTTCCACCTTGGTCTCTTGATCCCTTGTCTCACCCAAGCCTTTTCTTCTTGACTGGTCTTTTGACAATCTCCTTGATCTCACCTAGGCCTTTTGCATCCTAGTCTTTTGATCCTTCTCTCAATCCTGCAACAACTCATTATACATCACTTCATCAAACTCAAATCATAAATCCAAGCTTACCTTGCTTTGGATATTCTTCTTGAGCATTCACTATGCTCTCTTACTTTTGAGCTTCTCTAAGCTTCTCTTCTCAATTCTTCAAACTTCATCCTTTACCTCACCTAAGTCTATTTCACCTTAGTCTTTTGGCAAACTATCCAAGCTTCTTCTTGGATCTTCAATAAGCCTTCCTTGGCTTCTTCTCTTATTAAGCCTCAATGTCTTGGCTGCCTTGAACCTAAAAATCCTTCACTTGATTACTTCTCAACACAATAAACTTCAAATCAAATAGCAAAATTATTCATACCTTTTCTCCCCAGGGTCTTCTAGCACTTTGTCCTGTTGAGCCTCTTGTCAAATCATGTAACAACTCATTAGAAATCATAGCCATTAGAAAATTTCCAATTCCCAAGAGCTTCAAGCTCTGATACCAAATGATGCAACTAGCCTTGCGCTGATCTATAACCATTAATAAATTGATACAAACCTATCTAGATCATTCATTCCTTGTAGCCCTGTTTTCCTTGTTTATTGGCCATAACTCTTTTTAAGTTAACTCAATAATGAAAGTAAAACTATTTCTAGATACCCATTAATCCCTTCTATAACATACTAGAAAATCTCCTAAGGTTGCTTTGTACGGAATTGTACTTTCTTCTTTAGGCCTTGTTTTAATTAGCCCTCCTTTTGTGCAAAACATCTTGTCCAAAGTAAAGTACGGACTCTATAATCAAACAAAGCACCATTATAGATACCAATTATCTTCTTACAGGTGAATCAATCATTTTTTAGTGCACTTCTTTGGAGAAATTCACTTTTCCTATATTGGCCTATGCTCTTCCCTTCACATGCACCTAGGTTTCACTTGGCAATTGTTCTTTTCCATACTTATCCATACTGTAGCACCTTCATACCACTTCCAACAGTTTTATAACACCTTCATGGTTCATATTTCAAAGTTTCAAGAGGTTTCAATAATTAAAACTCATTTTAAGGGTTTGAACCTAATTCAAAATTTTATAAGGCCTGTCACAGGCTGAGGGCTTATAAATTTTGGTGGGAGTGTTTTAACCTATTTCAATTGTTCCAATCACTTTTATAGGGTCTATTTTAACACCCTACACCTTACCCAATCATAAATTCTTCTCTTTACATCATACATGGATCCACAAGTCACTCAAACTATCTGAGTTAGATCACCCTAACTCTGTGCATACCACATTATACTTCTCAAACATGCACCATGAAAAAAATATTATTTAATAATGAAATAATATCAATGAGTAATAAAAATTCATGAACACCATAAATTTATTTAACTCACATTAATAATACTAAGAGGGACTCCCCCTAAGATCTCTGAGCTATTACACCTCTTGAGCATCTTCAGATCTCTACACACCATGAATAACCACCACATAAGATTACTAGCCTTCTCTCTCAAGGAACCTCAAGGAACAAAAATATAAATTAATGCCATTGTTCCTACAATAATTACATCTACTCTAAGCCATCTTTATCCTTAGACCTAACAAACTAAATAATCTATCTCCCCCTTTGATCATGAAAACTTCTAAAGCCATCTAAGTTAGCTCCCCATAAATCCATGCTCCCCCTTATACCAACTTTAAATACTCCTCTTGATATTCATAACCAAATATCACATATATAACTTATAATAACACATTTATAGCCTCAAAAACATGAAATATCAAACTCAGAACACTATACTATTTTGGGTCATCAAACAACACCACTTTGCTTTCATACTCTCACTTGTAAAACACCACCAAGAGTAAAAATGGATATTAAAACCACACAATAAATAGTAAATTTGTTATAAATAAACCATACAAATTTAATTTAAACACTCATATCATGCTCTTTTGGATAAATTGATCAAAAAACACTTTTATTCATAATAGGCCTGTCTAGACTCCTTATGGCCCTACCTGGAACCTTTAGAGGTCACAAATTTTAATAGACACACCTTCAAGACCTAAATATTCATATATGGAGCACTCTCATATTAACTCTCAAGTAGACCAATTTTAATCACCTAGTTCATCCTATACAACATAATTCATTCACAAAGCTTCTAACTAATTAGGCCTCCATCTTGACAAAAAATTAAATAATTTTAAAATAATAAACCTTCAAATCTATATGAATCTTGATTTGATACCCCATTTTGCCTATTCAACCTATTAATAATCCTTATAACTTAACTCATAAGGCAAACCAATTTTCTAGCATAGCCTAAAACTCTAGAATCTCAAAATAAATAGGGTCAACAAACCTCCTTCTAGTCAATGGCCACTTTTGGAACTTCTAGAATACTTGAAGGCAACCATCACACACTTATGGACCAAGATTTGAGCCCCCATAATTTTGGGAACCCATACATCCTATAACCCAATTTAGGCCTACTTGCCCTTAAGCTAAAAATTGGGAAAACTAAGAGCAGTAAAAAAAATTGAATTTGACTTCAACATACCTTCAAACCATAAAACCTCCTAGAGAATACTTAAATAAATCCAAAAGAAATTTATATACAAAAAGATCATCTTGAAAACTCATAAATACTCATTTACGACTAGGAAACCTTTAATTTGACCTTACAAACTAAGAACACCCTTACAAGACCACATGCTTCTTTAAACTGAGAAGTATCTTCATGATCACAACAAAGACATCTCTACTTCAAAAGGACCTAGAATAAAGGAGAATACCAGTACTCATCACAAGATTGAATAACCTTCTTCTTCTTCCTTTTCTTGATTGAAACAACTTGTTTGTCATTCATGTCTTCTTTGGCTTCCTTGATAATACTTGATGAAAACATAGGTTCTTGGCATATCTCTTCAACTAAAAATTTTTCCTCTTTGAAAGTAGAAAAAAATAACTCTTTTCAATCATGAAACTCATTCAAACTTGAAGATTCTTCAACTACAATAAATAAACTATTAAATTGAGATCCTTCTTTTAGATTCTCCTTAGCTTTAAATGGTATAACTAACCCAGTTCTTGGATCATCCACCTTCTTCTCCATTTGGAATGATATCAATCTTCCTTGGCATTCTTGAGACATCTCCAAAACTAATTCCTTTTCTATAGTATCATAAGTTTGATCCTTGAACTCAACAAGACTAGCCTTCACTACCTTAGGTCTCCACATCATGTTTTGACTTTTGATATACTTTTTAGGAGTCTCTTCCTTCTTTAGATGACTTGAGGGCTTATTAAATTTACTAGGATAAAGTCTAGAAATATGATGTTTCTTATCACAAATTAAATAAATAACATCATTCAACCTTTTAATAGATTTGAACTATGATCAATCTTTAGCCAAAAACTCCTATCATAGTTCCATAAATGTCCATACTTGATTGGCATCCTTCTATATTCCTTATATCTATGACCATACTTATTACATGTATAACAATGACCATGGATAAACTAGCATACCTTGAAGCATTTGGTTGTCTAATAGACTTTACATTGCTTTCAAATCCTACATTCTTCTTAGCTTGCTCAGACTTTATATATTCCTTTTCTAGTTTTTCCAACTTATCTATGAGTTATTCATGATTTAATCTTAATGAATAAATATTAGTCTTTAACTCATCATGCTCACCTTGCTTTGAATTCACCTTGGTATTGGATTCTTATAACTAAGTCTTGAGACATTTTCACTCTTCTTATTTTAATTTTAGGCTACCATTTAAATCCTCTAATTGACCTCCAATATCTTTTATGACCTCAATATCCTCGTTGGCTTCTTTAGCCATGTCATCCTTTAATCTACATGTTTTATCTTTAAGAGACTTGATCAGATCTTGATACTTCTCATCTCTCTTGGTATTGCCTAGAAAACTTCCCTCAAGAGATTTGACTTGTTCTTCAAGACCTTTGATCACATACCTCATATTGTTATTCCTCTTTATGAGCTCAAATCTTAGATCCTCTTACTTTTACTCACTATCATATAACACTCCTTCTCCAGTGTCATGGAAAATTTATTCATAATACATGATGTCCTTTTATTTTGAACTAATTTCCTCTTTTGAACTCAAACTTACCATGGCATATTACTTCAAATTACATATCTACTCTTCTAGTGTCTTGATCACAACCTTCCACTATTGATTCTCTTTCTTCAATTACTTAGCCATATTGTGCTACTTAGGATCACCTTTATGTTGTTCAGCTTCATCCAAAGGACCTGATCTGATACAAATTTTTAGAGATACAAGATGACTAAGAGGGGGGTGAATCAATCAACCAATCTTTCATTCTCTGATCACTTATCACTCATTCATTGGCATTCATGAATCAAAACAATAAGCATATGCAACTAGATTACTATCAAATCAAGGAGACCACATATAAAGCATGAATTAGAGAACCTCATCATAACACAACATCTAATGTGGGAAACCCTCATGGGGAATAAAACCCACTTTCAAACCTATAAACTCATAGACTACTTTTCTTATAAGGTATTACAAACATGAGACTTTAGTGGAACACTGATTCCATAAGGAGTACCTAGCCCTAAGATGGTCAAGTCCTTCTGACCTAGATTTAAATAAACACCTACTTCATAAGGAGCACCTTCCCTTAGGATGGTCAAGTCCTTCTAACCTAGATTTAGTGAAACACCTACTTCACAAGGAGTACCTACCCCTAGGAAAGTCAAGTCCTTCTAACATATATGTTGATGACCATCCCAACACCTATGATATGGATGGAGATACAATGTATATCAACCCACTTCACTTATTCACACAACCAAAAACATCCAAAACCACCGTTTGGATCAATCTACACTTCTCAACATTAAATCTATCATAACCTTAACAACATGACTGAATGGTTATACACAAAGTCCACATTATGATCTACCTCTAAAATCAACCACCAATCTTAAATAGACATCATGTATACTTCACTCACACTCAAGACATCCAAAAACACCTTTTGGATCACTCTAGACCTCTTAGCTCATCCTCAATCTTCAAATGTACAATAGCACAATTTCTAACATCATATATATGACCTATAAGTCATACACATAATCATCAACCTACTCTGATCTATAACCCATCCACTAGGCACACTCCCTTTCTTATATCCTTTACTCCATAACAGTCACACATGCCTCTCTTTCACAAGTCTTCAAACCTATAAGACCACTATTTCTATAAAAAAAATTATGACCTATAGGTCATAGACATAGTCATCAACCTACGCTTTTATTCAACCTATCCACTAGGCACCCTTAATCTCCTTCACCTCTCAACTCTATACTCTTCCTCCACTTAGAGCCCCATCTCATAAGTCTAGAAATCATCACCTTTTATAAAGCCTTCATGATTATTATCTTCTAGTTCAGCCATTATACTTGCCTTAACCCTTAAGACATCTTACATATCTCAATACCATTCCCATAGGTTTTCCATAGCATCCATGGGTCACCCTTAAGTAGATATACCTTTCAATTCAGCCTTAGTAACCCTTATAGGTCTCATGGAGACCTATTCACCCAGTTAACACTCCACTGACTAAAACAAGAACACAAGATCATTTTTAAATACATGGGTCCACTCCATATGATCCTTATGACATCTTCAAATTATTACTCCTACCAAAACACTATTCTACTAAAGCACATTTACCCAAACAACATTATGTACACAATAACACCATAAATGAACACACAGTCAACTTCTAAGCATGTGTTTACACTAAAGATAGACTGGTCAAACCTCTAAAATCCATATAAATCATCCTCAATGAGTCTAAAACATTATCCAATAGCTAAGTACCCTTAAAACATCCAAATGTTATCAATAACAACTCAAATATCCTTCTTGGATCACTTATAGAACATGGTTATACACATAGTTAACTTTGGAGCTCAATAATTTTGACTGTAAGCATTCAAACCTTTTAACTAGGTTCTCTAGATGCACCTTGAAGTCAAATATAACTTTTCTTTTTACTACACCTTCGAATTCATCCGAGATCAAAAGTAATGGCTCAAACATTATAGACTGGTTTTTACCTTTACTAAATTTAAATGCTAATGATCATTGCATAAAATTGAACACTTTGCCATCAGCTCTTGCCCTCACATCACTTGAATGAATACAAATCATCAATCTCCCTCTAAATTATCTTGATCTTTAACTATGCTAAATATCTATCATTTTTAACCTTATCTCATGTTCCCTAGCAACTTTGACTAAATACGCATTATTGATCTCCTCAGATTAGCCTAGTCTTTACCTTTGATCACTACTAAACATTGAGAGCTTAACATCATATCTCTACTTCTTGAAAATTTAGAACAAATGTGCCCCATCGATCTCTTTGAGAGTAGCCTCAAATTTTAACTTGCTTAAACATTAGATACTTTAACCTCTTTGAATTTATATGCATCATTGATCTACATCTATATGAACACCCACTCACCATTAGATCCTTATCTAGTCCTAGTAGTTTACTTAATGCAAATTCAAATAAGTATGGGAACATATACAATCTGATTGGAAGGCCAACTTTAAACCTTAATAAATTTTTCTATGCTCAATTTCATATTTAAAATTTAAACCATATGATTTTCATTCACAGGGGAATCTATCCATATATCAAGCTACTCCTAGAACCTTCATGCATGTGAAATATAATGCCATTAAACTACTTACTCAACTCTACTTAAATTTAGACATTAAGCTCAAATTAATTTTTCACCATAGATATGTGATGTGATTAAATGTGCACCATTATATCTCCTTTTAAAATTTGTCTAACTATGGGAAAACATTGTAAACTACTTAGAAAGCCAACTTTGTATAGTTATTTATTTTGTTTTGCTCAACCACGTGACCTAAACTTATACCATATCAACTTGGGACTAATTTTATCACACCCATATGAATAAATCCCCCTAACACATCCATACATGGTAATTTTTATTTCAGAAAACTACCTACTCAATTTTTTCCATCACAGAACCAACTATGCCTAGATGAACATAATGAAGAACTGAATGAACACCATGCATTCCCATAACCATTCTAAGCACTCTTGACACTCCATAGGACCTATATAATAATATATCATCATCTATAACATACATAAAATTCATATCCAATTATAAACTAAAGATCTATGCTTACATTCTAGGCTACCAAGCCTATGCCAACCCACTGTTCACATGTTTTACTTCTCTCCTTAGAATTAAACCACATTAATGTGATAGATACAATATGATAAGCCTCAAATAATACTTACCTTAGATCATATGCATCCAAATCCTACCTTTCAAAACTTCAAGCTCAAACTCATCATCATGGCATCACCAATTTATCATTACCTTTGACATCAATGCACACATGACATCAATCTTTGACATCAATGACAACACTTTCCAACATATTTATATGCTTATGATCTATTTTTATTTATATACATTGGAACTATCTGATTTTGGCATGAGTGAATGATTTTATGCATGCTTGAGTGTGGCATGTATTCTTTATGTAGGTCTTGTAGAAACTTCTATATAGTCTCTCATCTTAAACCCTCATGATAATGTTGATGTAGAGATTGCTTAGGCAAATGGATTTTATGAAAATGTATGTTTTGACATGCTTAAGTATGTTGGATAGGATCACTAGTAATTTAGAATATTAATTTGGATGATAACTAACGAGAGATATTTAATTATTGATTTTGTATACATATGCTTATGCTTATTTCCTTATTATACTCATTGGAATTTATCTTGATCTAACATAAGAACATAAAAATACTTGTAATTGGTTTTCAATTGGTGTTTGGAGTATAGAGACTCCTTGGGTGTTATAAATTATATGTGGTATTATGAGGGTATGTACTTTGTGATATTGGAACAAATTAGTAGTTTATGAATGGAGAAGATAATCCTAAATCTGTTATACTGTACAGTAAATTAAATGTTAATTGATACTTCCCCTTATTTATATGCTCATATAAATGAAGTGACTAAAAATGTCTAAGTGGATATCATTTTCATATGTTGGATATGAATATTAATTTTTCCTCGTGATGGCTAGATTTTCTCACTGAGTAGGCATGGTTTTGGGTATGAATTTGTGTGTGTATTTAACCTTGTGTAAACCTTGATGGTTATATGATTCAACAATCTAGTTTATTCAAAACCATTGTATGCATGTATAAAACATACTTCACCTAAGTGAAGCATGTTACTCCTTAAAATTGAATATACTTAGGGTGATGTTAAATTAAAATAGGATTAATTAATTTCTAAACTCCTTGTTGTAAGAGTCAATCATGTTTAATAATTCTTTATTACCTATATGGATGGAAATGCTTATGTAAGCATGTAACATATATTGAATACTATGCCTTTCTGACCTAAACATTTATTATTAAAACAATAAATATTGAGGATTATGTGTTTAGATGCCATGTTTTTTTAGAGTGTTTGATATCCCATTATCTATTATATTATTTTCAATTTACCAATATGAAATCATCTATATCGATTCCATAAATGGCCGCCACCATATCATTATCAGTTTGATTATGAGTTAACCTAGTTTGTACATTCAACCATTATCTTAATTCATGGGAAACATGGTGTTTGATTCATTGGAACATATTCATGAAAATGACTTTTTTCTGCAAGCTTATGAGTCTTAGCATAGTTCATTTGTACTTAAGTTTATAGTGGGTTACTTTATGTGTTTAGAAGGCTAGATATTATGCCTAGTTTTCATTAGGGATAATGTTCTATTGGTTTCCATTTCATGGTCTTGTTGTGAATATTAATGAATTAGAGGGTTAAGATGAACATTTTTTGTTGTTCATATCTGATTACGCTACATTGGTACCACTTATTCCAGCAAGCATATTTTGGGTATGTAATTTAATAGTTTTGGGAATATTAGAGTTTTATTCCTAATTTAGTTAAAGGTTTGAGTTGACTAAATTAGTAAATAATATTACAATAAATAGAGTACTAATGTTTATATTTTATTTAACCTTTGTATCTTTCTAAAAATAATAATGAAAGAGGAGAAATGTAACATCTTAAAACTATGTTGATACAACTGAGATAGAGGTTGATACTAGTTGTGAAAGATTGGAATAGTGTCATGAACTAAGATCTAGATTTCATTTGGTGAAAGGATAAGAGTGCCAAAAATAAGACACTTCACAGTCTTATGTTATTGTCTAGTTCCTACCAATATTGTCCAAACTAGTCACAAAGATCTAAGTTTTCTAGGTTTTGTCCACTGTCCCTATTTGAGCTTGCCTATGAAATTTTGAGTCTTGAATGCAAATAGAGATACTTGTAGATCTTATTCAATATTGAAACATTATACCTTAATTGTGATTAAATAAAACTTGAGAAAGAGTGGGGTTAGTTTGTGTAAGATGCACAACATGTATCCACACCCCTTATGTGGGCACACTATCTACATACTAATACTCTGAAGAGGGATCAAACCATATTTAGTTCTTCTACTTGATGTTATTTGTGAGATAGTGTTATGAAAATACAAAAATTATAAACTAAGTGTAATTGAGGTGGCTAGGGATCGGTGTGAGGATTTGAATATGTTGGTAGCTATATTGGATGGTTGTATGTAGAGAATAGGTAAATTTGCCTAAATGGTAATGCTTGTATTCTTTCTTGATTTTTTAATATTTTCCAACCTCTTTTAAATTAAATTTGAATGGGATTTTATATAGATCTATTGGTCATGGGTTAAATGCATTCATGTTAGGCCGACACAATGAATAAGAGGAATCAATAGAAAATGGTCATTTCAGCTTGAAATGTGATTGGATAGGAATGATATAAATGGGATACCCTAGGGTCTAATGCTATATTACAACCCCAACACTCCTATTGTATAGGTTCATGATTTATGGGGATGGAATGATCATGGGAAAAGTAGCCTGATTGAGCTAGAATTAGGCCCCAAAAATCTATGTATGACTAAGAATAAGAAAAAAGGTGTCTAGAAGGGTCATGAGAGAATGCAAGAAGGACTTGTGGGTTGGATGTCACAAGCCATACTCAAGATACCAATTTTGACATTTTATATGACTATATTTGCCCCCCCTTTATTATAGTGATGCAGCAAAGTGAAATACTAGGATAAAGAAAAATAGAAAGTGTACCTCAACTTACCTACAAAGGTGAAGCTCATGAAGCTATGTGATTCTTGGTGTGCATAGAGAAATCATGTCATGAAGTGTAAATATACAAGAGAAAAATAAGGAGTAGATCAGTTCTTACTAGATATGTTATATCTAAATTAAGAATATACAAAGCTGGGTAAGAGAGAGAGGAAGAGAAAGGAATAAATACACCTCACTAGGTACACAAAATAATACAAAACATATTGTGATGTTGAGTGATGATGGATGATGCTGAGTAATGTTGGGAGTGTGTTGTACCAAGATTAATATCATGAATAGAGCTAAATGCTCAATTTCTTGAGAGTGGCTCAAAAATGCAAAGGCTATCCCTTTGGCTCCATCATTGCCTACTAAGTGAAGCTAGGTGGTCATGCATGGTAGTAGAAATGTAAAGCATGGATAATGAATATAATTGAAATGTTTTTTGTGTTTTTTAATTATTTGAATGTTTTTGTATTTTGAGATATTATATTGTTTTTGGTATTTTGACATATTTGAATGTTTTTTATATTTTTGATATACTTGAATGTTTTTATGTTTTTTACATATAAGCTATGTATAATCAATCATGAGGAGAATATGTATAATAAAAATTGAGAAACTATGTACAAGTAATAAAAAATAAACTATGTACAATTAATTTGAAAGAAAGATATATACAAGTAATTTTAAAAAATTATGTACAATACAATGTGTGAAATGAAATTCTAGACCTGGAATGTACGTAGATGCATAATATTCATAATATTTTTGAAATTTTTCCTTTAATTGAGGCTAGATGATACACTTTATGGATAATATTTTCAATAATAATGTATGGAACTAACTAATTTGGTTTGAATTTTCCTTTGATTTCTTCTTTGGCATTGACATTACAAATATTTTCTTTGAGAATGAGATCATTAAATTCAAATTCTCTATTGTGAACTCATTTGTTTTAGGATCATTATGTACATTTTTAGTAAATTATGATATGTTTTACTACTTGAATTCATGTATGGTCTAATCTATTGAGATGGTGTATACGTTTTTCACAATACTAGTCATCAGTGAGAATACCTTTAAGGGAGACATGAAGAGATGGGATTTCTAATTCCAATGGTAAAATTGATTCTATACCATATATGATTGAATAATAAGTGGATCTTGTGGGTATGTGAATACTTTTGTGATAGGCACATAATGCAAAGACTAATTGATTATGCCAATCATCTCCAAATTTGGTCACTATTTTGCTCAAAATGCTATTGATGGTTTTATTGGGAGCCTTTGCTTGACAATTTCTTTGTGGGTAATATGGATTGGACAATGTGTATTTAATATTATTTTTGTTGCAAAATTTCTTGATATTTTTTCTCTTGAATGATGTTCCATTATGGGAAATGATGACTACAGGTAGTTTGGAGCATGAAATAATATGAGTCATGAGGAAGTTATAAATGTCCTCCCTTTTGGTATATTGGAGTGGAATGGCTTCCACCCACTTGGTAAAATATTTTGTAGTTGTGATGATGAACTTATTCCTATCAAAATATTTGGGGTTAATTTTTCCAGTAAGATCAAATCCCCATAACATAAATGGCTATTGAGAGATAATAGGTTGTAATTGTTGTGATGGTACATGATGTAGGTTATTATGTTGTTGATATTTATCATATAGCTTTGAATATTATGAACATTCATCTTCCATGGTGGGCTAGTAGTACCCTTGTCAAATTAATTTTTGTGACATGGACTTTCCACTAAAGTGACCACCACACTCACTATCATGTATCTGTGTAATAGCACTTTTGTCTTCTATTAAAGTAAAACATCAAATAAATTATCCATTGAAGGATCACTTAAAAAGGTCTCCACCAATGATTACATAATGGATTGATTATTTTTATAACTTAAATTTATCATTTTGTGAAAAACTATCTAGTGTAATATATTTGTTTAGAAAGTTATAAATATCAGAGAACTATTTTAGAGTTATAGAACTACATGTAGTAGCTAAGACAAATAGTAGAATAAAATCTAAGTTGGATATTGATGGTGATTTCAATCATTTAATTATGAAAATAACTTGATCATCATTGATGTCGATAAGAATCAAGGATGCAACACTTGTCATTACATCTGCATGTCAGTTGTCTTTTCTTGGTATACTTTTTATAGAAATGTAATCAAACTATGATGATAAACATTATACCATGTTGTGGTATGGGATAAGATGTTCTTATTTTGTCTAATAGACATTATTGACTTGATCAAACACAAGTTGGGAATCAATGAAGACTTGAATAGATCTAAGTTTGAGGGACTAGGTGCCAAATAGATGTAAAATAAGTGCTTCATATTCTATGGTGTTGTTGGTGCATGAAAATCATAATCAATATGCAATAGGAACTATGCGACTAGAAGGGTTGATAAAGATAATGCCTACCCCTATGCTAGATATGCATTGAAAACCATTGAATAACATGGTCCAAGTGTCAAAATGAGTAAAATAAGTAGTAAGATCATCTCTAAATATGTTATTAATAGGATTGGTGTCTAAAAGTGGTGCATCTACTAAATGGTCTACAATGATTTGGCCCTTTATTGATTTTTGCAGAACTATATTTAAGTCAAAATCTATTAATAATATGAACCATTTTATGATTCAACTAGAGAGATGTGGTTTTGCCATTAAAAACTCCAATGGACCTACTTTTGTGATAACCTAAGTCTCATTATTGACCATGTAAAGTCATAGTTTTTATGTGGAAAAAACTAATGCTAGACATAATTTTTCAATCAAAAAATAATTTTTTTGTAATCAACTAATGTGCATCTGATGTAATAAATTACTTGGTATGTAGATCATCGTGTTATGTTAAGAGTGCTCCTAATGCATGATCTATTATTGAGATATATAGTAGGAAAAGTTTTTTAGGTATAGGTGGTACTAAAATAGGAGGATTAAGAAGATATTCCTTGATTGTATCAAAGCTTTGTTGATAGGATTGGTCCTAGATAAACTTTGTATCTTTCTTTAATAATTGAGTGAATCACTAAGTTTTATTAGCATGTTGATCTACAAAATGATGGATTGCTTGGATCTTGCCTTGTAAAGATTAGATTTTATTTATGTTTGTGTAAGGTGGCATGTTGATAATTGCTTTCAATATCTCAAGGTCAACCTATAGTCCATGATGAGAAATAATGAAACCTAAGAGTTTACTTGATATAACTCTAAACACATATTTCTTTAGGGTTAATCAGACATTATATTGCCTAGGTCTTTGAAATATCTTTCATAAATCAATAGTGTGATGTTTTTGTTGTTTAGATTTGGATAATATATCATCGAAATAATCCTTGACAGTATGGTGAATCAAGTCATAAAAAATATACATAATGGTATGCTAATATGTGGTTTTGGCATTTTTTAATCCAAAAGGCATGACAATGTAACAAAATGTACCCCAAGGTGCTATAAAAGATGGTTTCTCTTGATATTCTTTGATGATTTTGATTTAGTTATATCTTATAAATCTATCCATATATAATAACATTTCATGCCTGGTTATGGAATCTATGATCATGTCAATGTTAGGTAAAGGAAAATCATCTTTTGGGCATGTTTTATTTAAAGCTCAAGAATCAAAACAACACTAAATTTATCCATTGGGTTTTACCATGGGGACCATATTGGAAACCCATTAAATGTATGCTAATTTTCAAATGAATATAGATTCTAAGAGGTGTTGGATCTCATCTTTGATTAAGAGAGCCACTTTAGGACACATTTTGAAACTTTTTGGTTTAACTGGTTTAACATCTAAGCGTAAAGGAATCTGATGAACTACTATAGATGTATCAATTCCTAACATATCTGAGTAAGACCAAGTAAATAGTTTTTGAAAATATATTAAATTTTGATGAATGTCTATATCCTCTTCCTTTCATATGGCATCAACTAAGAAGACAATGTGGGGATCCTAATCAGTTCCAAAATTGAAATTAATTGTTACCTCATTAAGTAATGTGGAACAATCTAGTATGTATGGGGTTGTATGAATGGTATCATTTGAATTAAATGGTATGTCTTTGGGAGAATCTATATTTTATCTGAAGTATGCATGGGTATTTATGTGATGAGGAAATCTATTTTTATGATAGTTATTGAACACACCTATCTACTGAGAGGGGGGGTTAATCAATAGATCTCAAAAACCTTGTTACTTATAACTTTCAAGATGAATGTTAATCAAATGTAAAATTAAACAATTCAAAAAAATATATCACATGCATAGAATCACAACACATAACACCTAATTTATACGTGGAAACCCACAAGGAAAAACCATGATGAGAATGCTTCTAGAATCTATTATTAAAATCCAACCTCACAAAGTTTGTCTCACTAACTGAACCTCACTAGTTACATTTGAGGACACCCATCCCAAATAGACACCAATACCATAAATTTAAGAGCACTAACTCTAAGGAATCACCCACTCCCTATTCTGAGCACCAACCTAGTTCAATCTGAAGGCACCAACCAATCAAATACTTGAATTATAATTCAAATTAATGAATCAAATTCATAAAATAATCCAAGTCTTTGTTCTTTGTTGCAAGTACAATTTACAACTGCTTGTTTCTCCTTCAACACACTTTTATGTGTCCTTCACTCTTCTTGAACCATTTCTCTATGTCTAAATTTATCTATTTGACACCCTGATATTCTCCAATTCAACCATTAATTCTTCATACATTGATGAGTCTCATATTTCTACACTTATAGCTTGACTCATCCCATTCCTAAAAATGAAGTAACTATTTATCTCTCCTTCTCTTCATATCTTCTCATTCTGATCAAATGACTATATAACTTCCATTTTATGCATCTCTATGAATTCTACCCTTATCACCTAATTTACAACATTTACACCATATTAATGAATCGATGATTAATGATTTTATTTCATAGTTATTCAAAAAATTGACGATTGATTTTCTTCAACCATCACACTAGATTTTTGTAACTACCTCACTTTTTTTATTCTTCAAATGTTTTTCCTTACTTAACCCATTGGTTAAGTGTCAAGCTTATTATATCATCTCGTTGTATCTTATGTCTTTGGAATGATTTCACTTAATTAGATCTTGCAAGACATGATTGGAATTTAACTCTACCACTATGCCATTAACCTTCAAGTACCTTAAAGCTTTGGATCCACTCACTCTATTGGATTTTATCAGTCTTGGATTCTATGCATTGTTGGATCATTAAATATGCATGCTCTTTACATGGACTCAGTCATATCCTTTGGCATGTTGACTTCATCTCACTTTCTTTGATGATGAAGGAAAGCTTTCAATCCTTTGATCTCTTCATAAGATGCTCAATCCTTAACTGACCACTATGTCACTCAAAAATGATCACTCCATTCCATTTAGGTCCTTATGCTTCATTGGATCTTTCCTATCCAAGCTCCCACATACCATCTGATCTTTGTAGATTCATGATCCTTAACTAGGTTAGTCATTAACCTTTGGCTTGTTTGACTTCATCTCACTTACCTTGGCATTCATGAGATATTTCAATCCATTAGATCTTGCCAAACTTTCTCAAACTTTAACTATGTCTTGATCCTTTGACACTTGATAAAATACCCTATGAGACTTCACACTTATCCTTTAGACAAATTGTTGTGGTTTGTTTATCTAAGTGACCTTCAAGACAATTTACTCAACAAAATATCTAAATGCCTTTCAAGACTTTCAAATTGTCCTTCACTTCTTTTCTCATATATTTCATAACTTTTTTGTAGGACATATACCCTCCACATTTTTTGAAATGATCCACATACCCTTCAACACTTTGAAAATATTCAAAAAAAATTCAAGCATCCACATACTCTTCAAAAGTTTTAATCAGATCACTTTCTCTTAGAAATTTTTCTAAAGTACCTTTTGGAACTTTTTCACAAGACTCATTTCATTCAAGACTTTCCTTACAGGCTTTCAGCTGAGGAACAATGTTATGCATTTGTAACATTTGCTTTATTCATCCTTATGACATATAACTTAGACCACAAAGAATAGACACAAACTTGATTATCATAATGTGACCATTTCCTTCAGATGTAGCCATACATGCAAATGTTATTTCTTTATTCATCCTTATGACATAGAACTTAGACCACAAAGAATAGACATAAACCTAATTATCATAGTGTGATCATTTCCTTTAGATGCTTCCATATGTGTAAATGTTGATAACATCATCCCATGTGCTTAGCCATATCTTGTCAAGATAACCATGTGAGCAAAGGAATTCAAAGTACACACATAAGTTTGTTCAACTCAACACCTTTGTCATTAATGCACGATAGCACATGCTACCTTTGATATCAATGACAATCATTCAGACCTCACTGACTATGTTGAATAATAGTAAGATGGGAGTTCCTCATATGCTCCAAAAAATTGTAATAATGATTCATCATTAGAAAATTCATCTAATGTGAACATATTTGGTGAAACCATACCATAAATGAGATTAGGATAGATCAATGATAATGTTGAACTATGATTAATAGTGTGGTCTACCAGTGTAAAGGGTGGACAAAACTTTATATGCTTTGAAGCAATGAAAGAAGTTTTATAATGAATAAGGGTAAGTTGATATCCCAACCATTTATTTCCATGTTGTGTGGATACCTCGATAGGATTGATGATTACTTTTTTGTGTTTTTGAAGACCTTTACCATGATATCCCATCTTATTAGGACATTTAAGTATAAAAGGGGAAGTAAACTAATGATTTGTTATCAGTGCTATTACAAAACTTAGAATTGTCTGATGTGTTACATGGTTTGAGGGTGCATTTTGAGTAGTGGGTTATGTATGTATATTACCAATATTTAAGTGCAAAATACAACTTTTTAGAGATTCAAAAACCTACAATATTTAAAAGGTTCATTGTATATTAGGCATGTGTCTATGTAGCATTTGTGATTAAAATTTAGACAAGCATGAAGTGTAGAATGGACTACATGTATATCATGAATCCAAGGTTGACCAAGTAATAAATTATAATTGAGGTCATTTAGCATGACTTGGAAAGTAGTTGGTAGTGTCTTAGGTCCCAAAGTAATATTGAGTGTTATTTGACCCATGAATTTTTTTGGAGTGTTTTCAAAACCACTAATGTTCATGTCAGAATGGTTTAGATCATGAGGTTATATATTAAGACATTTAAGAAAAGAAATGTTACAAATGTTGAGTCATGTTCCATTATCAACTATCACTATTTTTACCCCTAAATCATTAATTCCTAATTGAATATATATAGGTATATGTTTTCCAATGATGTATCATGGGGGTAAATCCTCTTTCTGAAAGTAAATATACTCTTTAGTCCATTGCATTATGTTGAGGATAGATGTAACGTAAGTTGGGTCAATAAGAATAGGAATTATACTATTGCTAAGGGCTGCATACAATACATATTTATAAACATTTGATCGCTAAAGGAGTTCAAGAAATAAAAATAAATCTAAAGGGGTACTAACTTGAGTGATAAAGTTATATCCATGGGTGTAATCAGCCTACTTATCTACATAAACTTGGGTGATAACATGTACCACATGATCTAATATTGGCATAAATCTAGTAGTAGGTGTGGCAAAATAGTTAGATGTACCAAGTTTGAAGAGGAAAGGGATATATATATATATATATATATATATATATATATATATATATATATATATATATATATATATATATATATATAACCACTAGTGTTAGGGAAATACTCAAAAGTAGTCAATGAGTTATATGCATCTAGGTAGAAATCATGAATGTGAAATGAAATGCATGAAATTGGAGTTTGTATAAAAATATGTTTATAAAATTAATTCAACTTGAGAGATAAGAAACAAGGGAGAGAGATCATTAATTTGTGTATTAATGCATAAATAACTTTGACATGTGATATGATATTTGTAATATGTTTAGAAAGATAAACTTGAAAAAATTTCCATATGAGAGATAAAAAGCAAGGGTTAGAGAGAATGAAATGGAAAATGAATGCATAATTTTTTTGACATGTGTTATGATATTTCTAATATGTTTAGTAAGATAAACTTGAATTTTTTTCCATATGAGAGATAACAAGCAAGTAATGAAACCATGTATTAAAGATAAGTAAACATTACTTTGAAGGAGAGGGATCTTACTATGTTTGACAATAACTTTCTTAATATCATCCCATATTATGAAAATTAAGGATTCAATACAAAGAATAAATCTTTGTACTAACATATGGTAAAATTCATCATTCATGTACATGATAGGACCGAGTATGGTCTCCTTATTTGTAAGAAATGCAAGAAATATGAGTAAATAAGTGCGATCAATTTTTATTTTTATGTGGAATCTTATTTGAGATTGAAGGTGATACCTCAAGCAAAAAAAATGGACCTAGTAAATGCAACTAGGGTTTTGAAAAAAGATATATTTTTTAAATTACTAAGGAATTTTAAAATTTAATGTGAATTTTTTTATTTAAATATGCAGGTAAAAAATTAAAAAATTATTGGGAAATTATTGATTTAAGGGACTTAATATATTCAACTAGGGTTTGGAAGGTTTTTTTTTAAAAATTACTATGGAATTTTAAAATTTTGTGTGAATTTTTTATTTAAATATGTAGGAAAAAATTAGAAAAATACTAGAAAAATATCAGGACATAGTATAGGCAACTAGGGTTTGAAGGAAACCATTTTTTAAATTTCTAAGGTAATTTTAAAATTTTACTTTTAAATTTTTGATTTAAATATTTATAAATACAAATAAAAATATTGGAAAAATTAGTAAAGAATTTTTCTTAGGGTTTTTGTGTCAAACAAATTAAGTCAGGTTCACAAAATGATTTAATAGTTTTGGGAATACTAGAATTTTATTCCTAATTTAGTTAAAGGTCTAAGTTGAATACATTTGTAAATAATATTGAAATAAATAGATTAATGATTTGTATAATTTATTTGACCTTCATAGCTTTCTAAAAATAGTAATGAAAGAGGAGAAATGTAACATCTTATAACTATGTTGATATGGCTAAGACAGAGGTTAATACTAGTTGTGTAGGACTAGGATAGTGTCATGAACTAAGATCTGGCTTTCACTCAGTGAAAGGATAGGAGCACCAAAAATAGTATAATTTAGGGTCTAGTGTTATAGTCTAGGTAATTTTGAGTCTGAATGTTGATGGAGCTCCTTTTAGATTTGATTCAATATTGAAAATATAGACCTTAATTATGCTTTAATAAAAAATTGAGAAATATGGGGGGTTAGTGTGTGTAAGATGCACTAAACATGTATCCACACTAATTTTGTGGACACATTACCTACACCAATACTTTGAAGAGGGATCAAGCCATACGTAGTTCACCCACTTGATGTGATTTGTGAAATAGTGTTATGTGGATGCAAAAATGATAAATTTGGTGTGCTTGAGGTATCTAGGGATTGGTGTGAGTGTTTGAATATGTTGGTAGTTGTATTAGATGGTTGTATGTAGAGAATAGGGAAATTTACATTAGTGGTCTTTCTTATATTCTTGATTGCTTTTGTAATATTTTACAACCTCTTATAAATTAAAGTTGAATGGGATTTTATGGAGATCTATTGGTCATGGGCTAAATGCATTCATACTAGGCTAACATAATGAAGAAGATGAATCAAGATAAAATAATCATTTGGGATCAAAATGTGATTAGACAAGAACATTGGAAATGGGAAACCCTAGGGTATAATGCTATATCCAAAACTTATGATCCTATCCTATGTGTTTAGGACCTATTAAGATGGAATGATCATGGAAAAAGTAGCCTAGCTAAGCTAGAATCAGGTCCTACAAGTCTATGGATGACTGGGAATAAGCAAAAAGGTGTCTAGAAGGGTCATGAGAGCATGCAAGAGGGACCTATGGGTTAG